>VZTU01025513.1:74048-156584 GCA_013400835.1 Zapornia atra | reverse complement strand
AGTCTTCTTTTCTCCAGGCTGAACAACCCCAGCTCACTCAGCCTTTCCTCACAGGGAGATGCTCCAGGCCCTCAATCATCTCTGCAGCCTTCTCTGGACTCTCTCCAGGACAGCCCTGTCTTTTTTATACCAGGGAGCCCAGAACTGGACACAATACTCCAGGGCAGAGCAGAGGGGGAGGATCACCTCCTTCAACCTGCTGGCCACAGTCCTCCTGATGCCCAGAAGGATCCCATTGGCTCTCTCAGCCCCCAGTGCACACTGCTGGCTCATGGCCAACCTGTCATCAACCAGAACCCCCAGGTCCTTTTACTCAGAGCTCCTCCCCAGCAGGTCATCTCCCAGCCTGTACTGATTCAAGCGGTATCTGGGAAAACATCTACCCTGTTGCATTTGTATTAATTAAAGTTGGTAAGGAACATCAGTATCAGTGTGTGGAAACCAGTAAGGAGCTGATAGTTCAGTGGTGTGGTCTGAAGTCCTGCATTCAGGTTTGGCTCCTGTCCTCAAAGCCAGGAATGAAATGCAATTATTCCAGCAAGCACAGAGTTTTTTCCTTCCTGTATTCACCAAATAACAAACAGCACATGTTTAACCATCCACCTCCTTAGTAACCAGTTCCTTCCTATTTAATTTGAGGAAACACAGTTTTCATCTTAAAAAAAACCCAAACCCTAACAAACCGAAAGCAAAGTAAAAGCACTTACTTGGAACAATTAGCTCAATTTCTTCTGACATGGCAGTTCCCAGCACATTGGATGCAAAGCAACGATATTTCCCTTGAAAATTGGTGATGATTCCACGGTTTTGAATCACAAATGTTCCAGAGTTGTTAGATGCAACTATCCTGGGGTCAGATGATAAATCGAATGGTTTTCCATCCTTTGTCCAGTTAAAGCTGGAAGATAACACAAGCATTTCAAAGGACAGGTAGGAGACCAGACAGCACTGAAAAGAGTGGTCAGTGTGGGTCCAGTAGTGTACAATAGTGCATATAAAAGAAAAGACTTGATGGAAGAGGAGAGACTTGAACAGTAAAATGACTATTGTGCCACTATAGTGTTAGCTGTTGGGCATATCTCTCCTCTAAGGCACTTTACTTTTGGATAACTGACTGTGACATGCAATAAGAAAACAAAGCTTCAGGCAAGGACAGTAAACGAGAGAGACCATCTATGAAAGCAGGAGCCATGCAGTGAGAGGAATCAGAGGTTTGAGGAAGAACTGTATCTGTAAGAGAGTTGGGACTTTCGATGGACAAGCATTGACAGGAGCTTTCCTCACCATCCGCAGGAGGTACCATGGCTGAACCCAGGAGAAACCAAGAGGACTCAACTGAGCTTCTCCTGGTCTTGACATAGAATCACTTGCAGTTTTTACAATGCTGGGCTGTGATTTTGATGCTCCCATTGCCTGACCCGCGCTATCATGTATATTTAAATATACTAGAAAACTTTTAATTGTCTGCTGGCAAACAGTGAAACAAAGGAAATCTGTTATGCTAGAAATCCCCATTCAGAGCTCAATTAAAAAGGATCAAGTCATCTTGATGTAAAATAACAATTGCTTTTTTAAAGTGAGTTTAACTGGCTTGCAGAGAAAGAAGAAGTGAAGGATTAAAGAGTAAAACCAACATGCAAAACAGCTTTCAATTTACTCCATACACCATCTTTTTCTTTTTCACACTGGTGAAAATAAACCTACATAAACCTTCTCTTTGGATATTTATTTGAATTACTCCTTATGTGTGTAATTGTAACACCTCCGTGGCCATGATGATGTTGGCTACAGACAAAGTATCTGATAAAATGCAAATGTGATCATGGAATACGTGGTTTAATGTGCTCAGTATTTTTAGTGTTGCTGTGGAAAAGGCAGAAGAACAGCTGGGACCCTTTGATTACCGTTATGTACCTCCCAGACAAGCTTTTTTAAATCATGGGGTGAACTTAGCACATGCAAGAGAAATAAAACATCTCCTGACAAGAAAAAGGCATGCTCACATGTATTCACAGAGTGAGCAGAAGTGATGAAGCAATAAAACCTGAACGGCCTACATGGAAACACAAGCCTTAACCTTGCCTTGTGTTGATGAGCAGGTTACTGTGCAGCAGCTATTCCTCCCCTCCTCAAAACCAGAATGATGTTTGGCAAAGGCTAAAGGCAAACACAGTTTCTGCTTGCTTCTCCAGGCAAAAGCAGTACTCACGTGGGCTGTGGGTTCCCTCTAGCTTCACATTTAATTGTAAAGTCCTCATCAAAAGGGTAGGCAACCTGGGTGTGAGATTGCTCCGTGATGGTTGGAAGCTGCGCAACTGGACACAAAAAGGTACTGGGTTAGAACACTGTTTAAGCAAAACTGTGGTACTCTCTGGTCCTTTCTTCTTCAGGATTGCCTTACTCCCACAAAGAGTGAGGGTTGTCTTAAAGAGAAGGATGGTTATCATCCTCCTGGTACTGCCAATGCTCCCTGCTCCCAAAGCTGAGCACTGTTACTGCCTCAGCAGCTGGGGGAAGGCTTGACAGCACTGACCACCTTCGACCAGCCACCCCTGGGTATCGCCTGGCCACACTCCCATGTATGACCCACCCGTGTGGGGCAGAGGAGAGCTGGGGCCATGCCAAAGCCAATGCCAACACCAAAACTAAAGCATGGTTGTGTGAACTGGTAAACAAACTCAGCAGTGAAGTTAATAACTGGCTTTTTAGTCCAGACACAGGTACACACATGTGAAGTAGCAAACATCCCTCTCCATCCCACATAAAACTGCCAGGAAATCCATGGAATGCAAATAGGACTTTAAACACCCCCCCGGGGTACAGCAGGGGAAGAGCCATTGCCAGTCACACGGCCACACAATGATGTTCCACTAACTGTTGGGTTCTTTTCCTAATGGAATTAAAAGTGTTGCAAATGCCTGTGTAACGGAGCCGCACGAGGGAGAATGCTCCCCGCAGCGGTGCTGGGGATAATAGGATCATCACATTGTTATAAACAGCCAGGAAGAAAATTAAACATGGTCTCTGGTTTCTCTTTTTAGCCCAGGAAGCACGAAGCTGGAGTGAAATGGGGTGTCTTGCCATACCATGTGGTCTCAAAGCTGAACGTTTCCAAGCCCACCAGCTTCACTGATCAGACATAATTCCTTTTTATTAAAATATAAAATGCTTCGTTAAAGGAAATTAAGGGCTAGATGGTTCCCTTGTGTAGGCACTTAAAAACATGTGGATGCCCAGAGAGTTTCTCCTGCACTTCACAGTCACAGCTCCACTTTTGCTTTATTAAAGACAAGGAGCCACGGTGGTACCTTCCTCCAAAAATCTTCTACTTCCAAATGCTGTTAAACAAATCTGGATAGCTTTAGAAAATTATGCCCTAAACCTGCTTGATTGCCTTCTCCTTTGCAGCCAGAGCTACTGGCAGACTCCAGAGTGCTAACAGCTCACGGCAGGTCTACATGATGCCCTGAAACTGGCCCATGTCCTACTCTGAGGCCACAGCACCCAAAGCCCTGCAAAGAGCCTACACTTTTCCTTAGTTTGTCTATTTATTTAACCCCACTATAATTTATACAAAACCCAACATGGTTGAGTTTTGCTTTGTTGTGGGGTTTTTTTTTACCCACAACAAAAAAATGTAGGTTTTAATCCTGCATTCAAAAAATGCAAAGTTTAGGAGGTCTGGGCTGTACTCCAGGCAGTGGGGTCCACTGGTTTTTATTGGATTGTCCCCTGTGAGCCTCATCCCATATTTTACACGTGTCCTGAAACCACACCAACCATGTAAAATGAGCAGTTTGAATGCATCATAGGCAGGGAGGGATAAAGGAGTTGCTCCCAGGGTGGTATGTGAGGCATAGGAAATACTTCTCTGGGGACTAATGTACGCCCTGAGCCATACACCTGCTCTTTTTTCAGAGTAAAACGGCAGGTTGCAAGACAAGTAAGTAAAGGTATATGTACATCAAAGAAGCTTCAGGGAGATTCTCAGCCAAAATGAGGAATTTATGTGAAAGACAAAACCAAACCCTCGGAGCTACAGTGTGTGTTGGATGGCAAACATCAGATATATCTTATCAGACAAGTTTACAGCTACATTTAAACAGGTCCAAACAAAGTAGTTTACGTTTTTATCACATCTGAATTTCCCAAAGGCCATGTTCTGGCAGAATTAAATTCAAAATGGAACAACTCAAAAGTGGGATTTCATATTTTTTTTCTACAAGAAAAGGATCAACAACAAAAAAAAAAGGGAAAAAAAAAAGGGATACCAAATGAAAACAGCTAAGGGTTCAGTAAACACCTACAACTCACCTGATAATGGTATTTCAATAGCTGCTGCCAAACTCGATACAAAGAAAAACAGGCATATGGTGATCCCTTTTGTGCTTAATAGCATCTCCATCGCTCTTCTGTAAACAAGGAATCCAAACAGAACGAGAGATACCTTATGCTTCCTCTCACTGTCACTTCAGATCAGAGGCAAGGATGTGAAGTTGGAAGTCTAGTGAGGAACAGAAACAGCTACATTAGCTTGTAACATTAACTTGGCTCTAGCAAGGTTCCTAAATTTAAGCATTGCTTTGGGATTTGCAGCTAAATCACAAATTGCACTGAGGGGTACAATTCCCCCTCCTCTCTCCCCGGCTTTGGGAAGATCTTCTACTCAATTCCTAGCAAAAAAATACATGCACAAAAGGACAAATCCATTACAGCACAGGAGTATAATTGTGGTTTGGTTTGCAACTAAAAGTAGGGACGGTTTAAAATATGGTATACTTGTAATCATTCCAGTTCATAAATTTTTCTAATGAGAGTTGTATAAGTTGGAAAGTAATGTAACAGATCTAATGTGAGAAATTTGGTACACTAATGACCTTGTTCATAAATCTCCCATGTCTTTTATTTTCCATTTATGTATATATAAAAAAAGAGACTATCTAGTTTAGTTCATTAATAAGGACCAGAACAAGAAACCTTTGCTTTTCCTTCATAATCCTAGAACTACTGTACCTGGGTTTTACACAATGTGTTATACATCCTCAGGTTCTGCATTACAAGGCATAAACATCAAGTGGCTGCCAAAAGGAGACATACTCGGCTCTAATGAGTGTTTAAATGTAATTCACAGAGGAGTAAAGTAGAGAGAATTCTACAAATGTGGGTGTACAGAACATTTCAGTCCTCAGCATCATTCACAATTGAAACGTTAACCAGTGTAAGGGAGGTTGTACCTGTGCATCTTCTAACACACACATCGGTCTCAAGAGAATTTGGACCTCAGTATTCAAGATAATTTTGCAAGAGGTATTTTGAAGACAGGGCCACTATGCGGGCTGTAAGGACCAACTCATCAGCCACCCAGCCTCACACGGCCCAGTGAGCTCTGATTCAAGCCGCTGAGCTCGCAAATGGAGCCGTGTGGCCACAGCAATACATCGCCAGACTAAGCCTGGCTCGCACACAGCTCTGGTATCTTTGCACATACCACCCAGTTAATCCCTGGATCAGAAAAGCAATCCTGGGATCACTGAGAGCAGTTGGCATGTGGGGGCAGGCAGCAGGTGGGACCTGGGAAGCATGCTGGGGATGCTCACCCTTACCCATCACAGCTGGCTGCAGTTGGAGCAGGGACAGCACCGAGCCGTGCAGCCAGTACACACCAGTCCGTGATGGTTTGCTCTTGATGGTTGGTTTGTCAGACCTCTACAGGCACAAAGCAGAGAGTCCCTTCCCAGCACAGTCCCTCTCACATCAGATCTCAGAGATGAGCAACAGGTCGTGCTGCTCCTCCAGAGGCATTAGCCGGATAATTTCTGTTCACTTGGTCACCAGTTCATGAAAAGTTTCTGGAAGTTAACGTCTCTGAGACCAAAATCCCTGGGTGGAGATTGAAACTGGCCAACGAAGGGACAAGAGACAGACATTATAATCACATAAGCCTCATTTATTTAGAAATGAGGCTAAAAACCAGATGTCTTATAAGTATCCTAAGCAGCGAGTGTTCACTGATGGAAGAAGCTGACTAATCTGCTTAGTGCTTCACTCTGCAGAAGGAGACGGTGCAGAAGGGCATCAGAGGGGACAGAGACCCACTGAGTTGCCACCCCCCAGGTCGTGTCTGGGTGCAAATCAGACAGAATCAAGCAACATCAGTAAGCTCTGGTTTGCGGCAGTCAGGATCTCCTGGAGTTTGATTCCTCCTGCCCTAAGCTGTGAGCAGCAGACCTTTCCAATTCTCAGCCCAACAAAATCTGGGCTGTATCACAGAACAGTGGGGGGGTACACATGCCACACAGCATCCCCAGCCTGGAGGTACCCGATGGCTTCACAACTTGTCACCGCAGGACCAGGCTCTCCTGCCTGCCATACCTGTCCTGGCAGACGCTCAGTCCCAGTGTCACCGATGGTAAAACAGACACACTGACAGCAAACCCTCTCCCACACTATTGCAATTCAGGCTCACAAAACTCTGACCCATGTTGCAGCTTGCAGATGGTATGATAGTGCCCGCAAAGCCCCCTTCTCCCCACATCTGCTGACAGCTCTGAGGAACACAGCATCCCATGCCAGGATGCCAAGCAGAGCTATGATTACAGGAGGTGTGCAGCTTGCAAGGCAGCGGACTGCAGAGGAGGAAGTTTCCTTGTACAGGAATATTACAAAGCACTATCTAGATTCAGATTAAATTCAAGAAAAAGGTAGGAAAACAGCCTGATTCCTTAACCAAACTCATTAGCTCACACTTTCTTTTTTTCTTTTTTTTTTTTTAATACAGTGACAGAGAGTAAAGCAGAAATGTACCAAATAAAAAGGATATCCTTTATCATGTGGTACAGCACGACTTGCCTCTGCAGGCTGCTGTAATTAGTCGGTGTGTCTAGCGCCTAGCTCTTTTTCCCTGTGCTGAATACTAATGCTGGGGGCCGACAGCACCAGCATTTGGAAGCAGCAGGCGCTTGGGGACCGATGGCGCTGGACTTGTGTGCAGCAATCGGATACTTCCAAAGGCCACTTGGAAATCTCCCTGCGGCTGCATTTAACCTCTGCTGGTTTTTATTGTGGCCATTTCCACCAGGTGCAGTCCTAGGGTGATGTGAATTAAACAACAGTGTCTTTGTGGAGGTGTTTACCTAAGGATAGCTGTCCAGCAAGAGGAGCATCCTGCTCATATGTTATCTATCCTACTCCTGATGATGTAGCAGAGGTGTTACACTGGCCATGCTGGTTGTGACAGCGATTATTTTGGAAGGCTAACACTCAACACACATCTCCAACAACACCCCCCACTCGACCAGTCGTTCTTTTGTGCCCTGTTCTGGACAGTGATGGTCCTCAGCAGACAGACAGGTCGAGACATACGTCCTCCCAGCAAGGAGACCTGTGTCAGGCGATTAACCTTATTTAAGGTGATGTATAGACAGGGTTGCCAAGCATTAGGCATTTTGTATGGCTGTCACGCGTTCGACTGTCCTACCAAGCCTCAGGCCCGCAGCTGAGCAGAAATGGCAGAGTCTCTGATTAAATCACTGACTTTCCCTCTCATCTCCAGCACCCAAACAACCCCGAGCCCCTTCCTAAATGAGCAATACCAGACGTCCATCCTCCAGACACCCCATCTATCTGGGCTGAAAATGCAGCCACGTACCCAAACTTCAGGCAGCACAGTCTTTCCCTCCTGTGATGGTTAAACACCAGCCCAAAACTTCTCATCCCATGCCAGTTCCTAGCAAATGAACAATGCAACTGCTTAAGTAAATTGGAGTAATAAATGAGGTAGCTGAGCAAGCACTTGGCAGCTACGGGCAGGTTTCGGTCTCACTGGTGCCAAGGCATAACGCTCTCCTGGGGGCTAGCAAATGCCAGAGAGCAACTTGCAAAATCCTGACCTTGGTAAAAACATCAGCCCTGCCCTGGGAGCCAGCAAGCTTGCTGCAGACCCCTGCTTTATCCCAGGAATTCCACATCCTCCTTTGTTCTCACAAGGAATGAACTGCAGCATCCCTTACACCAGGAAACGGGACAAAAGATAACGTAAGAAAACCTTTCCTCAGCTCAAGGAATCAACACGTACGGCACAGGGAACGTTGTATTTGCAATCCCTCCTCCTCCTGTTTCTTCATCCCCCTCTTCTCTTCATTTCTATTTTTTTTTGTTCCCTTTTCTCTGCCTCAGGCTGAAGTCAAGTAATTTGAATTCCCTGCAAATACTTATCTGTAGTTCCTTACCTGCAATTCATTATTTACTGTGCTGTTCAGTTAATAGTAAATACTGATTGCTCTAAGGACAGCTCATTTGTTTGTTTAATGAGCTGCCTTTAACTTACAGTGAGCAAATCTTTCGAAACACCAGTATTTCCAAGGAGCAATGCCGTTCCAGATTCTTTTAGAGTATACCATGGCTTCCAGAAGCATAGAATAAAAATATTGGACAACTAAACAAGAAAAAAAAAAATAAATTTCCATTTATCTCATCAACCTAGTGAACAATTTTCCCTACATGTAATTACTATATTAAAATTGCTCATAAATAGTAGCAGGATGACAGCCAAAATTCCCAGATTACTGGTCTACTGCTTCCAAGAGAAATTATAATGCACTGCTAAATATGGCATCAATCTTGGCTATTTGATTCCCCCTTAAAATACATAAGATTTGGTCCTTGTATAAGTCCTGTACAGCACAAATATTCACAGAAGTACTGGATTCCCGCAGCTTAATGCCGGTGCATTTCTGGGCTGACCTTTTCATTAGCTAGAATCAGATTTAATTTCTCAGTGACATATACATTATAGGATTGTTAAATAAAAGCCACTGATAATTAGAAACTACAGCCTTCAGGGTGGCCCCCATTAGAAGAATAACAGAACAGACCCCTGGTAAAAAATTGCTTCCTGGTATGAGAAATAAAAATTTGGTTATTTAATTATACCCTATGCTGCAAGTTAAGTGACTATATAGCACAGGGGCTTAATTAAGTACTCTCTTTCTCAATTACAATCACCTGATTACAATCGCACAAGAAGAAGAAAATCCCAGGCATGGTCCAAACGCCTGCCATCCCAGTGCCCCCCATCCAGTCCCAGTTGAGGGCAATGGCTGGATTGAGCCCACAGCTGACACTCACACTGTGAGGCACACAGCATCTGGTACATCCTGTGGAGCCCCAGACAGCCCAACTGCTACTTGGCTTGGTGAGCATCGCTGCTCCCAAAGCAATGCCTTAGCCTGGGGTGGCAGCTCCCACCACAGACACCTTTGAAGTCACCTTCCTGAAGCCCTATCATCTTTGGCAGCCTCTTCAATGAGGCTGAGGGTGTGATACTGGGAGATGATGAGACGCGATCACAGGTCACAGTGAGTGACCTTAGACACTGAGGAATTTTACAGTGGAGGGCAACAGGGATGCTCCACCTGCCTCTTTCCATGGTCGCTATAATGACAAGGGCTTCTACTCAGAAAGCATTTATCTCCACCCCAATGAGCCTCCCCTCCCCACTGCTACAGATTCTTTCAGCAAGCAAGTGACAGAAAATTCAGGATGCAAGGAAATGTGTTCAGCATGGGACAAAGCAGTCTCCCAGGACAGCTCCCAGGACAGGGACCAGGGTCCCCTGGGACACAGGCAGAGCCCTGGGGACCATGGAGGATTAATCCCCTCTGCACTTTGCCGTGCCACAAGTAGGAATACCTCCCTATTTCACTAATGAGCTAAGAAAGGTTGAGATTTATGCTGGTGAAGTCTTAAATGTAACACTAAAGCTACAATATTCATGCAGCTATAGTTCTTTCCCCTACTCCCACCCCAAAAAACCTCCCCTTTCTCATCCAAAGATGAGAAGGAATATTCATAAGGACCCAGTGTTTTAACTTCAGGTGTCAACATTACACATAGCTTTTCCCCTAAAAGCTTTTTGACATCCCAGCATTAGTAGCAGGGAGCAGATAACCTTCACTTGACTCTACCCCAATCACCTATTTTTGGATGTTGTCACTTCTTAGAGAAGCAGGATGATGCATATGCTGGGGGTGATTAAAATAATCAGCCAAATCAGAAAGATGTTCTTCCTTCCGTGGTAAAATATTTCCAAATAGACTGTAGCACATAGGCACAAAGATATTTATTTATTTTTAGATCCAATTCTGCTCCCAGGAGGTTTAGTGAGAGAAGTCTATGCATTATTTATCTTGCCAAGGACTTTATAAACAGTATTGAACAGCACATGCAAAGTAAAAGTTTTCAGTGCAGCTAAACAACTTCAACATTATTGCACAAAATGTGTGTTTCAAATATGATTGCAACTATTATGCCTTCCCTATTTTGTAACCCAACAGTCTTTCGGCTTCCCAAACCACAAAAAAAAACCTCTAAAAATGTGACAGAATGAATGTAAATAATAAAGAAATATATACACAAGGCTGCAGAGCATTTTACTGTAGCACAAGCAGCAGTGAAGGGTTCAATTCAATAAAGAGTGGAAGTACTAGAATTAATTTCCTTGGAACAAGGTTTTCAGAAATAAGCAGGGATTTTGGGAGCCCAGCTTTTCAGGAAAACCAGGGCAGTTTTCTGGAAGAGAAGTCAGATGTCGGCCAGGCAGGGCACATCCCCAGGCAGGCAGACACGGCAGGGTGACAGCTGGTGCCTGTCCCCAAGCCGGAGCTCTGCTCTCGCCTGGCTGTGACCAGCGTCTCAGTTTGATGCTTGTGCTGATTGCATGGAAAGTCAGTTTATGGCATTTCTGTTTGAGATCTACCCTGAGCTAAGAGGAAGCTGAGAAGGTGTACGAGCATCTCCCTGGCCCCGGGGAGAAGGCAGCCTGCACCAACTATCCACTTATCCAAAGTATCCACTCCCAACAGTTCCCCCCCAAAATATCGTAAAATGCAGATACCATGGAGGCTCAGCAAACCTCACCCTACTCTCTCAAACCACTTAAAAGCAGCTTTAAATAGTTAATGATTTCTCTTGGTCACCACTGCCCATACACACACTGCACCTGACAGATTTGATTTAACTCCTTTCATGCACCTGGCAGCTGAAGCACCGTGCCACTGAATCACAGACTATGAGGACTGTATTTCTATAAACCTTACATGTGTTTTACAGACACACAGTGATTGAAAGCTAAAGGAAAGGAGTTTGTAATCAGTACAAACGATCTCCTTGTTGGTGGCTGGTGTTTGCCAATGTGAAGCTTCCTTCCTAGGGTCTAGAGATGCTTACTGCTAAAGAATGTGAGGTCTCCAGGTTTCCCTGAAAAAAAATCAATAAACTGATTCCCTATTGTCATTTCACCAATACAATATATATTCACTAGGGTATCTGAATGCTTTTTTTCCTTTTTTTTTTTTTTTTACATTTTTCTTACACTTTCCCATGTGCTCCACAGACAGCTCCTCTCAAGTCAGCAAGAGTTTGGTTTCTAAAAACAGTGTGGGACTGAGCAACGCTTCTGGCAACATGTGATACTTCAAAGTAACAGTTTGTCAGTACCCACTTTGATCTATCTGCTCAAACCATCTAACGTCATCTGGACTTGACTTAGCCCAGCAGAATTGCAAACTCATCATTACATCACCTGTAAACTTTAAGCAATTCCTCACTTTCCTGTTTGCTTCCTGGGAAAATTTGTGTGAGCAAATTTTCAGGCCCAGAATATTTGATAAAAGCACCAGTCCAAAACAAATTACATAACTGCTGAAAGCAAAGTTCACTTTCCAGGCCTGGATAATCATCATGGAAATCTACCCAAAGAGTAGCAGCCCTGAGAAGACAGTAGGGAGACCAACCATGCCACCCCACCAGCTCTGCTGTGAGCTCGAAACACCTCTGAGCAGCGTTTGCAATAAAGATTCAAAAGGAAATCCAGTGTGGAAATCAATAGCTGGGTTGGCTTTTTCATAACCAAAGACATAAATGCTAACTGTGAACAGGATGCAGTTTATGATGAATACATCGTTAAACTTCAGTTATAACGTTATTGACATGGTACTTATGAGTAATTGAGATAACCATTGATATGGTTATTCCCACCGTTAGGAACACACAGACCTAAATACCCCACAGCCAAATCCCACCGTTATGGATGCTCTTAAATCTGTGAATAAACACAAGCATCTGTATTGACTTAAGGAGAAGAGCAGTGGTTAACAACAAGCAGGACACCAGGTCACCCCGAAGTGGCTCTGGCTCAGCCCTCCTGACAGGGAAGGCACAGGTGAGCGGCAAAAGGAGTGCAGGAGGATGCTCTCCTGGAACATCCATCCTCTCCACCTCCTGAATCTGCTTGGGGACTTTCTGAGCCAGATGCTGCCTCTAACCTTTCATCCATAAGAGCAGCCAGTGGCCATTTCTTCCACAAATTTAGGTACCTTTCTCTTTTTCCACAATTGACAATGTTAGACCTCCATCCTCTGAGGAAACGAGTCTCTCGATATGTATGGTGCTAAAGTTGCTGCTGCTTCATCACCTCACTGGCTCTCCCCAACTCTCTATGGGTTTCCCCTCTGCATCACTTGTGATCATGCTGTTTCTCCGTGTCCACCTTTGCAATCCTGTTGCCAAAGTAAAACCAGATCATCGCCTTACTCGCAGCACGTATGTGGGGTGGGGTAACTTAGCTGCCCAGTTTGGTCTCAGGTCCCACTTCTCTGGCCATCCTCACTGCACGTGACACTGCCCTTCCCCAGTTTGCTCTTGGAGTGGGTCAACTGGGCAGTAACTCAACCCTGAGAGCACTGGGTAGCTCCTGTAAAAGATGAGTTTAGGTCTGTAGAAACAAACTTAATCTTTCCTTGAGTGGGAACCAGTCCATAACTTTATATTCATCTCCCTCTCACCTTCTCCCAATGGCAGCCTTCTCTTTCAGGAAGAAATCTGGATTTAAGATAGTGTACTTAAGCTGTATATACCACATTCTGCAGCAGAAACCGGTGGTGTAAATGTTTTGCACATTTCTGAGTGATCTTTGATTATTTAACTAGCAAGTTTCTAAGGAATCTAAAGTTCAAGCTGAATTAAAAATACCATGGTGAAATTTTAGATTATATTTCTTCATTGCAACACAAAGTGTAGTTTGCATAATACTTGTACAAGTCACCAAAAATTAAAGTTACTATGTAGATGCACATTTAGAGATGTCAGAGCAGACTAGTTCCCCCCACGTGTACCTGTTGTATCTCCCTTCCTTGAAGGTATGTCCATACATTCATTGTTAACCACTGAAATCAGAGAAATTATTCCAGCACAAGGAGATAATGCTGTGAGCATGGCTTTTACACAGACCTGCCAATGCGCGCTGACCATCGCTTCCCTTGCTGGTACCAGAGCAGCACAGATTGGAGCTCTGCAGACACACAGCACCCTAGCCAGTTAAAAATTAAACTATCATCTGAGGCATTTGCTGTTACATTTTTCTTTGAGATCCCACATCTCCTAAATGCCCTTACCACATTTCTGGCTGAAACTAGTTTTATATTAATTGAAATTTTCATCAGCGATTAGCATTTCAGCTCATAGGTCAAGCATGAAGCATAACACAAAGTACAGTAGGAGCTGGGCTGGATGGCTGGGAATGACAGCGTGTCAGCCATGCACAAAGGGAATAAAAGCAGGTTGTTTTCAGAGGAGACTGCTAATGCCAGCCTCCTCCAACTGAGGAAATGCAAATTCTCCTGATTTCCAAATGAATTTGCAAGCAAAGGCACTTTTTCTTTTGTACCCTGATTCTCCCTTGTTCAAAACACAAAATGACAGCGAAATCATGAGTCTTCTCATGTTAGCAACAACAAACCAACCCTTTCTAGTCAAGCAACACCTCCTAGGAGAAATGCTGCCTCACCTTGAAAACCTCCCTTGAAACCTGACACAGTTTGTTCCAGCCATCCCAGTTCATATGAGCCACAGTTCGCATGAGCCATCCCAGTTGGCATGAGCCATCCCAGTTCGTTCGAGCTATTCCAGCTCCCGCTCCGCAGCACATCATTCAGCAGACACAAAGCCAGGCAGAGCCCTATTGAATTGGAAATGCGGGCAGAGGATCTGCTGGGCAGAGCTCCTTGCAGCCCTGGACTCTAATGAGATTGTTCAGCCAGCATGAAGCCAGTGAAAACAGCATCTCCCCCCTCCCAAATGCATCCGCACTGGCTCCTCCAAAGTCTGCCCTGGGAGAAATGCTGCACTCTATCAGGCAGTAAAGAAAGGGGGTAAATTTAAGAGCACCCAGCACATACTGGGCTCCATTCGAGAGCATGGCATGCTCCTGGTGTGGGAGCAATCCCTGTGCCAGCAGCATCATCTGACAGCAACAGGCACCACCGCAGAGCAGCAAGGGTTCTGATGTGCATTAGTGATTTTTCACAGTGTGAGTTTGGGTTTATGTGAGAGTTCCCTGAGCTGGTAGCAAGGTGACAATACAACCAGGGAGGATGGGAAAGAAAAAAAAAAAAGGCATTTAATTACAAATAAATTACCTCTATGAACAGCAGAAAACAGCTTATTCCCACTTGATCCATGAACAATCACATTTCCCTGATGCATCCAAGACAGGGGAACTCATCCACAGTGTACATCGTCTGTGAATACTGTCAAGTATCAAAAATCCTAAACCTGAGCCCACTGCTTTATCCATGTCATGCAAGATGCACAGCACTTCTCTGCCTCAGAGACCCCGGGGAGGCTCAGCATGATCCCAAGATCCCGAGAGGAAACTCCTGGCAGGTTTCACACATGAAATCTTAAAACCAAAGGAAAACTAACATCAAACCTGCAGCAAATCTCCTTCTGTATCCGTTTTATTCTTGCATCTCAGCACCATAGCTCCCCAAGACAGTGAGAGTCACCGGGACACTGTGTGGTTGTAATTTAAATTGCAGTCAGCGACTCAGGAGGACGGGGAGCTTCACAGCAAGCAATCTCATGTACTTTCTACCTTCCTCTGATTTTTTTTCCTCCTTCTGTGTAATAAAAGAGATTAGCTTTTCCAGCTTCATGGAGGATCGCAGAATGCTTGCTTTTCCTGATAAGTCAAGGCCATTAAGCTTCCAACATTTTCCACGTTACTGGAGATACAAGGGATTACTTTTAAAAAAAAAAGGAAAAAAAGAAGTAAAATGTAATGACTTAACCACAGACACTGCAGGGAAGCGTTTGAGGATACAAGTTAAGCACCATCCATGTCATGGCGGGACAAATTCTGAAATCCTGGCATTCCCTGCCTGGACAGGGAGCACCTTCGCCCAAGGTATTGGGTCAAATCCATTGGGGTTTGCTTCTACAGGAGGAGATCATCCCCACTTTCCAGTGGGATTTGTTGTTTACCATGGAAGAAGTCCGAGAAGAATTTATTTAGAGCAATAAATGCAGGTTTTGGCACAGTTTATGCATTAGGAAGCCTAATCTCTAGAGCAAACACGGTTGCACAAGAGAGGAGTGGATATTTCATCCTGATTGTGCATTTCCTACGTTGTTTGTGTTTACCTTAGATGCTGGAGTCTGCAGTAATTTCCTTTTCCCCATGAACAACTTCACAGCTAAGAAATAAACACTAAGCTTAAAGAAAAACACACATGGAAAAGCCAGCTCATATAAGTGAGACATCCTGGTTTCACCCAAAACCCAAGTTGTTTAGGAGCTGTTACCATCCCAGTAGGGACACATGGGACAACTGACAGGACATGCTTTGGGCTGGGGATTCGTCTGGGGAGGAAAGAGTTTGCAGTCTTAATGGAAGTGCCTGAGACATCCTTCCAAGTAGCACAATGCTACAATTTATCTGGCTGTGGCTTTGTCTCAATAGCTTGTGTTAATGGAAGTGTTTGTACCGAGGCTTTCAGGGGAGCCCAGCTGATGATAAGGTGAAGATTATTTCTGAGCACAGGCAGCAGTTCTCTGTGCCCGCTCACGCAGTTTTACCATTGTAAGAGAAAAGCATCATTTAAAATGCTCCAGATCCCAATGATTTTTCAGCAGCAACAGTTGCCTCCCTCCATTAATGGCTTTTTTTTTTCACAGCACCTAATCAAAACATCAATCAACTAAACTGAAGACAGTTAGCTGACAATATATTGAATATATCCACTGTAGCTGTGAAAGAAAGGGGAAAGACTGGTAATTCTGTTTCTCTCTCCCTTGGATCCATGCTTATCATCCCTTTCATTACTGGTGAGATGCAGAAAAGCAGCTGTCAACGACTGCATCATTTTCAGGTGATCCCACAGAAGATACTGGATTAGGCACATGGCATCCAGCACCCTCTATTTTCAGGAACAGTTGATCTTTAGAGATACAATTTGACTCCAACCAGGTGCCTGAGCAGAGAACAATGAGGAAGCAAAACACGCAGCATGCACACACTATCCAGTGTAAAAGCCCTGAGATAGTACCATCACTCACCAGTTTGCTAAATAACCAGGAGAAAAGAGTATTGAAGGAAACTGGGCAAAGCTAAGTCAACTCCTTCAGCTGGTGGGAGCCTGGCAAAGCATCTCCTGAGACCAGAAAGAAATAAGGTTTAGAAACAATCCAAAGGTCATCCCCACTAACTACACAAAGATAATTACATCATTGTGTTTCCTTTCGCTTTCATTTTAGTGATCTATGTTCCACTTTTACATGCTTTACTACAGCACCAAACCTTAAGCTGCAAAAGAAGGAGAAGGCTGATGTGGCTGCACAAATGCTGGGCACAGACACACCATATTTTCCCCTGTCCCAGTGCTGGGCAAACCTGAAATCCACCTTGCTGGAAATTAAAGTAAATAAGATGAAAACAGACTCACAATTAACATACACCAGGAGTAGAAAATTCTGCTTGGATGATTGAAATCTGTTGAAGTTAAACAAAACTGTAAGGAAAATCCTAATGTTGAATGTCAGACGTGCAGGACAATGGTCTTCATTACACACCCTGCCCATAACATGATGTTCTCCAGAACAATCATGATTTTTTCTCACCAGCCCATCTGCAGATGTATCATACTAATCAATTACGTGCACGTTGGGAAAAAAGCACTCTCCACATCCCACACATGAAAACTGTGTTACACACTTCATATAGAGCTTCTATAGCATCACATGTGCTGTTCTATGCAAATGCTATTGGCCACATTTCATCCCGTTTGTATTGCATCACATGGATAGATCTACATTATTTCCCTCTAATCATCATCTCACATAACTGATTATGCCCCTTAGAAAGCCTAACAAAACAGCTAAGAAAACCACAGTGAGGAGTCAGTTATTAAAAAGGACAAAACTGCACGATACCTTTCATACACTTTACTCTCAAATATCTCTGACTTAACTTGTGCTCCTTCATGCTTCCCTGCCACTGGCTGCAAGCCTGCGAAGGTCCCCAGAGCATGGGAAAGGCAAGCTGCATGGCTTCCCTCCTCACACATCTGAGTATTTCAAACAGCTCTCCCCAAAACACACAAATGCAGGGACACCACACGCTCTTCTCGCTTGTCCAACCAACTGGCGTGTCCATTAGGTTCCTTCCCTTGGGGCAAACAGCAGCGTTTATTATACAGCTGAACTGCACCAGGAAGCATGATGAATGCTCCTGGGTAGTCTCTGGAAAATGTGCCTATAGTATTATAAATGCTGTTTTATGTTAGGGGAGCAGCAGGAACCCTTCAGAGATCCAGGCCACCGCGCAGCAGATCAAGGTGGCACACTGGGAACTCTCAGAGAGCCTGGTATTAACTGCAGGAACCTGCCCGTAGCCAGGGCAGCTCCCTGGGGTGAGGGCTGAAGCCAAACCTGTGCCACTGGGGAGCCACATGCTTTTCTGCAATGTAGTCAGTGAATCCCAGAAAAGAGCTACTCCTGAACCTACCAACTTCTGATTTATTCCAGGCTGCAGGAAAGCCAAGGGCAGCCATGCTCATTACACCTCATACTTCTGAAACACAGGTATGGGGAGCTGGCAGGTGATGCGTTCGCTTCCTTGACACTCCCCTCTCTACATTTTTGGGCATATAAACCCCAGAGCTTGAAGCATCTTGGTTTCCAAAGAGGGAGAGAAGGAGCTAATGGCCATTAAAGCCATTGCAATGTAAAAATAAAAAACACTATTGTAATTACAGGACGTGCCCTTTGAGCTTTTCCCTCCACTCTCCTCCTCCCCCCTGTATTTAGCTGAAGTTATTTAAGAGACAGATCTCTGTTTAAGCAGCTGCTGCCACGACTAGTCGGCCCAAGCAGCTCTTTTAATTAAATATTTGCTGCTGTGTGAGTTTTCTCTCCCCTCCCTGTTATCCTTACAGACAACGTTTGTTCTTGCAAAGATAACAGGTCTGCTGGGCAGCCTCCATCTCTGCCGGCACAGTTCCTGCCCTCAAACCCCATAACGATGCAATGTCTCCACAAAAATTAATTTTATGATGTGCTCTATGACATTTCTTATCAAGGACAACCATCAACAATAAGGAAAAAAAAAACCCCCAACTTGCTGGGAATTAATAAGTATTATTAAATGATGTCATTTACATAATTAGACTTTAGCAATAACTACATCATATCACTTTTATGGCATAGGAAATTGGCAGAGCACTTCACAAAGTGGGGTGTTTTTTTCCCTTCTCTTCCTTCTCTCTCACCAATAACTGAGAAGGAGATGGGGTAAGTGATATCAGAATGCATGCTAAGCTGGTTTGTATAGAGGATGGAAATGGACGTGAGCATCACAACGTGATTAAGAGGATTCTTGAGAAACACAGATTTCAAGGAGGTTTATTAGAAAATTTCTTTCTCTTTTCTTGCTGGTCAGCAGAGCAGTTTCCTGGTTGCAGCCAGGTACAGCTGTGCCTCCCTGATGCTTTATGGGTTTTCCCAGCCAGGATCAGCAAGCCATTGGGTTTACTCTACCATGTCTCAATGTTAACAGCATTGTTCACTATGTTGCTACCAACCAATAGCACGGGGATTAGCATTAAAGGCAACTAGGTTAAACAAATACCAAGAAAGGCTTGACTGGCTTGGGGAAAAGCTGCTTTCCTACTGAGGTCTCACAAAGCAGATGTGTGTCTTCATAGAACCCCAGACTGGTTTGGGTGGGCAGGGCCCTCAGACTCCCCCTAGTGCCACCTCTCCCATGGTCAGGAACACCCCCACCAGCCCAGGGTGCCCAAAGCCCCATCCAACCCAGACTTGAGCACTGCCAGGGATCCCAGAGCAACCACAGCTTCTCTGGGCACCCTGTGTCAGGGCCTCCCCCCTCCCCAGGATGGATTTCTGCCTCCCAGCCCCTTTCCAGCTGCCCTCCTGCAGCTGAAGGCCATTCCCCTGCGCCTGGCCCTCCCTGTCCTCTGCACCAGCCCCTCTCCAGCAATCCTGGAGCCCCTCAAGGGAAGGGAAGGGGCTCGGAGCTCTCCCCATAAGCAGCCTTCTCTTCTCCAGGCTGAGACAGCCCAGCTCTCCCAGCCTAGCTCCAGAGCAGATGTGCTCCAGCAAGGTGTCCTCGCTCATCATTACCTGGTAATGATGATTACTCGGAGCGCAGCTCAGAGTTCCCCACCTATTTCCAGACTGGAAACAACAGAGCACACTTACTGCAAAAAACATCCTTATCCATCAGACCCAGTTTGACAATGCAGGTGAAAAAGGTAAAGGAAAAAGAACAGGAACGATTTTTGATGCAAGATGTCTCAACATATGTGGGCACGGGCACCCACAGTAGCCCCCGTGCTGGAATCAGAAAGCAGGAAGGGGTTGGGCTTGATGGGCTGAGCACGGTGAAGCTGCACAGAGGAGCACAGGGCTTGGTTAGGGGGGAAATGAGATGGAGAAAGGATTCAAGAAAATAGAGGCAGCAAGAGGAGCATGTGAGGAAATAGCAGCAGACACCAACAAGCCTGGTAGGGCTACATGGGGACTTGAAGCAGCTGCCGTTAGATGTAGCTGAGCGAGGGAACGGATCCTGGGAGAGAGCAGATACTGTCAAAATAGCAGGGAATGCAGATGAGTGAGGGATCGGCGCTGTGCTGGGCCGGGCAGGGCGGGGGCTTGGGAGGATTTGGGAGGCTGGAGCTGTAACTCACTGGGGAAGAAATGAAAGAGAGAGTAGGTCTCAAAGCACTGAGCAGGGAGCTGGAGAGCCCACGGTGCTGACGGCAGTCTGTGGGGATGGGAGCAGCTCGCTGAGGCAGAGCTCAGCAGCGAATTCCTCATTCAGCTGTGTTTCAAACCTGTTTCAAACTACAGGCTGAGACACCATGTGGGAATTCATTTCAAAAAGAAAGCCTAATAACACCAAGCAAATCTTATTTTTTTAATATATAAACGAGATCTACTAAGACAGACAAGATGGCACAAGCTATTGTTGCATCTGTTCACCGGCACGAGGACTCCTCCCTCATTTACTCTCAGCCTACTCCAGAGTGTATCCTTTGAGGACAGGATAGATGCTCCTGACTGACATCACCTTCACCAGCAAAAAAAATTATCAGATTTTCTGTTTCTTTGGGAAACCTATCAAATTCCACTCATGCAGCAGGTCTCCTCCATGTCTTTCCAGCTCAGAGAAGCACCTAGTAAAGCCAGTCGGGCTGGGGGGTCACTCTCTGCTACTTATCTCTTCCTTCTGAGGGAGAATTATTAATGAGGGTTATAAACATTACCAAATAACTGCAATCCATAGTGTTTCCTGAGTGGAACACAAAAGGGTGGTATCCCGAGTCCCTCTTCTTTCCTCAGATCCATTCGCTAGCGAAGCCAAGTTCATTAACACTCTCCTGGGCACCAGGCAGGGAAATGCAAACTGACAACACAAACAGGTCCTTCAAATCAGAGGAGGAACCAGGGAGACTCGGAAAGCTGTTATAAAATGTCTCTTACCTTGAGGGATCACCAGAAAATTAAAGAAATAAAGAAGAGGAAAATCTCCAGGGAGACTCCCGCTGCTAACAGACTTCACCAGAATCTGAGCAGTCTCAAGCTGGAAGCACCAAAAACAAGTTTCCTCATCTGTACGTAACTCCTCAGCAGTTGCTAACCAGCCCCAAGTCAACGTTAATTTTCTGTTTCCTAACTTTGCCTGCTTCTCTTTCATAACAGTGCTTCTAATTTTTATTAGAGTGAAAGTCATTTTCATCCCCAACTTGTCTAACGCTTAAACAGGCTCCCACAAACTTCTTGGGCTTAAGGAGTACCGCTTTTACACTCAAAGAAATCAGTGCTTTCAACAAATACTTTAAGCCTCTATAAATCCAGGGACAAGTTTGGGCATCCCGAGTGCTTGGGAGTGGCTCTGGGTAGGTGCAGAATCAGCTCCAGGGCTGCTACCACCAAGCTGCAGGCTAGGAGGAACTGTCCCAGGAGCTGGCTGTTTATCCTAGCACTGCTTCTCCCTCTTGAAAGGAACAATACAGGACTCCAGAAAACACCCAGACTGGCCCACATGGCACAGCTCACGTGGTTTTAATCCTGAATGGGCTGCTGTATAGATGGAACCAGTGTTGCAGAACACATCCCAGTGCAAAGAGCCTAACCCAGCACCCATTTTACTTGACACAGGTCAGCGGTCTGTAAAACAGCTGAAGGGGAAGCAAACACCCTCGAATACTCAGCTCAAACCCTGGCCCTTACCGTGGGGCTACCCAGCATCACTGGAAAGCTTCTCAGCAGTGATTTAGCAATGAATAGTCAGGAGGGCAGCTTGAAGCTTCATTGGAAAGCTGGCACTACCTTTCACAGAATCACAAGGTTGGAAAAGATCTTTAAGATCATCAAGGCCAACCATTCTGGTCCTATGCTAAACCATATCCCTAAATACCTCATCTACCCTTTTTCTAAACACATCCAGGGAAGGTGACTCAGCCCCTCCCTGGGCAGCCTGTTCCAGGCCACAACAACTTTTTCAGTGAAAATTTTTTTCCTAACATCTAATATGACGCTGCCCTGGTGCAGCTTTGTCCCATTTCCCCTTGTCCCATCTCCTGTTACTTAGCTGAAGAGTCCACTGCCCACCTCTCTACAACCTCCCTTCAGGTAGCTGTAGGCATTGATAAGGTCTCCCCCTCAGCCTCCTCTTCTCCAGGCTTTGCCAAGAGCAGGAGCTGAAACATTCCCCACGGGGAGGAACGACACTGACCCGATCCCAAAGTCATCCCAGTTTCCCTACGGGTGCCGGAGCCTCCCACGGGTGCCAGCATCCCAGCGCAGCCGCCAGCCCACATATCACCCACTCAAACAGGTCTGTCCGTAAATGTTTCGCTAATCCTGAACCACAAAAAGGCTTAAAATATCTGTCAATCATGCTGCCTCCCCGCTGTCCTCCCCGCAGCCCTCACAACCTTGCTGGGAGGATTGCTATTGAGATCGCTGGCGCTGCCAATGTACTGCGGAAAATTAAACCCCAGCCGTGGAAACAATAGCTATTACAAAGTGTGTAATCAGCAGGAGATGGGATGAATGTTTGCAATTCCGAGCCACAGAAAGCGTTTTTAAAATGCCTTTAGTCTCCTCCATACTTCTTTAATATTTTGCTGCCTAATAGTCGCATTTTATAGCTAGGCCATAATTTTATTGAGGTACAAACTTCTGTAGTATAATGTCAAGCTATGTGGTAAAGTCAAGTAAACATTTGTAGTAATTACATGCCCAGGAGGTTTCATAACATCATAGAATTAACAAGAAGCTCACTAAATTATATATCGCTTCATCTACGATTGCTACATCTTCAGCAAAGAGCTTGGCTTCATCTACAGCAAGTCTGACATGACATGTCAGTGCGCGGTGCAAACCTGCCAGGCAGTTACTGTGCACTAATATTAGTTACCACCTTAATGCTTAATGTTTCCAAAGAATTAAAGCACCATTTTCTTACGCTTTCTTTTAAGGAGAAAACACAATCCCAACTAGCAAAAAGAGGTGGTTTTCTCCCACCTTGCAATCTGTGCTAAAAACCCTTTCCACTTTTCCTTCACCATTCAAAGGGACTAGCTGGATGCAAAAGTGGTGGTAAGCCCTAATTCCAAATGGGTGTCCTGAAGCCTTTAAATGCTACCCAGAGAAGCCAGGCAGGGAAATGCAGGCTGCCCACTGAGCAGAGCAGCGTGCCCAGCCAGCGGGAGCAAGGTTCTTGCTTGGAGACATATGTTAGTGGGGCAGTTGGTTGGCACAAAGCTCATTAAGCGCCCTGACAATCATGTTGATAAAGCAGAAGCCAAAAGCTACCACCTCTCCCGCTGAAAGCTGAAGGAATGAGAAAGGTTCAGAAGATTTCTAATGAGAAAAATACAGATTTTTTTATTTTTAAATACCTCTTCTGCAATGCCACTCCAAGAGATTACAACTGAGCCGATTTGGGCAATGAACTGCCCAAGTAGCTGCTGCATTTCAGCTCAGAGGTGAGTGCCCTTTAGCGTTTGCTAACAAGGTTTCCTACTAAACCCTTATTATTCATTAGGCCTAAAAGTGCAACACACTTAAAGAACTCCCAGACTCATCACCAGCTCGTATAGCTTTCTGAATCACACCAAAACAACATCACAACAATCAGGCAATGTTCAGGCATCAACTCCTTTCGTATCTGCCATAATTTCACATTTACTGCCTCACATGTGTCCAACAGGGCAGCCTGAGCTGTGTGGCTGTGGGGCTCCGAGCTGGTCAAGCCTTCCAGGGGAAAGCTGTGCCTTGGCTTTCCACCATCTGACCTCTAAAGGGACAGGAGCAAAAAGACAGAGACACAGCCAGGAATGTGGACAAGCTGTAAGAACAGCGAGTTCCTTTCTAACAAAAGGAGTTTATTTATTTATTTAATCTTTCTGGAAAATGTGATCCCATTTCTAATCCTTTTGGTTGCAGGAGCAATGCACTGGAACTGCATCTCCAAACAGAACTGACCTTATTGCTCCTGTTTTCTTCCAGTAAACGACTAATTTATCCTGTGCAGACTCTAATATCAAACAGCCATCTGCCAAAAGGTGTACAAACCATCTCTATTACAACAGAGTCCATTAATATGTATTAAAAGTCACATTACAGTTGACATAAGCTGTTCCTGTATGTGAATATGAGAAATACAACTATTACATTTAAAACTTTCAACTAATCGTGCATCACTGATTTTCTCACCCTACATTTATAATTTAAACCTCTAAATGTTTCATAGCAGCCTCATCAAACCAAGATTTCTGATGGATTGAGGGTCAAGACAGCCCATTATAGGAACAACAAGAAAAAGAAAGAAGAAAACAAGTAGGAAACAGTTCTTGGAGGGGGAAAATAATGAAAGAGTAAAAATGAAATTATTTTTACCTCAAACAAAAACCATAATAAAAAAGAAATAGAAAAGCACCTGCTTCCTTCATTGTTTCATATTATATTGGTCACTGCACAAGTATGGTGTAAAATGTGAATGTGTCCAAAAGGGCATCGATGCCCAGCAGACAGAGCAGCTTTGACAGATGATGTACATAGAAAAGACAGATCAGGGGTGACTTCTGTATAAGTGGGGCCAGTCCTGGTGAGAGCTGTCTAGAGATCAGATCCGATCCAGTTCACTAGTACAGCTTTGCCTTCTGCACTGTGCAGGAGGCGTTGCCTCACTCTTATTTCACTCGCAGACTTGGGGTTTTGTTATTCCTTTCCTCAGCACAGCTTATTTAAAACCTTGGGACTCCACAGCCTGAAACCTCTGAGCCGCTGAAGCCCTGAGCAGGAGCAGCACAAACTCCCAGCTCTCTGCAGATATTATTCCCTCCAGGACACCAACTCCTCCAGGCATTCCACATGATTGAGACCAATATTTCAAGGGATTTGGATACTCTGTTCACATTCATACCATAAGCAATCTGTGTGCCCAATCTCTAGGGGTAATTTGAAAATCCCAGAGTGGGGTTTTGGCTTTCTTTTTTTGGTCTGTGTATTCTCCCCAAGCTCTAAGGAAGCAGATCCACTTAGGAAAGCATTTATTAGACTTGCTGAGCTGTCTTCTTCTCATCTCCAAACTACCTTGTGTGAATTTTAATCACAGTCATTATACAGTTTACCATCTATTAAATGCTTACCTTCATTCCCAGAGCCACCCCCACCAAGGAAGAAAAATTAAAAACGAGTTAGGAGAGAAACTGAACAGAAGCCCCAAAAGAAGAAGCCACGTGATAAATAATTTTATTTTTTCCCCCAGAGATCCATATTCTTTCCCCACTTGGCCACATTTCTGTTTTACAAACTATTCCAACCACCTCTTCTTATCATCACCTTCAAATGCAGTGCTAAGGGAGCACAGTGCCCTTCCCCATTAGGTAAATGGAAAGCTGAGAGACAGAGCAGATATTTTTTTGAGCAAATAGGGAGCTTGGTATGGGTACAGAGCCTTTAGGTATGTGTAATGTGTCATTCTGTACCCTTCCTAGCACACGTGTGGGCTCTTGGAGCTGTCTGCCACGTCCAACAACCTCTTGTACGTGTATGGCCAAGAACATATCTGGGTATATGTGCATGAATGCCCAAAAGAGTCCGAGGTGCATAGCAACAATCTCCTTTACTTGTCCTCACCAAGAAGATTCGATTTCAGCTGTCAGAAGCATTCAGGCAAGAGCACTGCCGTGCATTGCTGCCTTGTCTCCACCCTATTGCAATCAGCAGCTCTTGTAATGTAAGGCAACACCACCCAAAACAATGAAAGTCAGCATACTGAAGCCAGAAGAGCTGCCATAAGCACCTCTCTTGGTTCACAGGTCATGGCATGCTCAAACAGGAACATGGCTCTTGCAGAAATCACACCTTTTCCTTCAGCATCCCCCTCTGAAGGAAGATTTCCCAGACAAATGATGTGCAGGAGACTTCCTGGTTTGTCTGTGTTTGCCTCCTTCCCTCTTCCAAGCCTTTCTGTGGTTAGCAATGACCTCTGCAGCATAAGCTCAGACCTTTTAAACTTCTTGTCCTGATAAGAGAACGTTCCACTGACCTCATCTCATCCCAATGGATCTGTGAGATGTCAGGGATTTTGCTGAAACTAGTAAGAATAAAGGGCATTTCAGTGAAAATCATACACATACACATAAACAGGGAATTTTCCACAAAGTAATTCTGTATCGATTAGGAATACAGAAACCCTCTGTGTGTACTAGTCAGCTCTGAAGAAGAAAAACCTCACAAGTGCTTTTCTACCCAGACTGTGCTGGCAGAGCCATGGGCTGACTCTGGCTCCCCCCATGCCTCCCCAGCCAGATCCAGCAGTACTGGAATACAAAGCTGAGCAGCTCCTGATGAAAAGACACACACATTTGAATTTTGCAGCATGCACAGAAACAGCCTTTGGGGCCCAAAAACCATCCAAGATTCTTAAAAGCAGGAGAGCTATGCACCTCAAGCTCAACGGAAACTTTCTTTGTTTCTCTCCTTTGTTGACTGTGATAAATCTGCCTCCTGCTTTAATTATCTCAACAAGAACTTCTAGGAGGGCCTGCTTCCTGGTTTAGAGATGCTTCAAAATCTAATGTAGATGATTAAGTAAAAGATACAAGCAATTAAAAGATTCTATTAATCTAATTACCATTTAAATCTTATTCTTCATATTATTTATCCAAATCTCAGTGTCTTATTCTATATGATTCAACCACTATTTCTAGTATGTAAGCCCGTGACAAATTAAAGATATGAAAAAATGCTTTGTCTGATATTCACATAGCCACAAGTCTCTAATTTTAGAATAAATCAGCTTGAATGACCATCACTTGTACCACTGGATTACGAGCAATTTGTTGCTCACAGGGTTTTCACCTCCCAAGACTTGAACCTTCTTCCTACACTGACTTGATGTGAAGATGGTGTGAACTCCAGATGGAGGATCTTTGTTGGTTAGAACATTTAAAAAGAGAGTGACCATGTGTTTTGCAAACAGTATGGAGTTGGGGGATGAGTTGTAGCGAACAACGTGCCCCTTAGAGGAGCAAACTACAGCCAAACCCCAGATGACCTAACACAAAATATCTGGTGCCTCAAAGCAAAATTTCAATGAAAGCAAAAACCTGTGGGTCTCTGGATCCACTCATGAGTCTTAATTTCTATCCTGGCCTTGCTTCAGGAGTCACTGAATGAAGCACTAACTACTGGAATCTAAAATGCTGCAAATAAAATGATGCATTTAGAGCTGAGGGGTGAAATGGGAAAAGGGATGAGGACAACAGAACTGAGGTTTTCTAAGGACCTGGAGACCTGCCATGTTTTCAAGACTGATTCATTGCTATGAATCTATGAGGCTAGAGTTACCTGAAAAACTAATGCATATGTAAGAGTCCAGACTATAAAATAAAGAGGTTTCCTTCCCATTTATTCTCTATTCCAAGATAATTTTGTGCAGTTTGTGTCCTGCTTCCTTTGGTGACCCGGTACCTACTCAATTTCCAACATGGTTCATCCATTACTGTCTGCAGCCAACTCAATCTCCTATTTTCTACCCAAGGCACTTTGGTCCACTTAGGCTAACGTTGTACCAGTTCAGCACAACCAAAGCTCTTCAGGTCTTTCTCCAGGCTCCCTGACCTCTCAACTCTTGCCATTTCAGATGGAAAACAACCATTTTGATCCGTAATGTCACAGATGATTTGGTAGAATTCATTGGGACCTCAAAATAAAAATATCTGCAGCTGCAGCTGATATGGAAAGGGCAGAGGGCTGGAAAGGGAAGGATCAGGAAGGATGAAACAGGTGATTTCCTGCTGTAATCTAACAGGCATTGCCCCCAGCAAAAAATAGTCCAGCAAGGAATTCAAACATCCTATTACTGCATTCAGGATTTACAAATAAAATTCATGAGAAAATTGTAATCATCCAGCCTTCGGCAGTGTTAGCCCAAGCAATTCATGGGACTGAAATACTCTAAGAAAACTAATTTAAAATGGACATGCGCTGCAGAACCTTTAGAGAAACAGCTGGAGTGATCAAGAGACATCACTCTATAAATTCACATGAGCTCTATCTCGTCAAAATATTCAAGGAGCACCTTAATGTAGACTTGTTTTGCTTCCATTTAGGACTTCAAATGTCACAGGCAGTCTAGGGTGAGCCAGACACAAATCAGCTGCAAAGGTCTGCTGTCCACTGCCACGGACCAGAACTGCACCAGAGGCACCTGACACCATGCTGGCAGAGCTGGGACATGGGTCATGCACCCCAACATGTCCTCTGCTTGCTGCTGAGGCCAGGCTGCTCTGCTGCTCTATGTAGCAAAGTCTCTGAATTCTCAAGAAACCTCCCAAAACAACCCAAACAACCATCCCCCCCAAAAAAAACCCCCAAAACTCCAACCGAAACACAATTGTTTTTGATTGCATTTTGCATTCCATTGCAGACATTGAGGTACTTTTCCCTGAAAGCTTGTAAAATAGGGATAACACACAGGGAACACGTTCGAAATCTTTGGAATCACAAAACATAAGCTGATGTTTAAGTGTGCTACAGAAATCCATTATATCAGGAGGCAGACTTCAATTTATCACCGGGATGCCCCCAGATAGATAGGTAATACTGTGATTAATTTTAATCTATCAGAATAATGTTTAAATATTAACAACATCGATTCCCTGAGATCATGTAAATTATTAACACTTGATTATCTATTAATTGATTGTATTATTTTTTCATCAAGTGCTGGAGTTTCTCTCTAGGCCTGTCTTTATTCCATCCTCTCCCTACAGTGCCAAAATCCCCCACCACCCTACTCCTGGTGGTAAATGCAACACCCAGTAGCCAGAAATCATCATTTGTACCTCACCTGGGCCAGAAATTTTGACTTTTAAGCCTGTTTCTATGAAAATAAAGTATCTACCAATCTAAGATTATATCACTAGTGGCAACTTACTTTTACTACTTGGTGTTCTACTGCCTACAGACATGATCAGAGAGCGGCAGTCACCTCACCAGCGAGGTGCCTGCTGTAATGCAGAGCTGTCGTTCTACAAACTGAACAGTTAGATTGCTTTTCTTGATAGCAAAATATTTAATCATACAGGGAGCAAAACGTGTAGTTTCTTTCAGGGGTGATCATGTATCTAATAAAGAATTCTCTTTAACCTGGATGCGAGGAACTTATTACTTGAAAACGTTTGGATGCAATATAGCATAAAATCATAACATCATGGTGTAGGTGTCATTACAGCAACAGTGCAATGAACCATGTTTAGATTGTTACAATAAAACAGTTATTTTCCCAGGATCTTTGTGACCACTGCACGTGGCAATCCAAAGGAGATGGACTAAAAAGGGCAATGCGGAATTTCATGGTACTAAGGGCAGTAATGGCAGGGCAGCAGCTGCTCATCCAGCGTCCAGGACT
The DNA here is from genome assembly GCA_013400835.1 of Zapornia atra. Taxonomy (NCBI): domain Eukaryota; kingdom Metazoa; phylum Chordata; class Aves; order Gruiformes; family Rallidae; genus Zapornia; species Zapornia atra. Next base: position 127,294 of record VZTU01025513.1, on the reverse strand, counting down.
GTGCTGATGTCAGGCAGAGTCCAGAACCTGCACTGAGCTCTAGTTTTAGGAGGACAGCAAAGATGCCATCACAATCCAGCAACTTCAGCTCAAGAATCACGAATCACAGAATTGCAGGGGTTGGAAGGGACCACCAGAGATCATTGCGTCCAACCCCCTGCCAAAGCAGGGTCCCTAGGACAGGTCACCCAGGTCCGTGTCCAGACGGGTCTGGAATATCTCCAGAGAAGGAGACTCCACACCCCCCTGGACAGCCACAGAATAGAACTTGTATAACAAGAAGCTTGAATTGACCCACTTATCCGATTACCCATATGCTGCTGGTTATTCATGACAAATAAAAGAAACCCTTATACCTTTTTCCTCATCTCAAACCCCTGTTTTCAATACGGATTTTCACTCTGCTGCTTATCTTAATCAGCAGAACTAAGACCACTCTTGAGGGACATGCAACGACTTACACAACAAGTCATTAGACTATTTTGGTATTCACTAGCAGGTTTGGTTATGACTCAGTTCTGAGTAAGTCTAACACATAAAGATGACTTCAGATATACATGTGCAGATTCTGCTCCCATTCTGTGAAAACACAAACCCAGAAATGTGTACAGCATCCAAATGCAGTTTTTATGTAAAATACTGGTATGAAAGGACAATGGGCAGCCAGCATTTGCAGCACACTCACACAGAAACAAATGCCAACACATCATATTGGAACAAAATCAAATCTGAAGGGGAGAATTCAGGATAGAAAGTTGCCTGAAAGCTGGCTTGGAAGGATAAAGGAATGAGAAAACGATCCAAAGTGGGGCTGTGAAGGTGAAGGAGAGGACACCAACCACTTTAAGAAAGAAATTGCAAAGTCAGTCCCTCTCACCTCGGCTACTGGTATTATATCATGAACATGGCATTGCCCTTAGAGCTCCCTGGCCACTACAACGCTGTAGCACAAATCCCTCTGTGACGCCACATGCATGCGATGGGCCCAGTGCTTCTCTTCCCCCATTTTTCTATATACCACATGTTGGAAGCATCCTGAAAAAGCAGTTATTGAGAACCGGTCCAGCTTTAGGAAGAGATTTGCCCAAAGCCAGCACATACCACAAGTCAGATAACGTTACGATGCACATGAGCAGCAACCCACCAGGACACACGATGACAGGTTGTGTAGCTGGGGGCTGCTGAGCAATGGAATGGGCCAGAAGCAACGCTCAGATGACCTTTAGACTCATAAATTAAAATGCTACAAGTAGAGAGCAAAGAGGAGACTTTTTGAATTACAGCATATTAAAAGCTTACTGACACTGAAGTCATAAGAAATAATGAATATTTAATTTCCAGCTCATATTAAAAAGCCTATTAATGTTTTATTTTGTCATCCATAATGAAACAAGAAATTAGGCTAGTGATTCCTAATGATATATATGGTGCACTAGCAAAATTGCTGGACCTAAACAAATGTTCTTCTTAGTAAGGGCAGGCAGGAGTGAGCAGCTGAGAACCATGTCAGTCTGCGTTTTGACTTTACCAGCTCCACGCATAAACTGGCGCTTCTCCTGCACTCAATAAAACATTTGTGAGGGCAGAACATGAGCTCAGAAAAGCGTGGTGTGCATTACAAATCTCAAATCTGACCTTGTCACTGCCATCCTTTGCTTTCCGAAATCATTGGGGTGCTTTTCATTAAGGACATTGTTTAGGACTGGCAAGAAAAATTCAATTCCAAACTCTGGCAGACTTTCCATATGATCTTCCTTTTGTGTCCAGCCATTCTTCTTCCATGCTTTGGACACCTTGTCTATTGATACTGTAAGTTTCTCAGGATGAGAGGTATGTGCAATGAGTATGCTCCCCGGACCTCCTGCACAATACACATTTCTATTCTAATATCAAAATTATGACCCAAAAGTATTATTTCAGCCTTATTTTGAGGTCTGTTTGCTCCAAAATTGCCAGGAAACGCCAGCCTTTAATTAAACACAGAAGGATGCTTAAATGAGCCCTGTACCAGTTCATAAAAATTAGATGGATGTTTAACAGGAGAAGTGACAGTGTCCCTGCTCCTGTAACAGCGGACAAACCCCAAGAGATATGAAGTACCCAGGATAAGCAGCAAGGGGAACTTATTGGCGTTCAGTGCTGTGAGCCCGTGGCTTCCACACTGAGTGGGCTTTCCAGTAGAGATTAAATAACACCTGCAAAACAGGACTTAAGCGCAAAGTGACTGTCACTTGGGTTCCTGACACTCACTGCTGCTATAAAAACCAGGGAGCTGGAGAGACTTGGGGCATTCAGAAGATCTCCAGAGGCAACCGGCAGGAGCGACGAAGCCATGCGAGATAAAACACAAGTGAGAGAAAATCCGGGATTTTCCTCTCTGGAGAAACTGTTGACAGCAACACAAAACTGAGAAGCTCTCCAGAAATTCCTTCCTCCTACTTCCCACATAGTCTAACAGACACGTTAAGGTGACACTGATAGCATCGCTATCTCTCTCAGTGCAAGCTCCCACCTCCGCAGCACAACTCATCACCCTTCTTCACCTGCTCATGGCTTCACGGTGTTCACCCTGCCAAAGGGAGCAACAGGGCTCACCATTTCTTAATCCTTTGGTGCTTTTCCCTCTTTTTCTCATTCTACCAGGGTCAGGGCAACAAAACTGACACATCACTGGGAGGTAATCCCATCTTGCTGTGAGTCCAGGGCTGTGAGAGACATGTCTGAATTTCAGATTAAAACAATTTTACTAACTTGGGTTCAGCTAACGGAGGTTTTACTGCAGCACAATCACCTCTACACTCCAGTCATTCATTCCATGACAGGACCTACAAGCACAGACCTACTTTGCATGTACTATTACTTATCAAGAGCATTTAGGACTAAGACCCTCTGGAGAGTGCATTATGAAAGATTACAGACTAATTTGACCAAAGATATCCCTGGAGAATACTAGTGTTTGGTGCAGCAGACAGACCTGACTGCTGCTAGAGCTGGATACAAGAGTCAAGAAGCCCAGTGAAAGGGTTAATGCTTTCTGCTTGGGATTCTCCACAGACTAAACCAGTCACTAATCCTCATATAATTTAATTTATTTGCATTAATGTACTAGTGAGTCAATATTTACTTTAGCCTACTGCACGAAATATTTCGAACTGTTTCTTCTAAAGCTCGTTCAGTTGCCTTTCTTAATGCTAAAACACCTTTATTACATAGCATGCCAGTAGTCTAATTAATATTTCACGCTTATCACTTAGGCTCAGTCTCACAATTATCAATCCCAAAACCCAACTTCCAGAGGACTCTGGTTAGAGAGCTTAATCTTCCCTTTTGATGGGTGCAGTGCATCTCTGGTTTGCAATGGATTTATGTCAAGCTGCTTTGTTTCTACTACCACACAAGGACCTTTATTGTGAATTTAAAAAAACCCTGTGTATCATCATCTCTACCAATGGGGTGTTGATTTCCTCTCCATCTTCTCACGTCTTTCCTCTGCATTTTGTGCCGACAAGGCATAAAGTACAGAGCAATTTTCAAACACAAAGTTCCTGAATTTAATCTAAATTAAGCCCCATGACCAATTTGATAACAAATCACTGGAATGTAAGCATTCACACTTGCTAAATGCAGCATAATGGTAATTACATACCTAAAAATCATAAAGTGATAGTGTTAACTGATGCTTCATAACAAATTTTCCTACCATTCTATACATAAAACACATCTGATATGTCTATACATGACTGCTGTTTGGCCTTAGACTAGAAATTAAAGGCCAATCTTTCAAATTATTCCTTCCTGTTATAAATGTTTCTACTGGGAAAACGGAAGGATTTCTTTCTCATTTGAAGATCTCTGAATTCAAGCCACAGAGCCAATAAACATGTCTTGAATTTGCTTATTTTCTAGAAACACCAACTTGGTTTGTACTGCAACACACATCACCCCTGAATGGCTCATGATTTTGGGAAGTTGTTAAACTTCAGAGGACTCTTCTATAGCAAGAATCAGCAGGTTTTTTTCCTAGTCCTTTTCCACAGCCTTTGCAGCTGCAACTGAGGAAGAAAACTACAGTTGGAAATGTGTCATTCATATTCCCAAGCACTCTGATAAAGCCAGATGAAACAAAACTATGCTCAAATTTATTTCCAAGTGTAAAACTGAACTAAAGCACCTTCCTGGAGTCCAGGAGCATTCTTCAAAACTTTCCCTTCTAGAAAAGAGTTGGCCATCAAGGTCTTCTCCTTTTACAGGAATCAACTCTGAAAATTAGGCTAAGCTTTCCCTACTGCCAGAGCAAATCTGGGGCATCTTTTCCTCTAGGACAAACTCTGTTGAAGCCTGTGTGCACCCATGGAGAGCCTGAAACCATCCAAGAACACGTCGTGAGGTGCAGTGGCACAGTGAGTGCCCCGGATACCTTGGCCTCAAAGGCAAAGCTTTGATGAGGGGTTGGGAACCTGTACCCCTGGGTACGAAGATCCAGCTCTCGGCTGCAGCAGGAGGATCCCTGCTGACATTGCTACCAAGAGATGCAGCCTTCCTAATATTAAACAGCCACAGGAAGGGAAGGAAAAGAGGGAGGGGGATGGAAAAGGCCTGTGAAATTCATAAGTTTCTCTGCCTAAAGGGGATCAACTTCATTCTAAAGATATCCCGGTTTGGACACGTTGTGGACAGCCAGGATGAATGCAGACTAATTCCTGGCCCAAACACACAGCTGCCTTTCCTTAGTGAGGCAGCCAGCAGCTCTGCTGGCATGATGTGGGAAGAACTGGGAAGATCCCACCTAGCCACAGCTGTTTCTGTATCCTGATATATATTCAACTGATTCTGTGCAGCGTTTCCAGGGAGGGGGTGAGAGGCCTGTGTTTTCAGTCACTGCTTCACCAAATTTGGGGGTTTTATTAATTATTATTTTTACATGCAAAAGCCTGTACAAGGAGGCCTGAAGCTTTCTTTCTGGAAGTATCAGTACAAAAAAAGTCACAATCACACCAACACTCATGGAAAATAAGGTGAATTCTTTTGGAAAAAATCAAATTCACAGTCACTGAAATTCCCTCCTTGTCTTTCAGTGTTTTCTTGCTTAGCAAAAGGCCTGACCAGGCCTTCTCCAGATAAATGGGAAGAAATCATTGATCTAATGGCACAGAAATATTGTCATTAATATGAAAACCTCAATACGCCAGTGTGGAGCTTTCTGAAGATAGCTTTATCCTCCTGAATCTTGTTATCCAAATGGAGAAATGTCAGCAGTGTATTAAACAGACAGGAAAGCTGGAAGACTCATTAAGCCACATTTAAGCTACAGGAACATGCAAAATTGAATATTTTCCAGGCTCGTTAAAATACAACTTAATTACAGAACTCAGGTTTATCCGTGTCATCCAATGTCACAATACTTCAAGCCAGATGATGAGGGGAAAAGCAGAAAAACCCTCCAACAACTGCATTTAGAGTCACAGCAGCATCTGCATTATTCATCACCAGTTGTGCAATGACAGATCCAAAATAATTAGAATTACTCACGGTAAGTTATGTAATTCCCCCCACCTTAAAGAGGAGTCGTAAAGTAAAGCAAACTAATTATAAGCCAGTCACATGCTCTGCTGAGGATGCACGGGCTCCTCAGACCATTGGTGCCTCTGCTTGGTGGAAAACTACAGCAGACCAAACCTCCAGCTTTGAGTAAGGAGGAAGAACAAACCTCACTCATACCATATAGTGACAGAAAAATGCAGCTACCAGACCAGGAAGACTCATTAAGCCACATTTAAGCTACAGGAACATGCAAAATCAAGTATTTTCACAGGAATTAAAAAATTGACTATTTTTCAAAAAATTGAACATATGAAATGCAAAATTGAGTATTTTCACAGGAATTAAAACATTCAGGTGTGCACCTTGCAGCTTAGTCAAATATCTGACCTCACATTAAAAAATATAATAAAAATTTTAATGGGTGTTTATTAGTCAAACCTCAAACTACAGCACCTTAGACCTACCTTAACTCACCTTAGAATAAGAAAATTCACCACCACAAATGCTTCTTTTCCTTCCACAGACAACCAATATATACCCAATCCCACAACTTAATCTATACATCCAACACAGCAGAACAGTGCCAGTCACCATAATGATCAGTACCATTCACAGGAGACAGAAAATTATGCAAAGAGCTAAGAAAAAGCTGTGAGCTTCTCATGCATATATATATTCTGAGGGTTTTATTGTGTTCAGTTGTTTTTTCCCCCCCCCTTACAGGGTATATTTTTTCTCCTCCTAATTTTCCTTCAGCTGTCATAGCCATGAAAATTTACTCACATCTTAGCAGCAAGACAGATTTCTGTTTCATCTTGAGATACAAGCCCTGAAGCATTATTGAATGGGTTTTCCTGAGGAAAGAATTTACCCGAGGCAAAACTGCAATGCTTGTACTCTGTAAAGGAAAATATTGGTTTACCACTGCAAAACACACACCTGTGGAACATACACAGACACGCTCCACATAAAGACCTGGATTTCAGGGTGGAGAAAGATGAGAACACAGAACATTTTGTCAAAGGAATCAAAACTTAAAATTAAAATCAATTCTGTGATTTGTAAATAGAATATTCCTCTTCTTTCCCAAACTCAGGACAAATATGGCCATTACAGAAACTTTGTAAAAGAAATCACAGCATTTCTTTTATTCAGTCATGCGTAACAGCAGATAGAAACAAAACATGCCATTTTCCACTCAGTTTCATACACAAGTATTATGCACTGACACTCATGGCAACATGTCTTATCAACGTGCATGTCCATTTTCCCCAGAACATCCTCTTATTGCAAGCCAAAAAAGTATGCTGGGATGTATTCAAGGATTTTGTTTGTCTGCCTCAGATCATATGAGGGGAGAACTTCATTTGTACGGGCTTCTACAGAACAGGCTAGAGAAGAAGAGAGTTCATTCAAATGTGCTGAGATATAGATGTCAGCACATCAACCTGAATTCATACTGTGATATTTATGAGACAATACCTGTTCTTTTTGATTTTCAGGTGCATTTTTATGTCCTCCTCAGCTTCAGTCACCATTAAGCAATGGATTACTTTCCCTCAACTTTCCTTCCTTCTCCTCTCCACTTGTCACACAAACTTCTTACCACAGGATTTTTCCAGCAATAGGAATAAACTACATATGCTTTATTTTAAGTTCCTTTATTCTGAGCTTTCATGACAGCAACATCAGAGAGTCCCATTATGGGTGGTATCTCTATAAGCACCTCTATCTGAAAAGATAATTGACATTTACTTACTGTCCTTATGAGCCAAAGGTAGAACGACCACAAAAATAACATGAAAGCTCACAAGAGATTCATGTTGACTTCAGCAGAGTTTGGATCCCTCCTCCATAAGGAATTGCAAGACACTACAGAGCAATTTAGATGAATCTCCAAATTCTGGAAGCACACATAACTGGATTCTTCCTGGTATATTTTTCTCTCAAGGTTCAAAGAAGAAAAATGAGGAGCTGAACACAGGAAGCAAAAAGACATCGGTGCACCCAACCAAATAGAAAAATTCAGTATAGGTTCCTTAAATACGGATCAGAAGCTGTGAGAAATAACCATGAAAGACACTGCCTTGGTATGCAGCTCTCTCCTTTTATTAAAAAGACAGAAAGAAGCTGGTTCCACTCAGGAGGAGACAGAAGAAAAAGCTGTCAGTCAAAACCTGGCACGTACCAAATCAGCTAAACATGGACCTTGTTAGGCGTGAGCGCCTGCACATTCATTCCTGGTGGCTTCACCTTCTCCTGCCAGCTGAGACTCTTCAAGGTCACAAATAGTTGTGGTAGGATAAAAAAAATTAAATCAAATGAAGTTAGCATCGTCTGAAAGGTAGGTTCCTACAGAGCACCTGAATTTAGGATCTTCAAAACCAACGCACACTGTACCAGAAGTACACTTTGTAAAGGAAATCTGGTATATTTGGTCAGAAAACAAGTGGCAAAAATCAAAATCCTACATGACTAAGACAACAGGAATCTTAGAAATAACTATTCTAGTTTTAACAAGGAAAACCACCGGTCACTTGAGAATAAATGTCTCATTTTTGCACTAGCTCAAGGTTTGCCACTTCAACTCTGGCCCACTGACACGTTGAGCTATGAAGGGATGTCAGGCATAGCTGTGCCCTAGGAGCATACTGCGTGCTGGGGAACAGCAGCAAGAGATTGAGGAAGCAGGTTTTATTGAGACAGAGGGAGGAAAAAGAAAGAAAAAAATTTAAAAACTCACCCACAAAGCATCTGGGCTAAGATAGAAATTCAGAAATGCTGACAGAAATACAGACAAAACCCCTGATGTGCTCTAAACAAGGCTCCCTGATACAAAACAGCAAAGAAAACAAAGGCAGAACGAACAGATACCAAATACCACCTACAGCCCAGGCATCAACAGGCTGCAAACATCTCGAAGTGGTCTGGTACAGAGCAGTGATGCCCAAGCCCTGCCTCACACTCTGTAAGCAGCACATCAGGATGTGAAGACAATTATGCTCATATCCTCCTTTGTGGTGAGCCCAGTGGTTAACCAGCCGCTTGACACCCACAGCCTGCTTTAGATCAGCTTTTAATCAACTCAGAGTTTTCAAACCTTCTTTAGGGGTAGCCTCGGTGCTCCTCCTCCTCACCGCTCAGGATGGCTGTAGGTGCCTCTCCCAGTCACCCATCTCGCTTCCAGGTTGATGCCACCTCCCTTCCTCCCACCTCACCAGGACCTCAGCAATGGGCTGCTGCTGCTGCAGCACTGGCTCTGCAACACAGAGGAGCTGCTACCAGAAATCATGACTATTTCAGAGGATTTAACCTGAAATGCTCTGCAGATGCAATGAAAGGCCATTTAAGTAGTGAGTCATCCTTTCCCAGATCCTTTTAAGGAACTTAGCTGGCACATTTTCAAGGCATATTTCTTAATACTTAGTTTTGCAATTTTCAGGGTGATACATCCCAGAGCTGGAAATATGGATCATATGGCAGCAGAACCACATTTCTCAAGGAGAAAGCATTTGCACTATATTTTCCTATATGTGGTACTTGCAAAGCCTGATCTTAAAATACCAGGTTTGTCCTTCTGCCCTTGATTCAACGAACCCTTCTTTGAAAAGAAATCAGCTGAACTTTAACAAGAAAGATTTAAAATTCTATCTTCCATTACAGCTGAGAAAATTATATTTTAAATATATTTACTCCCAAACTCAGCTCATTTCTGCCTTTAACTGTCACAGCAATTTCAAGCTTTTCCACTGCTTTTCTTCCTCATTTTTCCAGTTACCAGCATCCTGTCACATACATCCATACTCACTTTCCAGGAGGGTTTCTTGTTAAGATCAGCTTTAAAATGGGACAGTTGAAACATGAATAAACTCAATACAGCCAAATTACTGGAAGTACCATTATGCTCTGTGTAGCACCTAAGTAACTGAAACTACTCAAGTATGATCACGTTCCAACAAGTACATACTGGGCTATGCTGGCCTCTAACAGGGTTTGTCTTAGGCTGGTATAAAAGGACCTTTTAAAGGTGCATTTTCCTACACTGAATGTATCCAGGCTGCAAATCTGTATTACAGAGACGACTATGTTTCTCTCAGAAAGAACTCAGGATTCACCTACCAGAAGACCCTCTACCACTTTATGAGATGTGTCACCTTTTCTTTCAAGCAAAATTTCCACCCAGTGAAATATTTCTGATTATTCTAAATTCTCTAGTGGATGTCAGCAGGCACCTGCCTTGGATACGTCAACAAACTGCTGTCTCTCTGCAAGCCACAGTTGAGATAATGCCTGGAAGTATTTTTAGCCCTCTTTTCAAATAGGCAACGGAGACGGGTTGCAGATGGGTGAAAGTGGCAGGCTTGAAGACAGGAAAAAAAAAAAGACTGAGTCAGAGAAATCTGACAATTTGTCTGAAGCCAAGGATTTTATCACTGGAAATAGGAAGAAAAGAGCTCAAGTCTTGCTCTAAAAACAAGTAAATGATGTTATCTAATGCATCCGGATCACTAATTTGGACAACTCTGCAGGGAAGTGAACAACCACCTACATGGAAACAGTCAAAAAATAACAATTCATAATATTGAGCTATATTCCTATTTTACAATTACTTGTCATCGAAATGAGGTGTGTCAACTAGTCCTGGATGTCTGAAGAGATTAATACCAAAATAATATCCCTGTATATACACACAGCAACAGTGCAGGGATTAACTCCTCGTTAGTCCATAAGGAGCAGGGTGTTAACATGTGTTTGGGTGTTGAAGCTCACCACCACATCATACAGAATACAATATTTATTCTTTCTCTGTACAGATATATATATGATCCATAAAGGCCACTCAACTCACAGCAAGTGGATGAATATATGGCATTAATTAGGCAATTTCTGACTGATGATTTCTATTCTTTGCAGTAGAACACCCTTTTACCCTTGTCACATGCACACAGGAAAAAAATCCCAAATAAACCCAATTCCTTTAACCTTTTACCTAAAATGTTATTCTCTACTTCTCACTATTTTCACAGATACACAATCCTTTTTTGGATATATTTCTCACCAAGAGACAACACAATATCAGCTCATCTGCAGCCTCATGGTACAGTCATCCTCCCATCACCAGCACTGTGGCTATTGACTCCTATGGGATCATGTGCAGAGCTTCTCCATCAAACACGGCACTAAAGGACAGGTCACTTGTTTTGCAAGTGTGAGAATGATCAGAGACTGGAGCAAAGAGAAAATGAAGCTCAAGTTAATCCTAATAGCAAGCAACTTTTTCTCACTGATTTTTTTTTTTAATACTTACTGCAAGAAGGAAAAATAAAGTCTGGACATTGCCAGCAAACCACAGGGAGCCCAAAGACTACAGCTCATGATGGGAACTTCAGAAAGTATGTCAAAAGCATTAGGAGTTCAGAAGGAGACGAATGACTACGTTTGTTTTCAAGCCCATTTGCTAAAGAAAGCGTTTAATGATGAGTGGCATCAAGAGCTGGGCTCAGTTTTTCTTGGTCGCAAAGCAACAAGCAGAAAGTTTTGCAAGTGCTCTCTTAACATCACTGTCCCTGTGCTTCCACTACAGCCCTGGCAACACAAACATACTGAAATCTTTGATACAGCCTCTGCTTCCCAAAATGCTATTTTAAAAAGTAAAAATGCCCCGATTATCATCACAGAATCACAAGGTTGGAAAAGACCTTTAAGATCATCAAGTCCAATTGTTCCTCTCCTATGCTAAACTACATCCCTAAGTACCTGATCTACCCTTTTTTTAAACATCTCGAGAACATCAGGGTGAAGTTATCATGTACTGAGTGGCTGCCAGGCTTGGTTTTCAGAGTTTTATTGAAAAACACTCAACTATCCAAACTAGCCACCTGTTAACCACCAGCTCTCCTCCAGCTCACCTCAAGGAATGAGCAACACCCTCCATCAGGGGGGTGACTCCATCCTCTTCCACCAACCATGGGGACAGGGCAGAAGTAGCCCAGAGGTGTTGGGGGATGCTGTGTACATTCCTCCTTTTCCAGGAATTCACCCACCATGAAAAAACTCCAGCATAATCCCTTCAGAGAGAAACAAAAATCCAGTGTAACAAGCAGGGGTTTGGCAAAACCTGTGCACTTTTATTCAGGGAAAGAAGGTTATAATGTTGAAATTGGTTTGATGAGAACTTTTTTTTCTTGGCAACAGAAAAAATGCTCTTTTCTGGGACAGCTTGCTGAGGAAATGAGGCTTTTTACACTTGTGCAGCCTCTCCCATCTATCCAAACCCCTCAATCACTAGCAAACGGGGAAGTTTCAAAGGAAACACAAACTACTGCCTCCACTGAGAAAAGGGACATTGTAGATTCTGTTTGAGAGAAACTGGCTGGCAAATCTCAATATATTTACTGCCAAGCCAGTCAGCCTGTACATAACATAGGCTGTGAGTAACCTGGTATTATCTCCTGCCTGTTGGAGAAGAAAGAAAATGCCCAAGCACTGCTGCGTGCAGAGCAATTGGGATTGTAAATCAGCAGGAAACCAAGTCAGGCTTTTAGGTTCACAGGTTACAGAATATCTTGTTTTGTAAGAAAGGCTAAATTTTTAATTACCTAGAGAAAATTACTTGCCCTGTTATTTTGTGCTGTATGAGTATCATTAACTCCTTTTTGCATAAATCTGAGTAGTAGAAATGTAAACCAAAGTTGGTTAATGAAAACAATCTCCCTGTAGGGATGCAGCAGTTCCAGAGAAAATCAAAAAGAGCTTTTATATCATTAATCTGCATGATTTTATGATACTGCCTTCAAAAGAATTTACAAAAATAAGTATTTCTATAATGGAGTCACGAAGCATCCTTCAAAAGACCTATCCCTCCCCCAAAACTAGTTTGCCCAGAACCACTGCTCAGCGACAAAGACTTACTCAAACTTGGAACTAAATCATTAACCATAAAGTACTCAGTGGGAAAGCACTTTTTTTGCCCAATATAAGAGGTTTCATAGCCATCACGTCTGTAGCCTGTCTTTTGTTCATTAATTTTCAAATGAGGGATTATGAGCACAGACAGTGTCCCTTTGTCTTCCAGCGTGGCACACTGAGGATACAACGCTGAGTCCCTTATTAGTGAGTGTCCTCCTCACCCCTTGCTCAGAGGCAGAACCTCTCGTGTGACGACAGAAACCACGCGGTGACCTCCAGCCAACGCAAGCTGTCGGGTAACCAGCTAGAGCAAAAACAATGTTTAGTTCTCAGCATCTTCTTCCAAGCTCTCAGCACATGCAAAATCTGCCACGGTAGCATCCCTGCACCCTCACACCTCGGGCCTTTCCGACAGCCCTTCTTCTACATTCATCAAAGCTCCAACCTTCATCAGACGTGAAAATCTACTGAGCATCTGTCAGGTGTCTGCACACTAGGCAGCAGATTATAGAAAAGCAACCCTTTGGAAAGAGCCTGCCTATTAAATCTGGGAAAGCGATAACAGTATCCAAGTTCCTGAATTTAATGAGGCAACATCACTTAGGGCTGACTCTTACTAAATGTATATAAGGAAATAATTCCCTTGTAATGAACTCACGTGGCAACCAGCTTTGCCCTTCCTGCATGCTTATGATAATAAATTCCACCCAAATTATTTCAGGCACTGAGTAGCTGGTATACTGTCCTTAGCCTTGTATGCAAGGACAAAACAGGAACTACACTAGAGGGGAAAAGGTGCGTTGGGCCATTTAGCAATAAGTCTTTTTCCTCTCTTGCCATGTTCAGACTAAATCAGCGATTTTTTTGGCAGGATGTAGGATGTGAGGCTTGGCAGGGAAGTGTTTAGAAGCAAATGGCTTTTTTTCAAAGGCAACAGTGAGGAAGTATGCAAAGCGATCTATCTCCTAGAGATATCTACCCACTTGGTAATCCTCCTTCCACACAGCCAAGGAAGGTGGGAGGGACAAATAAACAGATTACTAAACACGAGCTGTCGGTACAATTGAACAACAATCTGTCTAAGAGCTACACAGGAATAACTCCTACTGCAAGAATTTTTGATCTAGCGTGACAGGCTGGGTTTTGAGGAAACGTGTCAATAGTATAGCAGCGTTTAAAGAAAATCCCCAAGTAATTTGTCACATCTCTGTCACGCCAGATTCAGGCATACAAGTCATTCTGCAACGAGACATCAGCTCTTAGAAAAATCAGAGTTGCAACGACTTCCAAGGCTTAAGTTTCTAACATGTGGTGTGGTTTTGTAAGTCTACTCAGCGTAGAAACAGAGGAATCCATATGGGCACATCCGTAACGCACGGACACATGGCTGAGGAGAAAGCAGCGCTCCTTTCAGGCAAACATGAACTCCCGCAAACGTCTTCCCGCTACCACCCCAAGCACTTGTCATACAGGGGAGACACGAGCACTTTGCAAAGCATATGTGGTTTGGGAAGAGGAATGGAGGGCTGATACTAATGAGAGCTGGCACGTCGCCACGGCTCGGGCTGATGAGGGGGGAGTTTGTGAACACCACCTCTGCCGACTCATGGGCGGACGGATGCCGTGTGGTTGGTTTGTTCTTTTCTGAAAAAATGTCACTTCAGTTGATCCAATCAAGGATGGATCAGGATGTCAGAATCAGTTTTCAGACTGTCAGAAAATAAAGCAATTCCTTGTCACATAAAAACTGAGTTACTGTTCCTCAAGATAAAATACTGGTAATGTTAATAATTTGGTTCACAAAGCCTATCTCTTCATGCAATCACTTTACTTTTCAAAATCTTCCTACTTACACAAACTACAGTCAGGGAAAATTGTAATTTTCCATCTTCACAGGTTTTATTACACAGTATTTTACCTGATTTAAAATAAAAAAAAAGTAATATAGACTTTTTAAATATTTGGTTTTCCTCTTCTTCATTGTCAACTGGCTCTTTCAGCTTTGTCCCATTGACTTCATTAGGGTCCTTGCCCAGTGTTATTTATGTGAACTGGCCTCAGGACTTCAGTAAAATGCATGCCAGTGGTGAATTAATTTTTTAATCTTCTTTATGCCACAGAATGCAAATCTGTACACATAACATTTGCTTATCTACTTTTTGCTATTAATTCTTACATTTTTAATCGCTTTCCATTCTCTAGCATTTACTTATGCTATTCTGTTGAAGAACAAATTTAGAAAAGGAATTCAATAGCTCAGTCACTTTCAGAAAATTGATTTATCTTTTCATTTCATGGAGGGTGCTGTGTTGGTTCTGTTGGGGTTTTTTTAAAACAATTTCTTTTATTCTAAAGTACAGAACTGTAGGCACCCTGTTATCAAATCTACCTCAGAAATAACCTACCTGGACAGTGGCATTGCAGAAAAGGCAAGTATTCTTCATAGCAGAATAAAACATATTAACATTCAAGCCTATGGGTGAAGGACTGAACTAGCAAAAAGCAGGTTGTGCTTTTTCAAGATAATCTTATAATGCATGATTTATCACATCCTTTTAATACATTTATTTACCATACATTTATTATTCCTGTGGTGGCTACTAGTCTATACTTGGGTTACAGTGGACATCAGAGGACAGAACTATACTATACACTGTCCAAATCTATAACTGAGACTGCAACCAATGCATTAATTATGTAATATATCATGCTAGTAATATAATATATATCTTTTTTATATATATGTGTAATATTTATATATTTATATGTAATGTTTTGGTGAAGTCTCAAGATTGTACACATTTTTCCCCAACATAAAAAAAAAAAGCCAAACCCTTCATAAAGGAAAACACACACTTTGGCTTTCAAAAGCTGGCCCAGATCTAATTTTTGTTATCACATCGAACCAGAGTGTTGGAAAGGATCTCAAGAAATCACCTAGTCTGCTGGCAGGCTCAACATCAGCTCTGTCATTCCTGGATGTACCTACAGAGGGACTGCTCCTCCCAGAAGCTGGAGCCTCAGCAGCTGCCCTGGCAGCCTCGGCCAGAACTTGCTGGCTCCATCACTAGCGAATATCTCTCCAACACCAATCCTCACATGGTTCATGCCACAGAAGGAAGTGTCCTTCCTTCCTACCCACAATGGGAATTGGCCTTTATAGTCACCTTTTCTACATCTGAGGACTTGCTCTTTCTCCACCATATTACTATTTTCTTTTATAAATTCCTTTGAAGAGTAAGCAGTCCCTCCAAGTTTTGGATTTTTAGGGCAGATTCTTTCCACTTATTTCAACCTAAATGGTTCTGCATTTCCCCAGGGTGAAGACTAGCAAAAATTCACTGGTTTCTTGTGCAAATATTACAAATCCTTAAGCCCTTTTCCTGTAAGGGCACAGTCCCCCTTCCCCTCCAAATTAGAGCAGTGGATGCCACCTGCCTCAAGGATATGCCTATTGTCCAAAAAGCATCACAGTGTTATTGAGTTATAAGCCTCTAAAAAAAACCCTACACAACAACTGGAGACATTTCACAGCCTAACCCTCCCCATCCCTCAAACTCCCCCTATGTTGGATGCTCAGGCTGCCGAAAGAGCAACTCCTCCTCATCCCTCTCAGTCCTACTTCTCCTTAGACTTGATGATGTGCCACCTCAGAGTGACAAACCATCACCTAACAAGGCTGCTGGACCGGTACCTTCCTGCAGCACTCCTGCCAGAGGAAGGATCAGACACCAGGACAACAGAAAGGTGCTGAAAATACAGCAGGGATGGAAATGCAGGAGGACAACATAATCCCAACTGCAGTGCATGCAGAAAACAACACTAGGCTGTATGGTTAACGTGCTTTTGGGGAGTAATACAAAAAATACAGCTCTTTGAGTCTTCCAGTTCAACTAATGAAGCCTAATTAAGTGATAAAAAATACTTCATATAAATCTTAATGAGTTTTTCTAACCCTTCAGTCGTTGAATTAAGTGTAATTAATCAAAAAAAAAAGATAGCAATTTACTAAAGAGCCTTTAACTTCTGATGACAAGATCCCCTCTTCCTAACTTGCCTGCAAAAAAAGGGATCTAAAAGATAAAGGAAAAAAATAGTCTATTAGGGAAAGAATAGCAAATCACACTCCACATATAAAAGGTTGGTATACTCAATGCCTTTTTTTCCTTATGTCTTCACAAAAAGATGTTTTACAGCAACCAGACTTTCAATATAAGTCATTTTAACTAGGAGCTTGGAACACAAGCTGAGCAGAGAGTTAAAAACAGCATGAGGAAGATGCAGCTGAAGAAGTCATTAAGGATTAAATTTATTTTGAAATACTTCAGGTATCAGCTGAAATTCTTGGTAAAATATTAGTAACTACATTTTTAGTACATTCAGGGAATGGCTGAGGTCCCAGAGGGCAAGAGATGGTCAAACACAGCAGCTATTTTTAGAAATGGCAAAAAGGAAGACCCCACAGTCTCCATTCAGTACACAGAAAGACCTGGGAACATATGATTAAACAATGAAATGATAAAAACCCAGAGGAATAGAGAGGAAGAAGAAACTGCCAAAACGTATTTGCAAAGAACTAATCGTGTCAACCCAGTCATCATCTTTTTTTTTTATTTAATCAGGTTAATTACCCTATCATAAGAAGGAATTAGATGTGATACATTTTGAATAAACTCTATCATGGTATGGTAGATCCATCAACTTCTGTGTTCAATAAACACACCCAAAGAAGAGTTTTCAACCATCCGGTTCCAAACTGAGGGAACACACCAGTGTAACTCCACACATCTTTACAATCTGTCCCTTATTTTCATGCCTAACTAAGGTGACTTCAGGTGCTGTGCATCTACAAGCACTCTGGAGGACAGCACGAGCACATCGACTTATCTCAACACATCAGGAAAAAAGAACCATTATTTGAAGCCATGAAGATAATTTAATGAAAGATATGAAAAATCCTCTCTCTTTTAGAAATAATCAAGGGCAAACTGTAAAGCATGAGCACACTTCATCAAGTAGGCAGCATTACAGAGGGAACAGCGAGGTTAGAAAGGATAAACCTAAACATGAGTCAGCAAGGCGACTGCTGCCAGAGAGCCAAGTGGTGTTTTGGGAAATATTAACAGATGTTAACCACAGGACACAGGAGGTAATTATTCATATGAGATTTAGAAACTATGACCTAGAAAGATGAGCATTTGTTCACTCTATAGAGGACCAAAGAGTAGACATACCAGCAATATTCCAATACATAACCCATTTTGATTAAGAATACTACAATCAGTTGTACTTCACAAGCAGGAGTAGTGACTGGCTTAATTCACAGAAAGGAAAATTAAGGACGGGTAATTATGAAAAGCTTTCTAGGCTATATAGATAGTTAATCATTTTAATACATTATCTCCAAGGAGACTCAAGGGACCCATCACTGGAAGCTTCTAAAATGACCTTGATGCAAGCATCTCCCCTGGAAGCAGTCTACGCAGCATGGTCCAGCGTGCTCAACTACATCACCCTTCAAGATCCTGTGCCTGATTTGCATTCTGACACTTTTAGTGTCATAAAACACTACAGTAACATCTTATGGAAACATTATAGCAAAGTAAGGGTAAAAGAATAACTTAATTTGGCACAACTGACTCCTGCTGCCCAGTCCAGCACCACCTTCATATTATCTTTTTTTAATTCAAATTACACACTTGCCAACCAGATCAAATATGTAAAACTATCTACCCACACTTGATGTTTGCAAAGAATCCTTCCAAAGGCACCTTTCTTACCCCAGTGCTGCCAGTTTTATCATTCTCTAGGACACGCAAGCAAATAACATAGGAAAAGCCACCTTCTCACACCTCTGTTTACCACTCCTGTACACATTGGTTTCTTAAGATGGTCTATGCTATGTTCTCTTTAGGAAAAAAGCCATTCCAGAAGAAAAACCCAGCATGTAATAAGCTTCCTTCATTGACAAGGTTTGTATTCCATGTTCCTATTTATTTTTCTTAATTTGCTATGCATTTGGTAGTCCCATACAGTACATTGCAGGAAAGCTTGTTTCAGCATCAAACCAGAATTTTATATTTCAATTTCAATGAAATATATTTCAATGAGGTAATATGCGAGCTCTGCTGACGCTGAATTTATTTTAACTTTCTATTTTTATGTGATTTTATTAACTCGTTTATATAAAGCTGAATTACAGTCTATTACCAATCTATTTTCTCTGTGTCTACAAGTACCTAGTAATAAAGCAGAATAACAAAAGTAGTATTATGCACAATTATGGCAAGTAGCACTCAAAATCAGACATTGTTAATAACAAATGACAACGTTATATAAAAGAAATACCATCTGAAAACTGATTTTACACGGCGTATTAAAGACTTGATGGCTCAGGAGATGGGTAATAGAATAAAAAGCTTTTCATCTCAAGGTCATCAATTCAAATACAAGTCAGACTGATAGTAACCGAGAGCCATTTGATGACAGGTCTAATGAACCTAGTCTTGTTACTAAAAATGTACGAATAGCCCGAGCATTTAGCCCTTCCTCCTGCCTCTGCCAGCAGTCAATACAGAACTCATAGAGACCATGGAGGTGCAGATCAAACTCAGCAGGTAGAACTGTATTTCTCTTATTAAACGCCGCCAGCCCCAGGCTATTACTATTTCAGTGCCTTCCAAGCAGGTACCTGTTTTGTTCCGTTCCAAAATTCAGCATACTCAGCACTGCCCTTGTCTTTTACTGCTTGGAGGGCTGAAAACCAGAACTGGGTTTTCAGGTCTCCAAGTGACCACTTCACATGGTGTGCAAACAACACACCGGTCGTTTGTTTGAGCCTTAAGAGTTTGGTGCATCAGTGCATTAATTTTATTTGCTATCTTGCTGGTTTTCTGGCATGCATCAAATAACACAGCAAAGTAAGGCAAATATATTGGGAAAGTGCACAGAAACATCAGTGCGACATACAGTAAAAGGGTAAGTTATCCCCATAATCTTTATTTGGGATCCAGAGATTCCTTTTTGAAGTGAGGCACCCAGATAACCTCCTCAGGTCCCTTCCGGCCCCAATTATTTTAAGATTCTAAGATTGCAGCACTGGATTGCTAACCTGATTTTCCCTTGTAAGCAGTAAGGATTTAACCACCTCTGATTACCCAAGGTTAAAACTAGAGATTGCTTTGTTGCAGCCAAGAGCTACCTCCCAGTTTGCAACAGCAAATGATCCTACTTACGTCATGTCTGTCCAAAAGACTAACTGTCAAAAGGGCAAAAATATGGATTTAAGTGGATTTTGGAGTGTGGAAAAATCCCAAATCCATCAGCTAAGGTCATTAGCTCATGTGACACACCTCACTGAAGTCATGAAAATAAAAAGGATAAGCGTGTGACAATCTGACTGGAGGAATTCTCCTTTAATGCATTATTAATTCATTTATTATTACAGTTATTATAATCTTTATGCAGGGCACTGAAGCTCAATTTGTTCTGTATCAGCTAATGTTTTTAATGAGCCCTTTCTTCTCCTCAGGATGGGAGCTTCCTTAACCAGCTATTCAGCTTTTAAGCAAGCAGAAAATGACATGAGGGTGTATCCTCCTTATAAACACAGCTTCCCATATCATGCCCTGAATTTTAAATAAAAACCAAATGAATACTAACTTTCACACTGCCAAATATCTTTCAGAGGTAAGAGACTCACAAACTCTAAATATAGGAACTTTATCACACAGTTAAATGCACTGTAATCTTGATTGTAATTCCCTGATTGGAGAAAGATATATAAATAAAAATGCAGTTTTTATTTAAACACAGTTATTTGTGGGGGAGACATTAGAGCATATATTAAGTCTGAAGCTTCATCTGAATGGCTTCGGGTTCATTCTCTGGTCACGCAGGGCAAAGAGGTTGTGTGGCTGATCCTAACACAGAGAAACCGGTTCAATGGGAGAGGAAACAGCATATTAACTAGAAAAGTGGGTGTACTGGAAGTTGTGACCCAGAGGGAAGAAAACAGCACGTTTCCCCAAGATGCACATAGCTGAGGCACACAGAGCCAAGCGTCCAGCTGGCTGCAAAGGCTGCATCGCTCCCCGACCTTTCTGGCTTCGGGAGAAGGTCAGGGTATTCAAAAGACACACAGACTGGCTAAGCGGTGGATGTGACAGCGTTAGATTTATGGGTGGGCTCCATGATCTTAATGGTCTTCTCCAACCTAAATGATTCTAGGATTTCTGTGGCTCCAAGGCTTTTTGTCACCACTACGGCTCTGCTCTTCTGCTATTTCTCTTCCACATGCCTCAGAGATACTTTAACAAAAGGCAAGAGCCATCCACCACTTTGGATCCACCCCCTCAGCTGTTTGGGGTAACACTGCCCCGACCGGTACCATCACCTGCTGCTGGAAAGCAGAATGAAAAACTTCCTTTGAAGCAATCAGAAGAGAGTAGCAACAGCACCTTTTCCTACAGGATGAAGGTCTAAACAGATTCAAGGGCTCCTTTTACATGTAGCGTCACAAGCTCCTTACCAACTGGATGCCACAACAGGATAAAGCCTGGCGTGGGGCTCACTACACACATAATAATGAATGACTATTTGCTTAATTTGGATAAAGAGAAGACAAACAAGTTGGGTCTGATATTAGAGAGCTTTCAGACTTTGAATGCATGCCTGCATACTTCAAGTAATTAAAATCACATGGAATTATGCCAGAACATACATACATGCATAAATAAATACACACACGCGTTTTTATGCTCTTACAGAAAGCATATTAAAGGCAGAAATAGTATCAAATGGCTCTCAAATGGTTGCAATGACTTTATCTGCCATGATTCAGAAATGAAGTAAATAAAATTTACACCCAAAACACAAATATTTAATTTGAAAAGATAATGCATTTCTAACCAGTACATGCAGCTGCTTCTTCATCAATGCATGGTCAATTTGCAGTTTTACATCTGAATCGCTCTCCCCACTCTACTGCATCTAGAGAGAAAGACAAATTTGTGATTTGAGTAACAGTATATCATATATTGACTTTATCTGACTATAACATCTTTATCAGTATAATTCCTTTATTTTCCTTTTTTTTTTTCTCTGTATCACTGAGTTTATGTCTGATCTCATTCTCTTTGCCCTCCATTGAGCTGGGAAAGGACATGCTTTTCCATATTTGAATAACAGAAGCAAGATACCCCATGGAATAGAAAAATGGGCTGAAGTGAGAAGATCGGATCCTTATTCTAAATCTGGTTTGTGACCTTGGAATAAATGACTTCAGCACACCTCTATTTCCCCTCTCTTTCTTTGCCTTTCTTGTGTATTTAAGATTACAAACTTTACAAAGCCTATTTATTAAGTGTTTATACAGTACCAAACAGGTACTATTCCAGCTTTCCTTGGAAACACTAGATAGAACAAACCCAGAAACAATAAATCTGATCAATCACCACTCACATTAGTGGACTGTAGAACAGCAATAACGCAAAACCCAATTTCAGAATTCTTTTCAATAGTTTAAAATAAAGACCCAGGAAAGAAATGTCTATTGAGGAGGAAACAGATTCCTTAGCTGTATTTTTTCCCCAACAACATTTCCCCCACTTTAAACACAGTGACCAAGAGTTGCATTTCAATATCAATCTCTTGTATACATGGGCACAACACACCCCTGCTATTGAACCAGCACCTTGATATTCACTCTGGGCTGAGCCGTGGTACACCACAGGCTTCAGTCTCTATTCAGCATCCTACTCAGCACACACAGAGTGCTCTGCTACATGAGGGTGCAGCACGGATAGTGGGAAGACTTTGGGCCTTTAAAGCCACTATTCCTGCTCTCCCAGAAGACAGCATGCATATACGGTGTAAACATCAGGCCATATTCTTATGCCACCAAGAACCCCAAGAAGCACACAACCACTGGTCTTTTTGTTCTTTTTCTCCCTTTGTGGGTCACCTTTAAAAGTGACTTTCTTTCAAGACTCTCTGTATGAATGACAAGATATTCAGTGAGATGTCTTAAGGGAAAAGAAGTGATAAAGAGAAATTCAGCTAACCTATTTTCTTTCTTGTCACTACTTGATAATCTCTTTATCTAGGCTCATCTCAGCAGTTGCAGACAGACTTATTTCCCCACAGACAGACCCAATCCTTCTTCCAAAGTGCACACGTGCACGTGCCCCTCCTTTCCCACAGCATTACAAATTCATGTTGTAACATCTCTTTGCTATTTTAGTGTATATATAGCCAAACTCAGCATACACAGACATACACTGCTGTACCTGCCTACTTGCCACACACATCTCTAGTCTTTCATATAGTTTCTCAAATTATAGGCATGCACACAACATTTATAGAACCATCCCCGTCAATAGCACCATGCAATTTCACTGAAACACAATTCACTAGGATATATTTTAAAGTTCAAATTATGGTTTCTGATGCAAACAGGAAACATTTTATAAAGCTCTGCAGTGATTTAGGATCTTCAATTCTACTTCTGGTTGCATCTTAATGCTTCTCAATTTCTACTATGGATTTAGCTTAGAAATGCTTACTCTCCTGCTAGAAATACATTCACCCTCTTGTAACATCTTTACCTTCACAAAGTAACGTAACTGCAATTTGGGAGGCCAAATGCAAATTGCCTGATCTCCAGCTTGTGCCAGCTGGGTTTAACCCAGCAAAGCTGTGGCAGCCTGGTCCAAGGACTGCAAGACATGCCTCAGCTAGAAAGCACAGCAAACCCAGACCCAGTCCTGAGCACAGTCCCTAGGGCTTGCCAAGTCGTGTAGAATATCCCTGTGCTGCAAAATAGTGTAAAACAGGCTGTTTGTAGGATTTTGGTTTATCACAGGACTGGATTTAGACAGTTCAAGACCAGAGATGTTACTATTATATAAGGTCCAGGCTTCCTGCCCTTATATTTCCCCCAGCTACCTCTATATTAAGCCAATTCACTTGTAATTGATGGAAACATAGACTCCGAATAATAATGAATAAATAAATAAATCCACTCTTTATTTAGAGATAGGAAAAAAAGAGGAAATTCAACATTATTTTAATCAGATTCTGAGTCATGAGGGCATTATGATTTGTACATCCCCCTCCCCCTCAAAAATGACAGGAGAGAATAACAACTCCAATGCTTTATAGCTGAAATCTTTTTAATCAGCTGTCTCCTATCTTTACCAGCTGTTTGTCTGCTTCTCCCATTTATGCTGGGCATCTTCGACTTATCGATCCAGTAAGCTTTAAATTACAGCTATCCATGGAAAAAAAAGAAAAGAAAAGGAAAAAAAAAGAGCAGAGACAAACCATAACAGGGAAGAGCAGACCTGATAAAGGGTTTCTGAAAGGCTACTCACTTTTGCTAAAAGAAAATCTTAATAGAATTTCCTGGAGAGAATTTGTGTAGGACTGAAGTTATCAGTGTACTGGAAGGAGAGAGGACGGGTAAATAGAGCTCACAGATTGAACAAAAGGATTTATATCTAAACCAGTTCCATTGGAAAACTTTGGAAAAAAATCCACAAGACGCAGTGTTAGTAACCTAGTCTGTATTGCTGGGTGGTTTTATTGGGTTTATTAGAGCCAGCCAATTTATAGCAGTCCTTATTGTTTCAGGCATAGTATAAACAGACAGAAGCAATTCATCGCTCCTCCAAAACATTTAAAAATGTCTAAGATTAATAAGGCTAAGTAGGAACAGAGTTGATTTCAGTGCTCAAGAGCACCTACTGCAGCTTCAAAGACTGCCAAGGGGTCTTGCTTCAGGCTTTCACCAGCAAGCCATCAGCACTGATCTACTAGAGAAACTAAGTTGACCCTAAACCTCCACAATCCTCATAGAATGAATGGGGGTGGCAGGGACCTCTGGAGATCACCCAGTCCAGCCCATTGCCAGAGCAGGATCCCCTCGAGCAGGCCGCACAGGACAGCGTCCAGGATCAAGGGGTTTGGATGTCTCCAGAGATGGTGACTCCCCAACCTCTCTGAGCAGCCTGTCCCAGGGTTCTTGCTTCCCTTTTGCAGGTGAAGTAGCTCAATTCAGACAGAATTAAGTTTAAAAACCAGCCATGAAGGTTATTTCACAGCGGGACAAAAGATGACCTGTGGTGGTCTGGGCTGTGTGCTGCTATCACTGCTGGGCACAGAAGTATCTGGGTGGCCATGTCTAGGCTGCAGAGAATTTGCATCTGCAAAAAAGGTCTAGAAAGACTGTTTCCAGCACTACACTGCAAAAGAAAAAATTACTGAAACAGTTTATGTCTTAATGGAAAAAGCCCTGACTCCCAGGCTATGTTAACCTGCTCTTTGGGTTTTCATGCCTTGCATACCACAAGGGAAAAATCTGCACCCTTACGAACTGAGATTTATAATTATCCTGGAGACTTCACGGCATGAATTGGAGCGGTCAGATGTACAAGGCCAGGGAACCTGTCAGGATTTTTAGAAGTGAGAAGTGGAAATATAAACTTTTTTCCTCTGTGGGTATGGGCAAAGCATTTCCCTGTCTGCATTCCCTGTGCTGCTTCTGCTTCTCTCTTCGCAAAGGCATTTTACTGCTGTGATGTTCTCCAAGTTGTTCTCCAAGTACGGACACTTTGGTCTTTCAGTTTTCCCAAAGGTTAGAGGGAGCTGACAGATTTCCAAGTGAGGGAACGCAGCTCACATTTTCATTCACTCCATTGGACACTATTTCAGCTGAGCTGCACAAGGAGCAGAGCAGGGGAGAAGCAGCCAGGCAGAGAGATGGCTTAAAGACATCTCTGATCCCTCTGTTGAGCTACCCAGGGGCTGCTTGGTCTCTGAGCAGAACCGGGAGCAAACACTGCAGCCATGACAATGGCTGGCATCACCCGCTGCCTCTGGCCATGCTACAGATGGCACAGGTGGCTTCCCGGGCTCCTCCATCCACTGACTGCAGGGGAAGAACAGGCTGGAGCAGGGACGAGTGGTCCCTGCTGCAAAGTGACCTTCACATCTCATCCATCCATTTCTCTTGAAACAGATGCATGGATCAATGGAAGCACAAGCCTCCAAGGCAGGCTCAGATAATGCTTGGAAAACAAGAAACTAAGTATTTAAACATTCCTTGAATCACACCTGCTGCTGATCCCTGTATCACTAAGGAAAAGAATTCACAGGTTTGGCCCAGAGGGCTTGACAAAGCCAAAGGGGATGGGAAGGGGAGCGCTGTCCAGGATGAAGATCTGATGCCGTTTGGTCACTCTCCTGCAGCAAAGCCCTCCTGAAGCCAACCAGCTCCCGCAGCACATTGAATCTCCTAAGACCTGCTTCTGCCTTGCGGTGCAGACACTGAGGTTTATCCTATTGCAGAGCACATCGTGTGACACATGGGTGCCAACAGGATGAAAGGGCCCAAAATCCCAGCACCCAGACCTGGGCAGCATTCCATAGCTCCAGAACCACTGCAAATGAGCTTTGCTTGTGCATTCTAATAGCAGAAGGAGCTTTTTTTGAGGAGGAAATTTCGTCAAGCAGTTAAAAGATGCATTAACCAGCTTGGAAAATAGCACAGGATGAAATGGATGAACTCCAGTCACAAGAAAAGGCTGTCCTTACAGCTTATGGATCCCACCTAAGTGTAAATGTGCTAAAGGGAGTATTTGCAATGACACCTTCAGACTAATACCAAGTGTGAAAATTAATATGGTTTGAGAAAAAAAAGCTAGAAAGAAGGAGCTCTTAATTATTAAAGAAATAAACATTTTTAAAAGTAATTTTTCCCATGTGCATTATGAACACAACTCAACAGCGCTGCAGTGCTGCACAGAAAAGCCAATACAACAATATTTCAACTTCTTAAGTACAAATATTTCCTTTTTAGCAACAGTAGGAAAGTACTAATTTTATGGGAATAAAAATCAAGATGTCTAGTTTAGTAGACATTGTTTTGCCAATATTTCAGTTTTCCCCTCAGGAAAAAAAATAATTAAAAAAATGTGTTTGGGGTCAGTCGCCCATTTAGAATAAGGTGCCTTATAATTACTGCAAGCACAGTGCTGCAAGTGTCTTAAATATCTCTTTATTTATTACTAGAAGGGCTATCGGAATACGAAGAGAGCCTTGAAATACTAACCATAGCAGTCTAATGCCTTCACACAAGAGGTTAGCCAACAATTTCTGTGATTTACTGGACCAATAAAAGACAATGGCCGCAAACAAGTTTGTGTAAATCAAGCATGTTGGGCCAGATTCTGGTGCACAATTACTCAGGCATAGGAAATGTTACAGCGCCTGGCTGGTGCATAATTCAGGTCTATAGTGAACTTGGCAATATGGGTATATGGCGTGAAAAGCTGTTTTCATGGTTACCAGAAGAAAATCGGCTTGGCTCTAACATACATGGACAGGCTAATGCACACACATGCACACACTCACTCTCAGGCTTTTCACTAACCAGGCACATTGCAGATATTTTTACCCTAAAGAAACCATCAAGGTCTATGCAAAAGCACTCAGGTCTTGTTTACAGCACCGCCACACCATCATGGTAGGTAAATGCCGAGCGGTTAAACCCTGAGCTGT
The DNA here is from genome assembly GCA_013400835.1 of Zapornia atra. Classification (NCBI taxonomy): domain Eukaryota; kingdom Metazoa; phylum Chordata; class Aves; order Gruiformes; family Rallidae; genus Zapornia; species Zapornia atra. The sequence goes on along the minus strand of VZTU01025513.1, from coordinate 100,282 downwards.
GACACAAACACACACACATTGAGTTTAAATTTACAGTGAATGCCAGGTGTTATTGTCCCTTAAGGAAAACTGTGACTGGTAAGAATCACCTCTGCCAATGTTTCCCTCTTTGGGTCAATAAATCCTGATCGTCAATAAAAGTCAGCAAGTAAAACTGACACCGCCATGGGAGCCTCTGGGTACCGCGGGGCAAAATCTGGCATGCTTAGTATCTGCTTATTAGTTAGAAGGGGTTTGCATTTAGGGTCCCCAAGGTACAGAGCATGCTTTCACTTGATTTTGATAACCTAAGGCACAGCTCTGCATTACAAGCTTCAACACAGGGTGTACATGAAGCAAACAGCACGTGGGCTGAGGAAAGGAAAACTGTGAAGGCAGCATCGTCAACATCTTGATGGCAGCAATAAAATACCCATTGTTTTTCGTGAGATCCACACATTCCTACCATAATATCGGGATTTCAGGAAAGAAAAAGCCAGCAAACCTAACTCAGTGTCTTCCAGACACAAATTAGATTTAAACTACTCAAACCCACATGCCAAAACACACGGTGTTTCCCAGGTATTCTGGAGTAATTCTCCAACTAGGAAAAATCAGCATGGGTTTTTTTACATTAGTTTTATTTACACCGCCAGACAAGCTAGTTCCCTTATGTTTCCAGTTTAAAATGTTTATGCAAGCAGTATGCAAATTTAACTGAGGATGCTTTTTTTTTTCCCCCTCCACTCAATAACACAAAAGTAAATCATATGCAAACTGCCATGATACGTGAACTTGGACAGATGAGCAGGTCCTAACCCATGCCACTAAGTGCAAATAATGTAGAAAGGGTTTTGAAACGATTGTTAAAAGAATGAATTTTGCTGCTCCCTTGTTCAGAACAGAATTGAGCATACTTTTAGTGTAGAAATACTTCTTTTGCTATTGCAAAGGTTCTTCGCTGTTAATCTGTAGTTTTCAGAGTGGATTTTTTTTTCCTGGAAATGCCTTTTAAATGCACTTGGAAAATGCCCCACACTAAAATTGGAAACTTAACCTTACAATATGTGATTCTATGTTCTATGACCGCTAATCATCATCATAAGTAACTTATTTGGCATCTAAAAGGATAAGTAAAACCAAGACAAAAGTGAACTTGAAAGATTTCTAAACTTAAGCGCAAATGATTTACAGACTAAAAATCACCCTGGAGATTGACTTATAGAAGTTAATGACCTTCAAACAGAAGGGAAAAAAAAGAAGTCATCGGCTGAAGTTGCTCATTATAACTCATTTGTTCAATTCTAATCTTGATTTGCTCATCAGCTCTCTGCTTGCTAGTAAGATGGTCAAGCCATACAAACAAAGTGATATTTGTTCACGTAACAATTACTGAACCCTTATATAGCATTTTTCTTCATCAAATCTCAAAGCATTCTGCAAAGAAGGAGAGCTTTGTTATTCCCAACTCAGATAGGGAAATTGCAGTGATAGGATAATTGCAGAGCCAGAAATAACACTTCCGAGTCCCAGGCTAATGGCCTAAGTAACAGCACATTTATTAGGCATTTTATTAGCACAGAAGATGGCTGAGGTCACGATGGGCAATTTCAGTATTGCAACTTTTGAACTGCTGAAAATGCAAAGAGAAAAGTGCAACTGAAAAAAATACATCAACTCAATGAGGGCTTTACATTGGCACTTAAGTCTTGAAGCACATCATTAACTCCTTCTGTCCACAGATATGCATAGAGAATTTATACCAAAAATCCCCCATTAAGAAAGATTATTAAGTGTATGCTTAAGTAGTTATGGTACCCCAAATGTTTAGAGTCCAATAGGGCTTCAATTATTTTTTGGTCTGTCAGAAAAAAAATCCCCATTTCTGCTGGTAAAGGGACTGTATAGGATTAAAAGCTGTTAAAACATATGTTCAAGAAAATAGAATCTTCCTCAGAAGAGACTAATGAGTCAGAATTATTTCTCAAGACTTAACATTTAGAGCTGTGCCTTGAAACAAGGGATGGATTTTTTTTTTGAGCTAATGCTTATGGTTCACAATTAGAGGAGCCAACTGTGCTATGGGTGTTTGTTGCCCACCACTCAATCAAGAACTGGAAGTGGATAAAGCCTTATTCAGCCTTCACAATCAAAGGCCCTGGTCATTCTGGGGGGAATTTAAGCACCCTGGTACCTGCTAAGATGGCAACTGGTGGCAAGATTTCAAGAGTACATCAAAGACAATATTGATGGTGAAGTTCAAGGGAGCAAGTTTGGCTTGCTCAGGGAACTAGCAGGTGTAATGTCATGGATGACTGCCCTGGGGTGAAGAAGGGCACAGGGGAGCTCCTTGATCTTCAAGGAAAACCTCCTCAAAGAACGAGAACAATCCACCTTGATGAGTGGGAAGCAGAGCAGACGTGGCAGAAGGCTGACTTGGCTGAATGTGGAATCCCTGACTGAGCTCCAACACAAAAAGAACGTGAACAGAAGGTGGAAGTGGTGACGGGCTACCCAGGAGTACCACCGAAACCTTGCCCAGACTACAGGGTCAAAATTAGGAAAGCCAAAGCCCAGGTGGAGTTGAAATTAGCAAGGGATGGTATGGCCAACAAGAAACGTTCACCCAGAGGTACATCTGCAGCAAAAGACCAAGGAAAATGTGGGTCACACTTGCATATGTCAACAGAAGTACTGACATGGGGGTTCAGAGAAAGGATGAAGCATTGAAGGACTTTTTGCCCCAGTCTTTACTCTCAGGCTGCCCAGGTCCATGTTCTTAATGCCCTTGTCTGGGATGGGGAAGTCCTATCTATAGTAAAGAAAGATTTTGTTAGGGACCACTTAATCTAACTGGACCTACACAGGTCTGTGAGCATGCAGGAAACAGGCTGGCATCATTTTGAGGCTGCTTTTTGCATCTTTGAAATATTGCTACAACTGAAAGATCCTCTGGATGACTGCAAATGGCAACTGTCACCACCATCCTCAAGACGGAACAACACACACCAACATCCCAGTGACCCTCACTTCAGTCCCAAAGAAGGTTACAGAACAAATCTTCCTGAAGGCAAACCATTTAACCACTTAATATCTTTGCTAGGAACTTCAAAAACAAGAGGGAATACAATCTCAGCAAGTTTCCAGATGATACCAGAGCTGGGGAGCAGCTGACACGCTAGGGAGTGGGACAGCCATTCAGCAGCATCTCAACAAGCTGCAGAATTGGGCTGACAAAAAGCTTTTAACATTCAGCCCAAGCAGACATGAAGCCCTGTACATGGAAACCCACGGCGCAGCAAGCAGCTCTGGGGAGGGCAGCCTGAGGGTTGAACAGGAGTCAGCAGAGACAGTGATGAACACCAACCACGCACTGGGTTGCACTTGCAGGAGAACTGCCAGCAGGGTCAAGGAAAGCTATTATTACTCTTTATTCAGCACTTTTGACGCTGCATCTGGAACAGAGTGTCCAGTTTTGGTTTCCCCGTTACAAAACAGACACAGACAAACTGAGGAAAAAAATCAGCAGAGGGGACTGAGATGATGAGGGGACTGCAGCACGCAACGTTTGAAGAGAGGCTGGGACAACTGCATTTTTCTGGTGTGAAGAGAAGTCTAATTACTGGCTTCAACTGGACAAAGCCCTGAGCAACTCAATCTCACTTCAAAGTTGTGTCTACTTTCAGCAGGAGGTTGGACCAGATGACCTCTAAAGGTCCTTTCCAACTTCAATTATCCTACAGGTCTAATGGTTTCTCCTTCGCTTGTATTTATCACAGGGCATTCACTTCTACATTATCACTTGGAAATAATTATTCTGATTTTGTGCAAAGCTTTCAAACACAATAAAAAATCCTATACATATTTGAGAAGCATCCAACTGTAGGTGAAGAACATCATGGTCTCAAAGCCAGTCAGCTGGAGCCAATTAAAGCACAATCAACCTCCCATGACACCAAAACGCCTAATTGAACTTCTACCCTCTGCACAAGATGGGAGATTCTTGCCTTCTCCACAGAAGACCAAAAAGAGGGGTTCACTGCTCCAGGTCTCTGTAAATGAAGATCGTTATCAAAACGTTAACGATCAAAACCAGAGATGCCTGCATTGATTAGAATAATGGCATTCCATCCTCTGATTAAAAAAAAAAGAACACTTCCCTTGCAAAGAGGCAACCTCAGATGTCAGTCACAGGCACCCAGTTTTGCCCTCCTGGCAAACAGAGAATGTGAGCAGGAGTGAGCGACGCACATGCATATTTAGAATTAAACTTCAAAAGCCGGTGGTTCATTAGCGTAACGTGATGAAAACTAAGACATGTTGGAATGAATCGCTACGGTCTAGTAAAACGTGACTTTGGTTTTAAAAAGAAGAGGAAGAACTAAAGTGTGTTTCAACTATAATATATAAACTTCCAGGGGAAAATCAATCGGTATTTATAGGTACTGAATAATGCACTCATTACTATTCATTCTCATTACTGTTCATTTTGCAACCATCACAAAAAAATATGGTGACTGACTGACAGCTTTTAAAATATTTTTATGCCTGAAGAATCAAAATAGCTGAAAGAAATCTGGATTTTGGAATTCAAAAAAACTGTACAAACTGCCAATAGTATAGCAATCTAATCTTAATTCCCCCAATATATTTATCTATGTTTTAACCTTAAGTCTCCCCAATCTTTTGAATCAATTTGAGTAATCCTTTTGGTCTTCCTTTTTTTTTTGGAGGGGGGTGAAGGGAAATCATGTTTCACTTCTATTTGGCTTAACTAAGCTGTAAAAATCTCTGTACATCAGAAAGAGTACAAGCAACATTTTCCCCTAATTAGTCCATAAAAATGCTAATTTTTCTAATGAATCAGATTGAAATATCACAGGAGTGGGTAACAGCACAAATACAGAGGTAGGCTTTCAGATTCATTTTGCTAATCACTACCACAGCACTGGGCAACTTACAAAGCTAATATTGTAATGAGGTTAGAGAGGCAAAACATGCTCATCTTCATTTTTGTGCAAAATAAAGACACTTACATGCATATGTATCCACAGCAGCCATCCATACATTTAGCTATGTGAAGAAAACCAGACCCACAGTATTTACGGCCCAGCTCCTCCGCTGCCGCGAACCCCCCTATCACCACCACAAGCAGAGGTCCTCTGCCTGTTTACTCAAGCTGAGGATGTGACCATAAATCTTTATTCTGCCCAATTTCACTGTTAATATAATCCATTCCAGAAACCGATAAAATAATGCTTTCCTTTTTCATGGACCAGTAGCCAATAATGTCACCAGTTTGAATTGGACAAGCGAGAGACTGAAATCATTGTCTGTCTGCCCCACAGCATCTTTCTCTATTTTTTTTTTCCTCCCCCTGCACTTATTTTGCTCTTGCTTTCTGTGCTGGCACATACTAAGGCACTTGTATCCAAGCTGCAGATCTAGAAAGGAGTGGTCTTTTTTCAAGGCAAAAATCTAGCAGAATCAATGAGCTCTTAGAGGAAATCTCTTAGGGCTTGACCTTCAGGGTGGCCTTTTGCTCTCTCAAACCCGTGTAAAACAGTGATTCTGCCAGTCAATCCTTAGTAAAAGATTTAAAGAAAGGGACTGTTGCCTATTGGTGGCACCAGAAATCTAAGCAGGAATTAAGCAGCTTGTAAAAGCCTTTAAATTCAACTTATCACTCTCCCAGAGCTCTCCGTATATTCTTCACGGCCCTGTGTTCCCTTACCCCTTTGATCATTTTATATTGAAGTAGTCTCTTGTTTAATACGTAGCTAAGATGACTGCAGGATAACATCAAAACAGAAGGGAACACAGAGGACATGAAAGAATCTGGAGTCAATAGCTTCGCTGATCACAATACATAAACAGGCCTAGTTAAAAGCCACGGCATTACAGAGCTGTCTTTATGCTCTCCCAAAGCTGCACGCAGTACTAAGACCAACTACAAACTGAAACTAACGATTAAAACTAGATTGAGCTTGCTTTCTTCCACTTTAATCGCTGTTCGCTTTGCTCTACAGGTAGAGATCTACAAATCCAGCACCTATCTTTGTGCTTCACACCAGAAGCACACTGCACCAGCCGGTCTAAGCATCTCTTCATTGGAAATCAGGGTTTCCAAGCCAGGGTTTCCTCAACTCATGGAAGTTGCCCAAGTCTATAAAGCATCATCCTTCACCCCTGTACCATTACCCTTACAGCCATGCCTTAACCAGTTCCAGAGGTATTACCAACACAAAGCAAAAAAAAAAGAGCTTTCATTGAAATCACCCTTGTGTTCTTTTAAGAACATTAATCCACTTCAACAACAACCACAAAAATCCCAGTAGCACAAGACTTTGCCTTCTTGATTCTCAACATCTTCTGGTTTAAGTGTTTACATAAAACTACACGGTATGTGTCGGATGCCAGGCAGACAGAAAAGTTGATGTCTACTGTCTGGAACTCCTCTCACACTAGGTTTTCATACCACATTGCTTGGCTGCCTACACTCATGCTAATCTGCTAAAAATCACTTTACCCACTTGCAAGGCAACATATCACTAGCGTTCAGTTCTATTATTCATCAGGCAACCACGACGGCAGCTCCATGACTGACTGCTAATTATCCTTTCCAGAGACGGTTGCATTTTCGGCAGCAATTTATTCGTCTTCCCATGGAGCCATGAGGTGGAGGTTGAGGCCTATTGAAGTCAGTGACAAAAGCCCCATTGCCTTCAATTGTGTCGGGAATTCATCTTTCCATTAAAAAGAGAGACCTGCCTAAGTGTTATTTAGTATATGATGTCAACACTTTGAGATAACAACTGACACGAGAACAACACGCACATTACCAAGGGTGTCGGGATGGGACACAGCTCTTGAAGGCTCTGCATACTGTCAAATCCCTGTCTCAGGACCAGACAGGATGGTGGTACATTCACACGTCAGGTGCCTCCTAACAGAGAACAGCCTCATGCCTGGTACAATGTGGTCTGTAATACCTGGGAACAGCCATTACATTGCCAGTGTGATGGACATGTCTCTTTTGCTTGGTGGGCTGGATCCATACTGCAGGTCGTAGGCTGGCACTTTCATACCTAGGAGATACAATCCCTGCCTGGGAAAGCACTTTGGAATAGCCATGGCATCATAAATTCACAGCGCACACTGCAACTTAAATTCTTTAATAGAGGCAAGAGCTAAAAAGGCAATGAATGAGACGGGCAGTGAATCTCACTGTTCCCTGACTCCATCTCTGTGTCCCCCTCCTAGCCGTGCTGGCACGGAGCACAGCAGCACTGTCAAAACGCTCACAGCTCAAGTCATAGTTTTCATTTGGAGAATGTTTCCAGTAAATTAAAAAATGAAAGATAGAATCCAAGTGTTGACAAACACCCACCTGAATTACAATAGACTCTGATGTTAGTGTTGCTGGCTTGGGTGCTTTTTTCAACCCCTCCAGATAAGCTGCCCGGCTTACCCTGTCACTGAGCTACTGAGGTCCCTTTAATCAGACTGTTTCACTCACATCCCTTCACTCCCTTTGCCTGAACTCCCTGTTGCAATGAGGGAGACCTGCTCCTCTTCCACACAGCTCCTTAGCCCTCCCTCCCCCTTCCACCCAGATCTTCATCCTCTAGAAAGAGGAGATGTTTCCATCACTACACCAAAGCCACAAGTATCAAGCATCTACACACACACACGGAGCTGGGACAGGACTATTCTCTTACTTCTGCACAACCTTTTCAGGCTTCATCTCTTCTGGTTGTCCCTGCATTCTCACCTTCTTTCCAGCTCATACCCAGCCCATGCTCTCTCCCTATTACTTCCAGACTCTGGGCAGAAAGTTCTCTCAGTTACTTGTATACCTTTTCCAGTTTACAGTAGCAGAGGATGCAGTCACCAATTCCTCCAGCCAACATGCCGATTGCAAGCGAATAGCCAGTTTCAGAAGAGGCACACGTGTTCAGTGATGGCCTTTGCAGAGTAAAGCCATGCCTTGGAGTAAAAATATCAGCAGGCTGGAAGAGCAGAGCCAAGTCCAGGGGCGAGGAATCAGGACCAGCCAATCATCCCTTCCCCATCATCCCTTCCCCACCTGCTTGAGCCTCAGCAGGTAAGGGAAGGACAGCCATCTCCCAAGGGCAGGAGCAGCGATGGGTCTGGCTGCAAGGCAGGTGTTAGCAGCTGGCTGAGAGCAGCAGTGGTTGTAGCAGCAGCCATCCTGCCTCAAACCAAGCTGAAGAATATTCTGCATAACTCCTGTCTTTCTTGTGCCACTAAACGACCCAGGTAGTAAGACAGAAGTCTTCCATTGGTCTGAAAATTATTTTAAAACAACTTCACTTTAAAAAGGAAGACTGCAGACACATTTAAAATCTTCTTCAAGCCAAATTCTCAGCAGAAGCTGGGGGATTTTATTCAAATACTTTTTTCTTTCCTGTGCTTCTGCATCAACTAATGGCAACTTGCTGGTCCTTTGTTCTAAGGCTCACCTGCTCTTTGCTATTCCTGTGCCCCACCAGCCAGCAAGCTGACCTTTGAGGACAAGGGAAATCCACACTCCTCAATCAGGAGTGGTCTCTGGAGCATCTAAACCACAGAAGCCTTATAAAATCTGAATTTGTTTTTCTGATGCATCCTTTTATTTGCGTTGTTTAAAAGCACTTTAAGCCAAAAAAAAAAAATTGCTTAAATTAACAGCAATTCGATTGAAGGACAAAAAGAGGAATCAAAATAAATCATCATTCCTGTGTAATATGTGTTACAACAAAGTGATATAAGTAAAGGTGGACTGTAAAATCCATCTTAAAATATGAAGCTGAATCCACAAGAGCAACACATCAGGCTAGAAATAAATAAATAAATAACAATGTGTACTGCACTGGTTGCTTGCAAAATTAGACAATTAATTCTGTGTAAACTAACCTATCAGGAAACCACACTGTGGGGATTCTGATAGCTGTTATTGCAGAACACTATATTAAGAAAAGAGCGCTTTAATGAGATCCCTGGAGAGTCTCCATGGACTTGGATCTTCCTCTTGAAAAGACCGTTTTTACCCCATTTAACTGCCAGTGTGTCGCAGCTCTGATACACGTATGAACCAAAAGAAGAAAAAAAATGAAAAAGACTATTAATATAATTATCAGTACCAATAATCATTGTGGTTTTCAGGATCAAGCAAGACATTATGCCATTCTCAATATGTATCATTCAGCAGAAATAAGATTTGTACATTAAAACCCACTCCACTTAAAATCACTTACAGCCAGAACAGCAGCAGCACAAAGAAAGCTTTTACACAGGGGGGTGTAAAAAAACCCACCATAATAACAGTAAAAAAAAAAATAATAAAATCACATAGTCCTTATCAGAACATTCCACAACCTGCCTTGTATTAATATTTTATTTTTCTCTAAGTAAAAACCTAGTGTCAAGCTTGCCAAATACAATAAATGCCCCAGTTTAACATTTGATTTTTGCAAACGAGTACTGGGGAAAGCCACCTTCAGCACCAAGTCCAAAATGGCTGTATTTCAAACTGATCACACGCTGCAAAATAACAGCTGCAAAATAGCAAGGCAGAACGTTTTGATGGGAGGCTTAGGAGCAGGGTTAGCGGCTGTTCTTCTATTTGCAGATTCTCTGTAAAAACCATGTACAACCACATTTATGCCTTAAGTCTGAGGAATCGATATTCTCAGGTTTCTAAAAGCTTTCCCTGTGAAGCCTGTGGATTTTTCTCATTGTATTATCTCTTTAGCAGAAGTGGCTTCACTAAGCAATGCCTTAGAGGGGGGAAAAGGTGAAAAATCATTTTATTAATTGCACTTAACATGATGTGCAAATAAACAAACAATCCAAGAAAGAAATCCTTATCAATCTTTAAGCCAGGCTGCAAATTCAGATGAATTACTGCATTTCTTCTCCAGCTGTACTGTTAGACCTTAGGGAAGTACCAACTCTCAACATCTCCAGTGTATCAGACTGGACATGACCGATATCACAGACCAGGCTCTGACACCAGTATTGATTTGCAATAGTTTTGTATTTCAGCAAATGAGTAGGTTAAAGAGTCAATGGGTTAACAAGTTAATGGGAATACTGAGAGTGGGAGCAGTTACTGAATGCAGAACAACATGCTGGTATACACTGAGTTATCACCGTGCTGCTGCCATTTTACCTGGGCCAGCTCACACGACATCCTCTGCCATCACAGAAACGGGCTCCTACCTGGACCATCCAAGCAAAAGCAAAGGTAGAGGAAGACAACCTGCAAGCAGATCAGCTATGGATGGCCACCACTGAAGTCGGCTCTCCACAGGGAAGCAGACTCTGGCATGTTTTAAGAAGCCCTAATTGATTTTATAATGCTAGGAAACTGAAAAACGAGCTCAAACACCATCTTTAAGTCCTAATATTTACATGGGCAAACATTTGTTTATCTGTCAGCTGTGTAATCTCAGAGCCTCTGTAGAGCCCAGGACAGCCTCTTAAGTAGCTTTCTCCAGTTTTGATTAGCTGACTCCATAGCCAGCCCTATAAATATTCTTAACATTTGCACCCAATGGACCAAGTATTTTGTTGAGCAGACTAATTGGTTCACAACCCCTGCTAAGTATCAGCCATATCATCCCTGACTGCCATAGGCTACTATAATCATTAGCCAAGTGACAATCTCCTAGAGAATTTTGGCTCTTTAATCTCCATTCTCCCCAAGGACATCAGACTTATTATGGGTTAAAGCTATCAGAGTTCCCTCTCCTTCCTTTCCTATGTTGTATTCTCAGCACAGAAGGAAAAACCTTGTGAACACAGCGACACAAATGAAGCTCATGTCCACATCTCCCTAAAGGGACTGCAAGACGCTAAAGACCTTGGGGCTAACGCAGTCAAGGCAGAGGGCCAGATCCTGCCTGCATATTTCCACTGATTTCCAAGAGAAATGTAAATTAACAGATCCCAGCTGAAGTTGAAAGTGATCCTTGATCAGCATCAATCCTGACAACATGTTCATACCGAAGCAACACGGTCAGGATTGGCCTGAAGGCTGCAGGAACACCTTGTGCCCGAGCACACCTCCCTGCGACCCAGCAGTGGTGGGGAAGAGACAGGAGCAGAAAAGGAGATGAAACACAGGTCAAAAACCTGGAACAAAAGGTGAACGTGAGAATAAAGGCAGAGAGAACGAAAGATAAACTCTGACAAACCAGAGAATATCCTCGGAAAGCCAGAGATGCTCAAAGGGTACCAGCTTCAAACACTGCAGATCTGACCTTCGCTATAGCTGTGCCGTAAAACTGGAAGTTTAGGCAAGAAACGGGGGTGTGTCTGTTTGCTTTGTTTCATTAGAAAGAAAAAGTTCTGCTCAAACTCAGCAAAAACTTTAGTGTGTTGGCAATCCAGAGTAGTAAGGTCTCTTACTTCACAGATCACAGTCACCAAGAGCTCATGGGACGACAGCCAGAACTATACATGTTCCCTCCATTCATTTTCCTGAAATATTTTAAAAGAAAACCAACACCTCCACCCCCACCCCCAATTAAGAAGGAATTCCTGTCCTCACCATACTTCTCCCAGTCAAAAGGGGAAAAGCAATCATCTTGGTACAGACAAAAAGCCCTTCATGACCTTCCGGCAGTCTTTGCCAGGAAGCATTCCCTGGAATACCTGCTTTCAGACCAAATTCCTTGTCCTCCTGCAAATACCTTCTGCTTGCTGACACCAGTCATTCACCTAGAGATTTAAAAACAGGTCAAGGAAATGAGATTTAAGCCACCAGCCACCAGACCAGCCTACCTGAAGGTGGCTGGAAAAAGCCAGCTTCACCATGTTGGCCTTTATGCAGCTTACAGAGGAAAACGGTTATTAAAAGGAACAAAGTTAAAGCACAGCTCACTTGTGGACACTGCCTCTCATGTCCAAATCTGTAACAAGGCAATAAACTATGGGTTTCAGTACCAGAGCTACACCACAGCAGCATCCTCCCACCACAGCATGCACAGTGATCAGCATGCACAACATTTTTTTTCCCTTTGAGTCATGCTGAGAAATCTCTGCAATTTGTAGCTTTGGAAAGCCTCCACATTCACATTTAATTTGAAATGATATCCTCCCTGTCAAAACATGCCTGGGGGCAAGTCACTTATGAAAAAAATTTAAAAAAAAAAAGAAAAAGAAAATGTGAATCTTCTTGACTGCTCTGAGTCATAGCATCTGCCACAGTGAGTGTCTGCAGCCAAATACAGGAAGATGTTCTACAGAGAGAAGCACCCAAATAAAAGCAATACCCAAAACCAGAAGGAATCGGAATCACTTCTCCATATTAAATATCAGGAACCAATAAACATCAGTACACAAGCTCTCCAGCACTTCTCATGCACCTGAACAAGACAAAGATCTGACTTACATACACAGATATTTATAAATAGAAGGTATATGGGCACATGTATGTGTACACTTGTGCAAACACACACATTGTAGGCGTGTTACTTCCAAGGTTCAAAATTCACCTCTCCCTCATAAATCTAAAAATTCGATAAGCTCCGTATTGAGCTGCTTCGCTTTGGTTTGTTTCCCTTTCAGTCACATCAGATGTTGCTGGTACTCTGATTATTTTCACAGGAGATAAAGTAATATCAGATTCAAAAGCCCAAGGCAAAAGCTATTGCCTGTTGCATGAAATGGTTTAGAGAAAAAATTTATTTTATACACAAACACACACACACATATATATCCCAAACAATCTTCTTTTTCCATGAAGTGCCATGATGGTTAAACAATACCATGCAAAACCATCCATATATAGTAAGCAATTGAACTAATTGTGTGTATATAACTAAGTATTTATCTTACAGTGTATCATCATAATGTCTTATCCACTCAAACCACTATCTCTTAAGAAACGGCCAGGACATTGGGTTCAAAGGAAAGTGAAAAACCTTGTGGGAGGCAGTTACAGACTAATCTACCCAGGGAGACATTAATTTCCGACTCCTATATTTAGAAACAGCCTATGATCTAAAACATGAGACTTTCTCAGAGGGTCATAATAGATTTGTTTCATTTTATTTAACTCAAGTTTAATTCACCGAATAGCCCCCGGCCTTTGAAAGGCTGAAAGAGAATAGTCTGGCTATTGGATTGTTTTCTTTCTACAAGAAAAAAAGAAAAATCACTTCAATAGAAAGCATCTGCTCAGCAGGCCAAGGTGGTCAGATGCCACTGAGATGGGACCTTCTGGACAAAACAGATTAGAAAGGGCTAAAAATAAGTGTGGTGCAAGAGTAACAATTTAGATGCGTTGCAAATGTACTCTTACCTTTCACATTACATATGGCAAATTACAGAAATAGAAAGGACTGGAAGGGTCAAAAATAAGGATAATATTAAAGGTTCCTTTAAGACAGGAATGAAAGGAATTGCTGGTATTTCATGTACAGATTAAGCGTTTCAAGGCATGAACATGACAGACACAAGTATTTATGAAAAACAGGTGAAACAAGGTCACATGGGCACTTTAATGATCACATTGGAACAAAGAGATGGCAAATTTAAAATGGGAAAGAAAATCATAATAATTAACTTTACAAACCATCTGACACAAAAATGTTATCAATACAAAGGGCATAATGATTAGGAGAATGATTAGGTGTTTAAAGTGCTAATAATACGACTTTTCCATGCCAGGATCAGAATTTATAAGAGCCATTGATCTCATGTTTCAGGATGGGAGGCAAGCAGTTAAGAGCTTGGTAAGGAGGAAAAGAGTAAATAAAATTCAGGGCCACTTTGTCCCTCAATCCTGATAATGAGAGTACAGGGAAGGAGAGAGAAAGGTTTGGGGTTGGGATTTTTTTCTGGGGTTTTCTTTTTTTTTTTCCCCCCAGGGAGTGGAGTCATCTAGTATTAGTTACTAACAGAGATAGGATTCTAAGTTAATTGGATCTTTAATGGGATTGAATAGGGTAATTCCTACCTCTCTGCATTCCTAATGGATGTCACAATGCCATGAGTTAAACGCTGAAGTGCTGCTCTGATTTGAGAGCAGTTTCTAGGGAATCCTTGGGCAAAGACAGTTATTTGGATGTCCATTCAGAGAGAAAATGATCCTCAAACCAGCATACTTCCAACAGAATAACTGCTGTCCAGTGTGCCAACCATTCCAGGTAGTGCAGACATCCTTGCAAGCATCTTTTTTCCTCAAGAAAACAGTTTATTACAATTTATCAGTCTTCCTAGGTCCAAGGAGGATATTACCATCACAAGCCCAGGTTCTAGCATTGTCCTGAAAGCAGCCCCGCTCTGGCCCAGGAGTCAAGGAGCTGCTGACAGCATCTCTGGCCATGGAGAATGTTCCTGGCCATGGCAGGCAGGAATAAATTGATCCAGGCAGAGCTGCAGGTAATGGAGGACTCTGATCACAAAGAGTTTATGTTTCTGTTAAATAGTCTAAAGGAAACATGTTGCCAGTTTCCACTGAAGAGAAACAACTACTCTTCAAATCCAAAACCTACGTGGGAAATGTGGCTTTGTGATGGAGTTGTAAAAAAATCCCATATGCAAGTTATTTCTCTCCACATAACAATTGCAGTAGGATTCTCTGCTGGGAACATTGCACAGTGATTTTTAAAAGCTTTCAGGAAGAGTGATTTTTCAGTCCTGGCTGAAGAGCTTCTACAACAACAGAGTGACTTAAGGCACCTCTTTCATGTCCATAGTAACTGGACATCCACAGGAAAAAAGAAACCAGCAGCAAATTTACATGGATCAGGATGTGAACCACTGCACTTCCCCACAGAAGAGACACAGCATTACACTCAAAGCAACAATTACCTGGTTATTGGGCACCATGAGCACTTGAAATCCAGCATGTTTCTTGTTTGAGAAAAGATGATGCAGTCACTGATCTGTTGAAAGTGTTTCGAGAGGACAAGCACACACACAGAGATGGTGCTCACTGAAAACAGCCAAGACCACGTAGGTTTTCCTGCTGCATTTCCCAAGAATCTGGTTTTAATGGTATAAATATAAGAGTCATTATTTGTTTTAAAACTTGTGTGTGTACCGCTGATGTCAGTAAAGTGAAGAGCACACAAGAGACGCCCAGTGACAGCTCCCTACTACAAAGGGAAATGGTGCCATAGCCCAGGTGATACACGACGCGCCCTTTTTATCTGGGAAATATGACGTGGCTCTGGCAGTGGGACACAGCCCTCAGCTCTGTCACGTCTAAATAAAGCTGGTCATACCATCTCCCTGCACAGCAGCATAATGGGGAGTCAGCAGTGCCAACAGCCCAAACCACAAATGGGAGGTTTCTCCATCATCATTAACAAAGCAGAGAATCCAAAATTGCTGTTTTGACTACAAAACTGATGACTCCAGCTCTGCCAACGCTCAAGGTGTTTCCAATGCCAATACTCACTTTGCTGAGACATATGCTGCCATGCTCAGAAACAGAAGCTCCTTGCTAGATGAAATTCCTTTCTTTGCCCTTTTAGTGCTTCAATTTCTCTTTTTTGTGCTTCCTGTGGATGTTCCTCCTTTTCCTTATCTTCTCCCTTTGATTGCCCTTTCAGTGCTCTCAGACTTTAAGGCCTTTGGACCCTTCTGTACATCACAGGCTGCTGTGCTGTTCCTTATCACCTGCAAATCACATCCAGTAACTCGTGTTCGACTGATCATATCACTCAAGGTATCCACTCTTGAGCTGAACACTTCATGGTTCATCCCAGTGGTTAATCACAGATTTTTTAAAATGTGGTTAATGTCTAATTAAAAATTGTCTGGCTCCAGCTTTCAGCTATTGGATCTTCTTATTCTTTTCTCTTCTTGATTAAAAAGCCGGATATGCTTTCCCCATGAAAATACTTGTGCCTGTAATCAAGTCCCCTCTCAATCCTCTTTTTGATGAGCTAAGCAGATTTAGCTCTAAACCTCTCACTGCAGGGAATTTTCTCCACTCTTCAAATCAATACTGTGGTTATTTTCTTGACTCTTCAGTTTTGTAAACTCTTTTTCAGCCTTTGACACCAAAACTGGCCACAGCTTTTTAGCATTCTCATGCAGTCAGATAAAACCCCTGTGTTAAAGGATCCTACTGGTCCTTAACCCACACCACCATGTTGGGAAGGCATCTTGCTGGCTTTGTCTGTTGTGATCCTCCACGCATTTTCATGGTAATGCTTCTCAAGGATGCCTTCTTGCAGTGCATAATAATAATAATAATAATAATACTTCCACACTACTGATATTGCCTCATCCACAACTCTGGCAGCAGTCATTTACTTCTCGTGTCCAGCTTGTTGATAGAGGTGTTGAATACTTTCAGGACTGGTTCTCATTCTTGCAAAGCTGTGCCAAACCCACACATCTTTCAATAATCCCCACAAACACTTTCTCAGGCGTGGTAGCAAAATTGTAATCCATCAAACAAGAGCACTCTTAATACTATATACTTTGTTGGGTGGTGGTTGTTTATTTAACTGAGATTTCATGAGATATCAAACCCAACACCTAGAAACTCTGCCTCCATGGTTAGTTACCCTTGTCTATCAAACCCATAACCCCATCGGGAATGGGGTCCCTTTTCAGAAAGCCATAGTGACTGGCCTGAATTATCTCTCTATTCTTTAACTCTGTATTAATTCAATCCTCTATCAACTTATCCATTATTTTTCTGGGACTGGTGCCAAGCTCTCCAGACAATCATCCCCTATCTCCTTCTGCTTTCTCTGTTGTACATGGGCTCTGCTGGTATTCCTGCGGTACACCAAGACACATGGGATAACAGACCCAAAGATACTTTGTCATCCTTGTGTGATGTATCACCCCATCTTTTCCAAAGACACTAAACAAGACTATTTCCAAATGACTTTTTTATCCCTTTGCTCAATCTCCCCTCTCCCTCCCACCACCGCTTCTGTCCACCTGCCCTGGTTAATCTGTCGCACAGGTACGCAGATGCCAAATCCAGCCGCTGAGAACAATACAGACCACACTAGCTATCACCACAGCCTGCTCCTGAACGCTGTTTCTGAGACCTCAGTGTGAAATTTAAGATGTAGAATATGATTTTAAGGAGGATTCAGCTTTTGGCCTATCTGTATGACATTAATGCAGAGCTTATTCCAGGGATGCCTGTTCTATCACACCGCAGCATCACGTTACCCCGTTGAAGAAGCGCATTTAGTACCACACACTAATTGAACTTTCAAGCACCAGCCCAGTGCTGGGTGATCCTAAGTGGACTGGACACCGTCTCCTCTCAAAGGTGCACTGCAAATTGCCAGATTAGCATTGCACGACCCTAATGCAATCAAGCACTTGGAATATAAACTGTCTTATGTTATTTACCTGTAGCAAAGTTACAGTTCAATTCCTGAAGTAATATCTCATTCAGGCAGAACAAAGGAGGAGAAAAAAAGAAAAAGAAAAAAGAGAATGAAAAGAAGAGAAGAAAAGAAAAAAGGAAAAAAAAACCAAGAAAAAAAAAGAAGGAAAAAAAGAGTATGCCAATGAGTGAATTTAAATTCACTTAATTTAAAACCCTCACACATTTCAGGGCGCATTCCCTCTCTGAGGACATTTGGGTTTATAAAATACATAGAGCTCTGAATGGCTAAAGGGATCGCCATTGCCTGATCTTCAAAAGTTTGCAGATGCTCTCCTTTCCAATGAGTGCATTGTACAATTAACACTGCAAATATAGAGTGCTCCTGCCTATATCCTACCCTGTGTACGGTCTAACCACCACCCATTGTGGGGTGCTCTGTGTGCAGGCAAGACTAGCCTGCATTTCAGAGGATGGTAGTGGAAGGAGTTTGTATGCATGGTTTGTATGAATGCTGCTTATCTGCTGAATACAAAGATTATTCCAACAGTATCATTTTTTTCCTGTGATAGGCATGATAAGATTTGTGAATAGCCCTTGGTGTTTGTTGCCTGTTGGGGTTTTTTGGGTGTTGTTTTGGGTTTTTTTTTTTAACCAAACACTGAGGCATAATTCTCATGCATCAAAGCTGAAATTTTCATCTCACTATGCAGTTGGAATTATATGAGGTTTCACTGCACAGTGATGTCTGACGGGGGAACGGCTGACAGCAAAAATTTGCAGCGCTGGCAGGATAATTAGGTACAATGCTCCTAAAGGCAGGATCCTGGAAATAAACAGTAGAAACTTCCTTTTCTTTAGGGGCTGCGTAACCAGAGCAGCTGTATTACATTCTGATACCACCACACTTAATAAAGCTTTGTGCTCAAACAGCTCTATATTTTCAGCAGTTCCATGGGATGTAACGTGAGGCTGAAAAGGCGAGCCCGAGTGTTTCCCAGTGGGTAGGCACTGCCTGGGCAGGTTGTAACCAAAAAGCATCTGCCAGAAGGGTGGGCAAAAAGCACGGGTTGAGGGCTGCACAGCCCCACACAGCAGGGATGCTGCAATTCAATACGATAATCAGAGATAATAAAAATCCCAGATTTAGGTGAAAGCCTAAGTCAAACCTCGTGCAGACAATAATAGGAAGGTGCATTTGTCATGCAGGTAGTAAAACCCTGAGCAATTACTGTGGATTTCAGTGGTAGCCCTGTAAATTTAATGAAGTGGGTATGCCTTCGCTTTGTACAGATGGGATAGCCCTTTAATCACTGTTCCTCCATAGCTTGTAGAACGACGTGTGTAATAGGTGTGACGCAGAAAACAGGCATATTCTTTACTGTTTCCTGGTTATTTGTTTCCAGTCAAGATACAAGGCAAGAATACACCACTTGATAGAAGACACCATTACAAAGCTCCTGTTTGCAGCCTGCTACAGCGTGCTCACCCACGGACACAGCAAACCCACGCAGGCGTCGGACACGATTCTCCAGAAGCCCAGATGGCGTAAGTCAGTGTAACTCAATCATCCCCGGCAGAGCCACAGCAATTTGTATCAGTCAGGGACCTGAGCCATTACGCCTATTTCTCAAACTGGTTAGGTTGTAAATTAGATTTTTATCACTCTTGGGACAAAAACCTGACTCTGCTGAGGTCAGTGGGAGTTTGAACATCTATTTCAGTGGCGCCATGACTTCACCGGTGGTTTTTGCGTGCAATATTAATCCCGAAAGTCACCACAGTGTTACTGGGTTTATTACTGCCCAAAAAATATAATAAAATAAAACCTACCATTAGTACTTCCAGGTACAAGTAGTTCAGTTCTGTGTTATTTTCTTCCACTCAAGCGTAACACAAGGGAATATTTATCTCAAAGTATTTTGGATTTTAATTACCAAGATAGCTACCGATTTTCGTCAATGCTTAAGCAGAACTCATCCCAAGTAAGCACTGAATACAAGCTATTCAGCTATAAAACCATCTCATGACTGAGAAGATCAGATGGGACCTACTCTGGTTCATATTCAGTAAAAGGAGAAATCCTCTAAGATCTATTCCCTACTATGAATTTTTACTAGAACAAAATCATTGGTGGAAAGAGCAACCTGTGAAAACTAAAGTATTGATTTAATAAAATACCAATCTTAGTTAATCAGTTCACTGAAATCAGCAAGCATGTTCTGGTTTGAATTATTCTGCCTCTGAAGGAGTAAAAGCAACAAATTCAGGAGAGACAGGGGTACAAGCACTCACACAGACCTGTATCAACCAACACAAACCACCCCAGTACCACAGAGGGAAGGGTTTTAGTGTTGTGACAGACAGACCATGCCAGGCTACGAGAACAGTCTTGAAGAAATTTGTAGCTGCTTCAAACAAATCCTCAGACAATCTTTTTATAATCATAATTCTCTGATTTTGCAGTGAAACGGCAAAAAAATAAATGAATAGTGTATTCTGTGAGTACATCTGGAGAGAAGAAAAAAAAAAGCCATTGAGCTAATCACTACTGTTAGCTGAAAGCATTGTTATGGTATTTTCTAACAGAAAAATTCTGCCCTGGAATAATAATTTTACTTTCCCTACAAGCAGAGCAATCTTTCATCAAGACTAATTTTATCTCAAGCGCTGGGGATACAGCAGTGGCACCAACCATTTTTTACTGCAACACTGCTCCAGGTTTCCATCGGTTTTAATACTGTAATACACCCGACGTAGCTGAACGGTGCATTTTTCAAAGACACTTTACAGCTGCAGGAACACTTCCCTTGAAGGCAGCCCTCTCTTCCTTTCAAGTGCCATACAAGCACAGCAGGCAGCATTCAAAGCCACCTCCTTGGTGTCAGCCAGCGGGAAGGGCTGACAGGGAACGGGCTTGTGTCACACTAGAAAAGTCACCAAAGGAGACAGACTGAAAGGTAGAAGGGCCCGATTCTGCCATCTGCCCTTCCCCACTAACTGCCTAACCAATTAATTGCAGCAGGGAGGCTGTCCTGAATAGGGACCGCCAGCCTTTCATGGATGTCTCTAGGGTGTCCCCAAAAAAACGGAGGCACTTGGAATGACATTCTGCAAAGCCCTAAAGTCACCTGACTGAACTGCATTGAGAGGTAGAAGGGCTTTGTGTGGCTCAAGGGCCTACATGCTCTCCTTTGAAACTGGAGCGCAGGGCTTCCACTGCTTGTCTCGTTCAGGGTTAACTTCCCATCAGGAGGCCTGGCCATCACAGACCCCTTCACAAGGGCTCATCCCACCTTGATGGGTACAGCCCTGTCCACCTCTAAAAAAACCCAAAAGACCAGCAATCACAAGCACAACCAGGAGGAAGAAGAGACGGCGGTGGGTGCATCACCAGGCAGGTGACCTCAGCGTAGGTGGGCTGCAGGCTCCAGTCCAAGCACACTTGCAGAGATGTGAAGGACCCCAGGGCACATGGTGCTGCTGCCCTGGGACAGCCCAGGGGCAAACATGGTTCACAGCAGGTACAGAAGGTCACCGTCCCCCACCTCCTTGATTGCAAACGCAAACTGCACAGTGAAAGCGGCTGTTTGGAGGTTACCTGTCGGGAGCTCGGCATGGTGCCATCACTGAGACAGCCTGACCGACAGACCGGCTATTACAGACACAGCCAGACCAGAAACCATCTGTTAAAGGAAACTCCTCGAAAGCTGCACTCTCACAGAAACAACCCTGCCCACATTCGGTCACTGGCTCCTTCTCCCCACACTGCTCAGGCCTAGATCCAGGCATCTCTTTCTTCTGAACAGGGAAACAAGACTCAAGATGAGGATGAAGCCAAGCAGGCTCATCCCTGTCATCCCCAGTCTCCCTTCACCCTCCCTAACCTGAGCCTATATCCCCACCACACATCTAATTTAATTCCATCTTGTTGCTGACTCAGCAAAATGAGGGAAAAAAAACCACCTGAAAAGTGAAACCAGCCATTTTTTTGATAATTGGAGAAAAGAGAGGGCTAGTGAGGGTCAAAAGAAATTATGAAGACTTAAAAGCCGTAATGAAGAAAGCAACATAAACCTTGTCCTTCCTACATGGAGCAGGATCTGCACCCAGAGGTCACACTCAAAACACCTAACTAGTTCAGCTGTAAGATTAAACACTAATTTTAATGATAAACTCTTTTTCATCTCCTTTGTTATTTGGTTGTTTGGGGTTTTTTTAGCTTTAACACTCAGGTGTAATGAAGGAAGAAGGAAACATCTGCTAGGGAATGCTGAAACCTCAGAAAATAAGACATCCCAACAGCCACCACAGCTCCACACCGTGTGTGTCATACTGGCTGCCTGGACACGCCAGGAGGAGAAACCCAAGACACCAAATATTACTTTGTACCTTCAGCCATTTGTAATGCAGAGGCAGCCACCACGATGGCAAGCGCTAATCAGCATCTGGGTATGCAAATGCACTTGCAGGAATAAATGCATAAAAAGGGCACAAGGAAAGTAGCCATGGAGAAAAGAAAAACACAAACACAACAACCTTAAGTTTTGGGCCTTGACTTTGTTACACAGAAACAGCAGGGGGAAAAAAACCACCCCAAACAACCAAGCCCACAACAAAATCAAACAAGCTCACGTGTACCTAATCTTTTCTTAATTCTGCCCAAAGCTAGAAAGGCAGTTACAAGTATTATAACTACACAGATTATGAACGACAATAATCTTGGCCTAGGAATAGTGACAATGAGCTCTTTGTCTAGGAAAGGTTAGAAATACCAGGATTACTTCTTCTCACCAAGATGGAGGAAGAAATCTTCCACGATGCCAACTTCTAGCTAAGTAAAATAAATACCATATAGCCCATAGTTCTCCTAGCCCTAGTATGCTTTTTCTTAGCTCCAATTTTAGAAGTAGAAGAATACATCTGTATTAGCAAGTAGCAGAGCTCAAAAGGGCATAGATGAGTAGAGCAAAACGGTGCTGAGAACCCCAAGTCCACCCACACACATTGCAAAGGCTTTGCTTCAGCACTAGTCAGGAGGCCATGGGTGAAAAAACCATTAACAGCCACAGTGCACAAAGTAAACTCCCAACACAGATATTCTGGCTTAGGTTCATCTGAAATGAATCCAGTTTGTGCGATATCTCCGTAACTCAAAGTGAAGCACAGTAAGTGGGGATGGGATGATGGCACAAGTGCCTTCCAAGGTGCACGTCAGAACTAAGATCCCAGCAGATACATGGGCCCAAGGGTGACAGTAAGGAGCTCACCGGCACAAAAAATGTAATTCAGCATATACAAACTCTAGGCAGAACATCACAAACTGATTAAAGCCAGTATTGGTGCTTTGGGTATATATATCCAGGGTAGCATTCATCATAGAATGGTCTGGGTTGGAAGGGACCCCAAGGATCACAGAGCTCCAATCCCCCCGCCACAGGCAGGGCCACCAACCTCCAGGCCTGGAGCTACACAAGGTTGCCCAGGGCCCCATCCAACCTGGCCTTGAACACCTGAGGGACGGGGCATCCACCACCTCTCTGGGCAGCCTGTTCCAGCCCCTTGCCATTCTCTGTGTAGAGATCTTCCCCCTAATATCTAATTTAAACCTTCCCTCCTTCAGCTTCAATCCACCCCCTTTGTCCTGCCATTGTCTATCCTTTTAAAAAGTTGATTCCCCTCCTCTTTCTCTGCTCGCTTCAGGGACTGGCAGGCTGCAATGAGGTCTCCCCACAGCCTTCTCTTCTCCAGGTTGACCAAGCCCAGCTCCCTCAGCCTCTCTTCATAGGGAAGGTGCTCCAGCCCTTATCCTCCTTCGGCTCTTTGATTATTAGATCTGTTGTTTCCTTACACCTAAATGATCTTCTAAAGAACCAATGCCATCTGCAAGGACAACCTAGCAGAGATGTCCAGCCAGATGGGCTATAGGATGGGCCAGCCAGCCCCAACATAACTCAGGCAGCAATCAAACCCCATGTTGCATGTCATTTACTCCTAATGGAGCAGGGGGCGATGCCACAAGACCTTGATCTCACATCGCAAGACACCATGAGGGGAGCTGTTCAAAAGCATTTGGCAGAGGACTGACTGTTAAGACTTACTTGTCCCATTAACGAGTTTGCTTTTTGAGAACAAGTCTAGCTGAGAAAGGACAACTGAAACTTGTAATAAAATACAGATCACATCACCACCAGAACAGGGTTTACAAGTGAGATTCCTCCTCTTTTTCATATCCATCCCACACCGCTCCCCAGGTCTCTACTGAGGCATCAATTTTAATTATATATCATATTTAAAACAAAAAACCAAATCTTTAACAAAACTGAATTTCTACTTTACTGGACAAATATACCAAAAGAAAATGTGGCATCTTAGTGTGTTGCTAAGCAACCAAGTGCGCCAGTGTCACTTGTTTGTGATCAATTCAAGTCATTCATCAGGCTCTGAAGCACCAGCTCAGGAATTCCAACAAATTTGTGCCTTGGGAAAGCCACAGGGACTTCCTGCCACACAATAACACTTTCTTTCCTCCAAGATAAACTTTGTAGATGTTCTTTTGATCTGTGTGATATGTTAATTCATTATTCTTACCATCCTGCTAATGGGGAAAGCTGTAATTAACTAACTACAGCATTGTAAGCATGCAAGATAAACTGAAATAATTAGTAGTGTTTAAAGTAGTCCCTGTCCTCTCCCATTGGGGAACAGAGCGGATCCTTCCTTATCACAGAAGCAACTGTCCACAGAACCGCTTTATGTAATGTATAGCTACCTTCTTTGTTAATTTATTTCATTTTTCCTTCCAAACATAAATAATAAAGGCTGTATTTATTGGCAAACAAGATGGCTACAATTCAAGCCACTCAAGGTACGCTGACAGGCTGTGAATAATGTGATCTTCCATTTAAATGAAGGCTTATCTGCTGGGTTTCTTGGGATAAAGAAGCGGACTGTTGTATTTTCATTCATTAAGCTTAATTACTGGAGTAACACATACTAAATGTCCATAATAATTACATTCACTCACACAGAGAGAGTGAAATGTAATCAAAGTATATGCAGCTGAAGTACAGTCTCTTCAGTTCAGCTTCATATTCAGAGCTCATTTTACTCCTATTTTGATAAGAATCAATAATAAATAGCAAGAGTTTAGAGAGTGAACTGGTTTCAAAGCTGTGCGCTGCCTGTGGCAAAACTTCTACAACTCATGGACTGACGACAGGTCCAGTTTTGTTCTTTACTGCAGGTACTTAATGATACTTTCACATTTATTGTGCAATATTGCTCAAGGAACTCCCATCACCTCCCACAAACCTTGGTATCTTATCTTTGGTATCATACATTAACATAACTTAGACTCCTCTTGTCCTTGTGTCAGCCAAACTCAACTGGCAGCAGATGCACAGCCCAAGTAAGTGCCACCGAAACCAGTGAATGAGAATTTTCTAAGGTGGTTTTTGGTTAGGGATTTTTTTCTTCATTTTGAAAGACAAAGAACATCCATTGCTTTTAAGCAACAGAAAAGCGTTAACACAGGAGTAGGCAAGCAGTGTAACATTTTGCATCAGTAAAAGCCAAGCAGAGAGTCACGGGGAGCACCGGGTACAGGATCACGTGCACAGCTCCAACACAGCAACTCCACACGTGTTCACGAACGGGAAAAAATTACATACTGATGTAAAGGTGCTGCTTTTTCCCTCCATCTCCTTTCATCAGACCTGTGATTAAACTCATAATTTATTTTTTTATCCTTATGGAACAGTATTTGAGAGAGGTACGCAACATGTGTTTAACTCAGTCACATCAAATGAACCCTTGACAATCAAACAAAAATACCACCTGCCAACTCTCTGGTGAAATTTCCCAAAAGATGTTTCAAGCAAAAACTGTTCCTAGATAGTGCTGAGAATGAATTACCTAGGCTTTACATCTGTTGAGGTGCGGTTATACCTGTATGTTATCCAGCATCTCGTAGCTCTTACCTCCTTTGCAACCAAAAATAAGCAGCAAAGTAACATTAATCACGGAAGGGATAGAGGAAAAGTCTCTCCACGTTCACCGTGTCTGACTATTCGAATCTTCTTGCATTGTGAAAGCCTAAACCTAGCTCAGACCACCGATGCTCTGGCTGCGCAGGGCAGATGGGTAGCACACAACACCGAGCTTTACAGATCCTTACATCTCTCCTGGAGCGCAACGGAACCACATCACTTCCTCCAAAAAAGACCCCCTGCTGGGGACACTTGCGATTATTTGGGTATTGCGGAAAACAAAGATAAAACACCCGAAATCGTTAGGGGGGAAAGCTGGAACAAGTATTTGCCACGGCTCCATGACATCCGAGCTTGCGAACTTGAACCCACCTAAAGCCCCCTGAGACTGAGCGCGCCATCCCCCAACCCAGACCACCGCGACCACGCGTTTGTCTCCCCGGACTCCCTCCTCTTCCAAGCTCCGCGCCCGGCCGCCTTCCCCACTCCCCCGGCTCCGCACCCTCCTGCGAACTTTCCCCGGGCAACGACTCCTCCTCCCGCCGCGCTGGGACCTGCTCCGGAGCAGGGGGCGGCCCGCCCGGCGCTGGGGAGGGTGGCTGGGGGCCGAGACTCGCTCCTCGGAGACCCCGACCCGCTCCCCGGGGACCCTCCGACTTCCCCCGGCGTTGCGCCCCGAGCCGCGGGCACCTGCTCGCCCTTTCGCGGGGCCGAGCCCGGCTCAGTTTCCTCATTGCTTGGCAGGGCGAAGCCGTGCGGGACCAGGTGCGGCACAGGGAGGGACACACACAGATTTCAAAAGAAATAATAATTAAAGAGGCTTTTGGCAGGAAGGCAGAGCGAGCGGAGGCGGCTGCCGGGGCAGCTCCGCGGCGGGGCACTCGCGGTCCCAGCGCCCCGCACCGCCCGGCAGCCCCGAAAACGGACGGGACCGG
>VZTU01025513.1:13459-73549 GCA_013400835.1 Zapornia atra | reverse complement strand
GTAACGGGAGCGGCCCCGCACGCCGGGGCGGAGGGGCCGGGGCGCGGCAGGTGCGGAGGGGGTGGTGGGGAGCCGGGGAGAGGGTAAAGAAATGGCCGGGTTGGGGGGAACGTGCCCGGCAAGACCCTCTGCGGCTCTCGCTTCGCTCGTCCGGGTGGCGGGGGCCTCCAAACGTGGTCACGGAAGAAATGGGCATTGTCAGGGATCAGGGCCAGTCCCCCCCAGTTTAGGGGGGACTTGGGGTTTTTTGGGTTTTTTTTTTTTCAGAAGAAAGGAAGACGAGGAACTAGAAATCCACAGGCAGGGATGGTCCTCCCCACCCCGTCCACCTCTGTGCTAGCCCCTGCTAACAACCCACACACTGCTCACTGCAACACCTAACGTTTCAGAGATTCAAACCTTTGGAAAAAATATTTCTTTTCCTTGTATTTTTGTGAATGCTCCTCTTAATTTACTTTATTTTTAATTGCATGTGCTGTACAGCACCCATGACGAGAAAAACAGGTCAGGTTGGCTTGTGCGCTTGAACACTTGGACCTCCTGCCCACACAGTTTACTTCTGTAATCCCTTTGTGGAGTGGGATAAATTTTTAAGCGATTGGTAAAGACAGTCATCACAAACCTGCCAGTCATTCTCCTAAGCACTCCATCCAGAGGCACTGTGTGGAGGTGGTGAAGGTCAGACGTAATCATTTTCATGGGGACTCAGACTTCTCAAACCGTTTTGTGCCTCACAGCTGACCTTTGGGTGTTTTTCTTTTCTCTGGGCTTTGTCTAATACAATGAACTATAATCATAAAGAAGCATTCAGGGACATTAAACCATAAAACCACCCTACCGAATCCCAGTTGGCACTCCTGGGGATTATTATCATTTGGGTTAAAGATTGTTCGGACAGTAGCAATCAGAATTTGTTGATGTGTTGGCAAACTCATGTTGTTCATCTCCAGCAGATTTAAGTAGACGAGGAACAGGAAGGAAATAATCAAATTTAAAGAGAGATATTGCAAACTAAAGACTGCATTAAATGAAAAAAAAAATTGAAAGCTACTAGGGAAAAGGGTAGAATAATTTAATATACTTGTTCTGTGCTAAGAAAGCAAAAGTAATGTTATGCTTGATATTTTAGGCACGCAAGTCAGGCAATTGGTAGATAAAATTTTCATAATAAACGACGTTCAAGTCAACTTGAGCCAATGTAAATGCC
Organism: Zapornia atra; assembly: GCA_013400835.1. Lineage (NCBI taxonomy): Eukaryota > Metazoa > Chordata > Aves > Gruiformes > Rallidae > Zapornia > Zapornia atra. Next base: position 72,342 of record VZTU01025513.1, on the reverse strand, counting down.
AAACTTGTCACCAAATGTATGGAGAAAAGTTTCTGTTCTGTAAGGGAAGTATGCTGTGGGTGCTTAGAAAGCACTGACATTGGGCAGTCAGATTTTTGAGCAGCCCAGAGCACGCAGAAGGGAATGGGACTGCTCCCTTTGAATCCTGCTCGCGCCGCCAAACCCTGAATCGACTTACTGTTCCATCCAAAGACAGTAAAATGCTATATTTAAAGCACATTGCTTTCCAAAGCAACCAACAGCTAAGCAACAGGGCTGTGCCCCTGTGCAGCGGAAACCTCTGAAAATAAATGGCAAAGGAGACGGCTGTAGAGGAATGTCTTAAACACGCCGGGGCTGCCGATGTATTGAAAAGCTGTTTGACCGAGTATAAACGTGGCCAGAGGATATCCAGTCAAAACCCAGGGTTGACTGGAGATTTACTGAAGCGTTGGCAAAAACTGAAGATGCTGAGGGTGGGAAGATGTGTCCTGCTAGTCTGGGAGCAGAGATAACAGAGCTGGCTGGAGAGAGCTGGCATTGCCCCTCCTGCCATTGCCAAGAAGATGAAAGACAATGGCAATGACTCTTACCCGTTTCTGCCCAACACAACCCTCCTCCTGGGATGCCTCAGCAGTCCCAGGAGTTTCCAGGTTGATTTCTGTAGGGTTCTGACATAAAGAAGAGGCACAGCAATTTAATTACCTCCAGGGACTGCTTGAGGCAAGCCTGCTTCCTTGCTGCCCATACCCACATGGTCCCATCCAGCCCCCAGATACACTGTGCCACAAGCAGAAAGGAGCTGGGCTTGTACAGTGAGACTTCCAAGTTTGATTTGAACTTCTTGAAACTTTTATGTTTTAGATGACCCAACTTTTAGATCCTCTCCAGCAACAAGATTTCACCAAGGTCTTTTTGCGGTTTCAGGGTTTGGTCCATAACATGGAAACCATGAAACTGTTTTCACTTTTAGACCCAGCACCACACAGATAGTTTTCCTTCCACTCAGAAGTCAGCTGGTGGAAAAGTCAGAGTACATCAAGCTTACCCAAAACTGCCTCACACTTCCCAAATAAAACATGTTCATGGTAAGACATGGCACTAATCACATCTATTTTTGAGGCTAGAGTTTGCCTTAAGTGTAAATAGGCATAGTCCATTGTGTGTCAGATTTCACTGGGTAATGAAACAGGGCAAATGTCATAGCACTTAAGCCTGCGGAGAATGAAAATAAAGACAGAGAAGCACAGTTCAGTCCTCTCCATGTCTCCACAGAACTGCTCTTTATTTTAGAATTTCCTGCTGAAAATCAAGAAGCCCTTTCATCAAACCCACTACTTGATGTCAGATGAGAGCACAACACTGCTAGGAACATTGGAAAACTTCATTAAATCTCTCCAGGCTGGGACCAACAACATATTTAAAATACATATTAAATGCCCAATATTGTCTCACTCAACCTCAGAATATTTACCTCAGGAATTGTCTAAAGAAATCAGAAGGAGCAGAGGGTGTGTTTGTGCCTATCACAACTTTAACTTGTTACCTGACTCAGTGAACATGCTCCCTCAAGGAATTCCTACCGCTTTCAAATTGGTTCCAGAGTCTGGTGGGAAGCCCAGAAGATTTCCAATCTTACTCTAAATGCCATTTAAGATATACGAAACACTCGGGACGAAAGAACAGATTGGCCAGATTTTCTTTAGAGAAAATCCATTTGGCTTGTAATTGCCAGCACATATCCCACCACCACAACTCATTAATAAAGATGATTATTTTCTTTAATAGGTAGATAGGCACAAATGTGAATGTACTCAAATAACAAGAGCCACAGTTTGATGTTGGTTTTTTTTTTTTTAAAGAATAAATTACAGGGAATCTGTTTCAGTCCTGGACAAATTAAATGTCTAAAATAATTGACATCATGGCAAGTAGCATTTTTTGCCAGGCCAAAATTTGTTTTGCAAATTAAGTCCTGCTGCAACATTTCACAGTATTTTCATTAACTTTGTGATTTTTCAGAATATATAAGTGATGCCAGCTGAGATGTATATTGAGAAGCACAAAGCTGAGGCAAAAACTTTCAGCTAACAGGGGAAGATTGCAACTGTAAAGGGAAAATAAAACAGATGAGTGTGATGTGTATCCCAGTAATGGTTTATTAAACGTGTATCTGAGTATACTTCATCAATGCTGAGTTTTGAAACTTTGAAAGTTAGACGGGTCTCAACCAGAGCAGAGAAGCTACAAACATGCCAGAAAATGCTCACATATTCCTTCATAATGAAATACAGGAAAAAACCCCACTTGATCAAAGGACAGCAAATTGAAAATTAATTAAAGGAGCTACCACTTTTCGCAGTTTGAACCAATCCCAGGAATTTAGGCTTTGAAGAACCTGGAATGAAATGTTGGGATTTTTTTTTCCTTAATATATTTTTTTAGAGGCTGGATAATTTTATGACTGCTAATAACATTTGTAACTATGCAAGCTAAGATAATAGCAGTGGTAATCAAATCTCATGCTTCAGGGCATAAATTGATTGCTTGAAGGGGCGATGGAGGGTTTTTTCCTTGCCCCCCACTACTGAGTACATGATTTCACAACTGACTAAGTGCATTACAAGGAGAGAGTTTGCGTCTGCCACTAGACAATTGATCCAGTCAGTAATAACAAATACGACACCAAAATACAGCAAGCTGCCTGTCTGCCTTGCAAACACTAATAGATTTAGGATCAAATTCTGTGAAATACTTGGTTCTTATTTTCCAGTCAGCTTCCTGCAGTTCTTCTGGAAGAAAGCAGTTAGGTCTAGATTTAAAAAAACTCAAACTAAACCAAATCAATCTCAGAAAAGTTAGGAGCAAGAATCTCACAATTAATCTTGAAGACCCAAGTTAGGCAAGTGGATTCCTCCATAGCTGAGTTCAGATGCAAAGATTAGGATGAAAAATGTCCAAGTTGTAGAGCATCAAGTCATCACACTGGCTCACTCATGAATCTCCTATTTGTAGGAACTTGATTTTAAGAACAACCATATGTTTCCATCAAAAAAGAAGACATGGTCTCTTTTCTTTGAAAAACAGACCTGGCAAGAGATGGGATGGCTCAACCTGGAGATGGGCATTTAGGTTTAATTCCCAGCTGTATTGGAAAGCTCCATACAAGTTTGCACTCTGCTCTAGGACAGTCAGACTGAGCTGTGGAGAACGTATTTCATTGAACAAAAAATAATTTGAGATTCACTGGACCCAGCATGGGGCAAAACTGAGCCTTACCTTTGTTAGGTCATTTGTGGAAGGCTTGAGCTCCAGTGGTGCCACAACTCACTGTTCAGGCTTTTTTCCTTCAAGTATTCATTAGCAATGCTAGAACCTATCTAGAGAGCTTATTTTGAATGAAAGTAGGTCCATCTGGTTAGCCATTCCACCCTAGACACCTTGTCCTTTGGTAGTTACCTAGTTGGCATGTACCACCTCCTGGGATGAAGCTACAAAGTCAAAGAGAAAGGCTGTGCCTGAACGGCAGACCTGCACACACCCAGTCACCCACCACACAATGGGACAAGTTCATCTATAAGGAAAAGCGAGTAGAATGGGGCAAAAAGCACAAGCTGAAAATGTATCTTTGGGCTCTGTGCAGAGCTGGCACAAAGCCCAGGAAGAGCAAGTCACAATATTTAGAGAAACGGAATCGTGACTCACATCGGGACAATGGCATTGATCTCATCCATTTGTGGAAGAGATGAAAGAGGCCTGGAAATAAAGATTTTCTATTTCCTGAACAATAACTGCTAGTCACTGGACGAAACATTGGCAACAAGCTCCTCACAGTTGTTCTTATTCCGGCCTAGTGTGGAGGTGGGATACATAGAACAAGGCCTTGGCCCGGGCAACCCAGCCACACAGTCAGAGCATTTTTGGTGGTGCAGATGAGGCCTATTGCTCACCAGCTACTGAACAAAACGCTTTCATTTTGCTTTCTGCCAAGGCCGACTTGTGTAATGTGCACAAAACATCTACCGCCAAAGCCCTGCATTGATACAGAACAACCCCATCATCGATGCCCCCCCTATACAAAAATAAAGTGCAAGTATTTTAAATCAATGGTTTGTGCACAGATTTCCACTGAGAGTAAAAGCCAGTTGGATTATAACAGCACTTACAGAATTACTAACGCTGCCCTCGAAACCAAGAAGTCATAGTTATGAGCATAAACAGCTAAATCAGAATGACCAGGGATCCCCCTCCCAATTCCTGCAGAGACGGATCTTCTAAGACAGGGACAAGCAGTGATCATGGCTAAATGTTATTGTTTATATTCTTTCTTTTTTCACATCCACCTAGTGAACTGATTTTATTAAAATAACTGATGTTAAAGTCCAAACCAAAACAAAACACTAGACAGGTTATTGCTGAGCCATTCGGTGCTCCCCGCATTCTTTTACCAGTTTAATCTGACCGGTGGGTTGCAGGGTGTTCAATAGGTCACTGGCATTGGGAATTTCAGTCCAGACAATTTGCTTCTAAGTACTACATAGTATGATCCCTGTTTTCCAATTACACTGCAGACTGCTTTTCAATTCTACTGGACAAAGTTAATATGGAGAATAGGGGGCTTCAGAAACAACAGCATACACCCAACTGTAAATTAAAACATTCTTTTGGCACAGCCAAGCTATCAGCAGTTATACAAAATCATTGGCACAAGCCAGGGAGAAATAGCTTGATCACCAACAAAATATTTCTTTCTAAAACCTTGGCAGTTCTCATGTAACAGTCCATGAATGATTCATCCCTCTTCAGTGTCCTTCAGACAAGACATTTGGGGGGAAAAAACATAATACTGTGAGTATCAGATACGATAACTGGGAAAACACTCTGTAAAAACAAACATACTTCTGTCTTATATATTATATATATAAATACATATAATTTATATATAATATTTTGCATATATTAAATATAGTTTGTATATTTATAGTTTTACAGATATAATGATATAAATATAATTATATGTATCTATATATAAGCCTACATGTATTTATATTTTATGTACTATAAAATACATATAAGATAATAATAAATTCTATATAATTCACTTCAACTATAATTTAATGTAATATTATAGATCCGTATTTTTATATTTGATATATTTATATTATATATACATATAGGTTGAAGGGTATGTATAAATTGATGTCATAGGCACCCAATAAGTTTTATTTAAAATAATCATCACCCAATAAATACTAGAAATACTGTCACCAGGTCAGGGTGGCAAGTAAGAATCAAAAATGATCTTCTTACAAGAATAAAACCAAGGACTCCCTTTAATGCCTGGAGATTACCAAAATGGTCAGAATCATACTTGTAAGGTATGAGAGCATACACTAACAGCTTCAGTAGACTCTGCAGGCAATACTTAGCATCTTTTTCAGTATCTAAATTCAAAGGATAAATACTTTCAAACCTTTCAAATCCAAACTCACAGTACACGGGGGTCCCTGGTGCGGGGTGACCATAACCATTTGGTGAGCTGGCTGTGAGCAAGCAGCATGCTTCTTCAGAACAGCCAGTAAACACAGTGTGGTGGAGCAAGGAACTGGGAATGCAACTCATAGAATTACCGGATCCCTATGGAGAACCTAAACCCTGAGTGGGACATCAGTCTGGGAAGGATTTAAGCATCGTAGGTTGAACGTGATCTGTTTGGAGGGCTACAGAATCCATAGGTGTGTAAGCAGGGGGTATTAAGTAGGTACAAAAAGTCTCCATTGCTTTTCTACTTTGTGCTGGTATGTAATTTGGAATTAAAGTGTCTAGTCCTGCCATCTGCAGCCCGGGATGGAGAGCAAACTGCTTGTTGGGATTCTGAAAGAAGTCAGGCAAACAACTGCGGCATTGGAAAGCACATCTTCTCCCGATCGATGAGAATTCATCACGTAGCATGTTAAGGGGTGATTAGATCCCAGTCTGCAGTACCAGAATGAATAGGTATTTTGTGATGGAGGGCTCCTCTATCCTGGAGAAGTATAACAGGACCCAAAGACTGGCAGATGAGAAAATGGTTTGTTAATTTATTTTATTTTCCTAAACAGTGAATTTAGTTAACGCTTTGGCAAAATTAATGTGGTAAATTATTCATGATGAGCCATTCTAACTACATATCATTTTTAAATTATTTTTTTTTAGTTCAAATCAGGAAGGTATAATATAAGAAATTCATCTTAGTTAATCTCCCAAGATGTACTGCAGCCCTTAATGCCCAGCAGTGAGGAAAGCACAACTGAACGCAAAGTCCAGGCCAACAGCACCCTGGAACAGACCAAGGCTTTGAAGATGACCTCAAAAGAAACCCATTAATAGAAGTCCTGTCAGCAAAAAGAAGCTGGTTTTGAGGCCTGTCCAGCTATGAAGTGGCTCCAGTTGTAGCAGACTACACAGCCTTACCCTGCTCTGTCATCCTGCTGTTCTGTGCACACTAGCTTGGCTGGATGTTAAGTCCACTCTTGAGGAGATACAGTACCAGAGAAGAGCGCTGTCAGACTCACCTGTACGTAGACTCATGCAGGTGTGCTGTGTTACCTACTGGTGTAGTCACAGAGAATTACCATCAATTTACTTGAAGTTCAAGCCGAGCTGACTTCCAGCTCCTTCAAGTCATTCTATCTGTGACACTTTCCATCAGCTGAGAACTTATCCTATTTGCTTTTCTAAATATAACCATCATCTCTAACAGCTCCCAAATTCCAACTTCATTGAAACTGTTTTCTCAGCCCTTCTGCCATCTGTTTTATGCAGGGCTCACATGTGTTTCTCTCAAAGTGACTCTGTAGAACATGCTAAAGCAGTGAAAAGCACAACGGAAAGGTGTTGGGTTTGGGGTTTTTTCAAGTTTCTTGCCTCATTTGGGAGCTAAATGCACTTCCATTGCAAACACACAATGATGAAAAAATAGCAAAACCCAATACATCTACATTTCCCTGCAAAGTACTCACAGACTGCTGAGAAAACCAACCCCTTTCAAGGTCCCTGAACACAGCCTAGCCTATATTCCACACTTGAAGAGTCGCATACATCCCTTATACAACGGCTGAAGAAAGAAATCCCCATGCCAACATTCAAACTCTAGACAGGAATGCAAGTCACCCATAATTTTGCCCCGATGACAGTAATCACCATTGCACAAAAGGAACTTTTCTAAAAGGAATTGTTTCTAGAAAGCCATATTCAGCCCTCTGCCTAAGTTCTGAACACCCAGTTTATATTTCTCTTACCTTTGCTACAATGAGTCTCCTTCCCCTGTGCCATCCATGATGCACTGAAATACATTTAAAGATGGCAGGGAGGAGAAATTGCTTCAAACCATAAAAAACCCCCACAAAATTGCATCAATTTTTGCTTCTTTCTATGTGACTATATCTCATCCGAATCTATTTAGTTATCTACCAGAATCATTGGCTAATTTATCCCCTAATTTGTAGAAAGAACTGTGTTTCTGTATCTACTGATTATTGCAAGAAAAATCATATGTATTTGCTGAATGATTTTGTTCTCTACTCTAATTGCCAAGAGGTTCAGCTCACCGAAGATAGAGACGGTGTTAAACAACACAACTGCACCAAAAGTAAAGCCAAAAATCCCCTAATGTAAACCATGAAAAGAAAGAAATCCTTAAAAGATAAGCTCTCTGTTTGAGGCAGGAATAAGCAGGGATGGAAAGACAAAAGTAGGCTTCAAAATAGGCACATTTTCCTCTGAGCTGAGGTTTGCATACACAGAAGCTTTAATTCTACATGAAGATGCATTTCTTCAGGCACAGAGGTTGAACTACAGCGGGGCCTTTAGGTGGAAAATTAGAATATAAAGGCTATCAACTGCCAATTAATCTTGTGAGGTCAATGGGAAACAGCCAGAATTGCTGTTTCCAGATGGGTGAAAGGACGCTGCGGAATTTAATTTATCCTGTTACCAATGCAGTAATGCAGTCTGGCAGATCTCCGAGCCTACACTCTCAAAAAAAAGGAACTGAAAGATGAATGAGTTGGCAAGATTTTGGAGCCTTATGTGTCAGCTTCTTATAATGCCTGGGCTGGAGGGGTAAATTCACCCACTAAGTGGCTAGACGGGACACATTGCTGTGCGGTCCTTACCTAACACGGGCCTGCAGTGGGTATCCAAAGCTGATGTGTCGATTAAGCATATCCCATACAGCCCAGGTGATGCCCAAGAGAATGATTTGCTATTTAATATTATCAGACTGCTAAATTAAATACTAATAGTGCTGGTTAAAAATCTCTAAAAAGCTAGTCACATTTTACATCAGGTTATCTATTTAAAGAGAAGGCGGTATAGGCTTCCCATAAACAGCTGAGTGCTTTTAATGTTTGGCGATGAAACGTAAGAGGGGGCTAGCAAATTGACAAGAGCAGCTGAGAGGTATTAAAATGAGGAAAAAAGATCACGTCTTCAAATAAAAACCTCACTGAAATCTTCAAAGCGACGGCTGAAGGTGTGAACGCTGTCACAGGTTCATGCAGCTCTGTGCTTCATTGGGGAAAAAAAAAAGCCAACTGTGAGAAATCTTTGTATTTTTGTGTGTTTTGACTCACATTTTCTCATCAAAAGATGCTATTTGAACTTAAATTACTGCAGCGTATTTCTGGCTGTAGATCTCCAGAGAGTGTTGTGAACACCGTGATGAGCCCAGTGCTGACAAAGCCTCTTCTAAACCACAGCTCATCTACATGTGGTCACAGATCATTCAGCCAAGGCCAATTTTAAATACCTCTGTAATAAACTCAAGTATACCAGATTACCCCTGTGGGTATCCATTACGTTTAACTAACATATTAATTGACTAATGCAGTTAAAAATTTGAATAGTCTTAAATACGAATTGTCATCATGTCGTGATGCGTATTAACTCATTACATTAATGTAATACTGATAACAGCAAGGGTATTGATGAAGTAGCAAGTTTTCTTTATAGTATCAATTTCTGCAAGTGCTTATCCTTCAATACACACGGTGAATCTTTATCCTCAGTGTAAGTTGCCTTTCAAGACAAGAGAAACTTTGCTTACGTTTTCTAGAAAATCCTGCTTTGCTCCATCAAAGAAGTTAAGGTTACTAGGTGGGAAAGCAAGAGGGCAAAGATTTCCACCAGCTCTGTAGGCTGACAGAAGTATTTCTGAGCTGGGAAGTCACTGGGGAAGTTGTGTTGAGGCGATGGGAAAATCCCTGCTGCGAGTTCAGCAAACCACCAAAAGGCAAGAGAAGGTAAAATATGGCTTAAACGGCGATGAAGGGGATAAGGAAGGCTTATGAGTGTTTACACTGATGAGGTTAGTGGCTTGGACTGTGACCCAAGGAGTGGGTAAGATGGATTGCTGTAACAGCGTTGTCTTTATCTCATGGAGGAATGACAGTGAATAATGGAGCTTTAATTGGCAGCTGCCTTTTCACCTGCACTGCTGAAGTGCTCTCACTTGTGTCTGCTGGAGTTATGGATCCCAAAAAGGGCACAGAGAAACTGGGATTAATTAAAAAAAGAAGACATGAGAGCAGGAGAAGGGGACATTTTGACTGCTGGTATAAATCAGCAGTAAAGCCAAGCAGCAGAGTGGAGTGGTGCCTCTGTGAAACAGGAGCTAATGCAATCAGAAGAGACCCCAACTCGTTACATGAACAAGTCACCTTTGAATCAGGACAGAAACATAATGCTGCCTGACATTAAAGCTGCTCGAGAAACAACTTTTGCCATCCAATTTGCCCAAGATTTGTTTTGCTCACAGAATTAATGTATCATTATTTTTATTGCAGTAACAACTGTGGGTTCAGCGTTACATGAGGCTGCGCTTGCTCCCGAGGTAACATTTGAAAAGATAGAGATCAGACAAAGAACAGCATGAATGATGGCAACGTAATGGGGAATTCTGGCAATCGGCCCTACACTTCATAGACTAATGCTCTTTTTGCAGTTTTTTTTTAATAACATGAAGTATTTTGTATTGTAACATTATAATGGCTGTTTGGGGATATTTTCTCTAACAGAGGGGAGCTCGGGAGAGGAGGGGAAGGGCTCTTTTGGAGTGAAAAAACAATGAAGAGGTTAAAAATGAAGAGGAGTGTGGTGATACAAAAGGTAAGGAGCAAGACAGGGTGGGTGTTGAGTGATTGTTGGCGGGACATGTCTGTACCAACATCATGCTGGCCCCCAGCACCCAAGCAGGGCTGTGGGTAGGGACAAGCCCCAGGACAAGCTGAGATGGAGAGTGAGGTCTGGGGCATCCAGAAAGAGACGGGGTCAAGGACACCACTGAATAAGGCTACCCAGCGGATGACTCTGAGGTCCAGCCTCAGGATGCCCATAGACAGGCTCAGGGCTCACCAGTTGGTGGGGTGGGTCCGTGGGGATAGAGCAGAGTACAACCTCACCAGTGCCATGTCCCAAACACCACCAGAGTGTCCAGAGCTGAGCTTAAACACAGCTCCCAGTCCTTGGGGAGATGGTGTGTGTGTGAGTGGAGGTCCTGTTGAGTCTGCTCAGGGCAATTAAGTCTATTATTGCCCTTGGGAGGCGGGGTGAAAGAGGGTGCATGGCGAAAGGATAATGGATAAAAATTAGCTGACTGATAGAGCTGAAAGGCATTAGTCTCTTGCGTGATGGTGTGGAGCTGCACAGTGGAGATGAGTTTCTCAGTTCAGTTCAGATGACAACAGAATTTAGGTTTCCCTGATGGGGGCTAGGGGGGACTGGGTTTTGTCTTCAAGTCCTTCAGAGGGCATAGCATCCCAGGGAAGAAGGGAAATCTGTAGTGTCTCCTCCAAGCTTGAGGGAAGCTGTGGGGTTCAGGAGGCCTGATGGACTTCTGGAAGTCACACCGACCAGCTTTGCACGCAGCTTCAGACTATTTCTCCGGCTTTTTCCTCTTCTGTTGTTATGGAAACAGCCTGTCGAAGGGCTGCTGAGGTTCTGAATCCTGGATGTGCCGTGAGGACAGGTAGCCACAGCATCACTATGTGTAGTTTCAAAGCTGAGTAAAGATGTGGATATTATTTTACATATATATTAAATAAAAACAGATAGTCAAATTTCTAACACAGAGGCATTTCTAGGATGGTAATGCTCACAAGAAAACCAGCTGGTGTGAATTTCTATAACCACCTGTAGGCATGTACAGCACCTCCATGCTGAATGCCAAAGGTTTTGCCTAAGGAGACACCTGGTTATACCCAGAGACAATTGTACATGATGCAGATTTCATGAAGAGATGCCTTATGTTTCTCCAATTAATTTCAAAGCTGTATCCAACCTGAAGTTACAGGAGCAAACACCTAAAGATATAAAACCATTCCAGGATAACAGTGGTGATTTGGAGATAAAAGGACTTCTGACACCTGAGATAATTCAGTAGCTCTCGATGCTCCAAGGCTGGAGATAATCATTCCAAGTGTGTTATTTCATCTGGGATAACACGCATCATCCAAGCCACTGCCTCTAATGCCTTACTTGGCAAACCAGACCGGTTTTTTGGACCTACAGTCCTTTGCATAGTCAATCTAATGCTCTCAGCCTTTGAGCCAAGACAGTTTTCTCCAAGAGACTCAATTACTTCCTTCAAGAATGAACTCGCAAGAGGCAGCTGTTAGATGCATGAACATGCCAGGGAAACGTGTCTGATTGCAATAAGGTCAGAAGAGATAACTAGCTGCTCCATGGACTTTCTATCCCAACTTCTCTGCAGGCCATCAAGGAAAGAAAGCTCCTTTCTGCTTCTGTCCCAAGCATGCCTGGTTCACTCTCTGCTCCCACTCTATTTGCTCAGCTGTGCAATCTGCCCAAGACAATTCAAAGTCTGCAAATCAGACAGCGATATTTAGGCACAGAACAAAACCACCACAAGCCAATTCACACTGTCTCCATGGGATTAAAGAGGAAAGACAAATTCTCCAACACTGTTTCACTAATGAGCCTCACACCTTTGTAGTAAAAGTGAGATTGTCTGCAGTTCACTCTCCCAATTATATCTTCAGCTCTTTGCCAAAGCTGCTAATCAATGTACCAGACAATGCCAGCTCCAAATGTCATTCTTTATATGAATATTTGTCCATTCAGTGTTGCCCATAGGAAAATTTAACTTGCACAGGGTGCTGCAAGCTCTGGTAGGTAAAAAACCCAGTCTTTCCAGGTCAGACTGACATATCTCTGAGCCTGGGAACAAAGGAATGTGTCTGGTTCAAAAGAGAAGCAGCTGCGTTATAGGAAACATCCACTCCTGCACTTCCAGTCCCAGCGCACGCTGGAGTCAGGGCTTCTGGAGAGCTGTCCTGGTGCCATCGCATCACCAGTGGAACCACCAGTATGGTCTGCTGGTAGTAGGTTGGCACTAGATACCAGCATTTATTTACTGGTGTCTATGATAGTCTCCAAATCGAAATCAGCAAGCCACATGCACTGTGAAAAGGAACTTGAGCAAAGACACGATGAGATGCTTCACTGTGCCAAGGCTGCCCAGGCAAATGAGCAACACTGCAGTGACAGACAGGCGTATCATTTGGGTTTGGAAGTACCACAGCCATATGTTCATGTCCATGAAATGATCCCAGGCTTTCAGTTAACACAAACTCTTTTGATCTGAGGTGGGTGTCTTAAAGGCTAGCTTCGCACCACTCTGCACTGCCTGACCTAGATAAAACCAACCCCCTTTCTGATGTGTAGGTCTTGTGGAAGGGATGCTGCTTGTGTAAGGAGTCTCACAAACGGGAGACATAGGATTGTTGTTCTGGGAGGCTACCTATATGAATCTACCCACATCTGTTAGACCTTTAGAGTAGAGATGAGTGACAGAGATCACAAAAGAAAATGCAGAGATGACCTTACCTTCACAACGTTAGATGCTGCCAACTTCTTCCATCCTTTCTTGCAGGTTACACAAGCTCTTTTTTTCTGGCACCATTCTCATTCCTAAGAAGACACAAAGATTTGGTGTGGTCAGCTAAGAACATTGCTATAACTACTGAATTCACAAGAAAAGCATCATGATACTACAGTACAAGTGACAGAAGAAAAGCCTGTGATGAATCGACAGCTTTCTATTACCTAATAGTATATCTAGCCCTGGATTTCAATATAGAAGTGACCTCTGTTATCCTACATCCTGTCCCTACCTTATTACCTTCATCTGAAAAGGAAATCACATCGTATTTTTCCATCAGTTTTTGCTCCTGAAAGTTACGCTGCCTTCAGTCAGCCTGCACTAAACCAAAGAATGAATTCCCTTGAAAAGGCACTTCTAGGAGCAGGCAGCAGCTTGGAGAAAAGGTTATCACGCAGGAGCGAGATTGCACTAATTGGAAAAAATTGGTGTTTCAGCTGCTGCTGGTTTGGAGTATTGGAGTGAATTAAAACAGATGAAGCTGACATTAAACAGGTATTGAAAAAAAGGACCAGAGATGGGAAAACAGAGCTGCGTGTGAGAAGAGACAGTGTTTTATTAATGTGTGGTGCTATAATTCCATAGCTGTTTGTTTTGCTGCTTGCACAAAGTGACCTGAGTCTTTCTAACAGCCACAGAAGAAACATCCCACCGGCCATCTGCAGCAGATGCCAGGGGACACAGAGCCACTCAGCAGGTCAGCGAGGCTTCTGGAAGAGAGCAGAATCTCATCTCCTCCCCACGGCTCGTGCTGCCTCCTCAAGGCTTCAAACTCACCCCTTGGTTTCTATGAGGATGTCTCCTCAACGCAACATGTATCATGTATTTACTGTTTTATTTTTTTCCTACTTCAGGGCAGTCCATCACTATCCAACACCTACAGCCCCACGTGGACCAGTCAACAGATTGAAAGAGGCTGTCTCAGGTATACAGTTACACCATTAAAAGCTATTTGAAATCAGAAAAGAAAGACATTGGCAAAGAAGGAAGACAATACAGGGCATTATTCCCTTCCACAGGGCACTACAAGGCTGTGTGTACTAGGTAGTATCTTCCAGCAAACCTGTATTTTTGCCTTTATTAACCAGACTTAAACCCAAACAGACACATGGATGAGTGTTGCATGTTAAACCCATTTTTTATTCAGAGTAAACTCAGTGTGAGCATTTTTCAGAAAAACACTGATAAAATAAAGACATCCTCAGGGAACCATACACCATTCCTTCAGCTGCTCATTATGTAGCTTGCTCTTGCAGCACATCATATTGTATTTCATATCCCATATAATTCTGAGGACAGAAATATTTTGCCAAAAAACAACCATTTTGAAAAATTCCTGGGCACTGATTTCATCTGTGTGCAACATTTGGGACACTGAGGTAAAGGCAGGTCTAGATCTGAGTGGGTTGAAAGGTGTTGCAAGAAAATAATTCAGAGGAGAAATCATTAATTGGGGAGGGGAGAGGTGCTGTTCTTGGGCATTCCTGCTTATAATCTTTCATTTGCATAGTGGAATAATCATCAAAAATAGGGATTATCATAATGTCTGAATGCCTAATTGAAAGAAGGTGCTGCAGTTAACTCAGGAACTGCTTAATTTCAGGCCCTTTTATCATCCCTAAATGTGAATCCCCATTTAAACGTGGAGGAAAAATACATGGTGTATTCAGGAACAAACAAAGGTATTGTCTGACATAAGGAGCTTATGTAAATGCGGGATGGCAGTAAACCTTCTACAGTAAACCTTTCAAACCCCTCCATAAACAATGAAGAACAAAAAAAAAAAAAAAAATCATTCTTTTAAGGAGGTTTGCAATGAGATTTCACCTGTCCAGGACTGCTGAGGGACAGTACTGATCGTGGGGGGAAAAAGAGCTTTGCTAGCATCTTCCTAAGCAGTAAATTGCAAGCAATTACCAATTTTTGTGTGCATGTGCTTGTGTGAGAAGGCTTCCATTATGTTTCCACTGACAATTTGCTAATTTTAAACCAGAGGTGACATCATGCAGGGATGGATGCACCTGCAGGAGTGCTTTGCATCCTTTCAGCCCCCCTTTACAAAGCCAGTAGATTTGTTTTGGCTTTTAAAGAGTATACTTTACAAAATACAAAACTAAATTAAAAGCTGCCTGTACTAAAGTGGCTTGAGAAGATATTGGATGGGATAGAGCAGATATTCACGCTCTCTGATCTTGCATTCTATTTACATTCTATCCAGTGCAGTTGCTCTCCTGCCATATAACCCCAGCTACAGCAGAAATTACTTCACCTCCTTCTTTCCCTCTTGCTATTCTTACCATTGAGACTTTCCATTGAGACTGGAAGTACTTTGGAGAAGGAACTGTCTCCCACTCCACGTCTACAGAATCCTTTCAGTTCACAGCATTCTGCTCCCAGTTGTTCTTGGAAGACCAACAATTATAATTACATGGAGGCAGGATGCATGTGGATGCAGCATTACTTTGTTCAGGCTAATCAGCTCAATTCTATCAGTGAAATCTCTCTCAATTATAGGAGAATCCATGTGTGCGACCGAGACAGCAGAAATCAATCCTAATTACTCCCCACTGCCTGCACGATTCTCCTGTGCAAATAGAGGAGAAGGGACACAAGGCGTTCCCAACACTGGGGGTGGTTGTTGCAAGTTCCTTCTTGTAGGAACCTGTTACCATCCTATTAGGAAACGCTAGAGTACCAGGAGTATTTGTTACAGCAATATTAATGTAGTTGCTACTTTAGGGAGAGAAACAGTCATGCTGCTCATAACGGGCCGTTTCAAGAGAGAGCAGCATGACAACCTGCCTTCCCTCCTTCCACCAGGATGTCTTAAGCAATGAACTCAACTGAAATAAGTTTTTTATTTCTATATCTCTATTCTGAGATCCCTGTGTTTTAAGCTAGGTGAGACCTTCATAAAAGAATTTCCTTGTCCTAACGAAGTGCTAAATTTTCCATTCACTGTAAATTTTCCATTCACTGTAAATTTTCCATTCACTGTAAAGCCTACTGTAGGCTCACAAATCCACCTGAAACCAAAATTCATCAATGGATGACCATTGGTCTTACCTACCACCACTCCCAGGGGGTTCAGCAGGAGGGGTCTGGGTAACCTTGGTGATTGGAGGGGGCAGGAATGGAAGCAGGCACCAAAAATTGCCCATGCCTGACAGGATCAGCCACCTGAGCTGCTGTCTCATTCTTCAACCATCTTCAACCATCATGCCTGGAGATGAACCAGGAGCTGGTTTGATCCACATAGCATCGAGAACACCCATAGGAAATATTACAGCTGCTATTTACCTCTTGAGCATCCCTAACAATCACACTTCACATTTGTATGTACTACTACAAGATGAAAGAGCAGGTTGTGGTGCTAAATCACCTTTATTTTTATATTAGACTCCCAAATAAGCTCCTTCACACACGTAAGTCAGTTAGAGTTACAAAAGGCATTAAGCATCCTCTACCCAAACCAGCTCTGCGATGGGATGAGCGCAGGCAGCCCTCACTCACAGCCGCAGTGCAGCTTCATCAGGCTGCTCACCTCAGCCTATAAACTTCATTTGCTTTCGATTCACACAGATCCCAGTGCCCACATTTCAAAATGCCTGCTATGAAGCCATGGAGCAGCCACTCAGGAGTTAGAAAGCTGCCTTGTTTCAGAAAAGAATTTTTCTTTACAGTATTTACACAAATCAGAAAGGAAAGAAATTATGCAACAGTGTTGAAAAGTCAGGACAAGATGGGGTGGAGAACCAAAACGCAGCAGTATTGAAAACCCTCCCATCACACAACATCCTCCCCCCACCCCCTTTATTTAATGCAAAGACAAAGTGCTGCTTCTTCCTGGCATGAACTGCACCTCCAGAGGTTGTGCCCACACATCGGGGAATACAGCCAGAAACACAAAGCAAGATTGGAGGAGATAATCAGCAGGATTTCATTTTAAACTTACAGCCTGGAGATCAACAGGTCAACTGCAAGTTTCCAGCTCTCCTTGTAGTAATGATAGGCTGAGTTATGCTGCTTTTCTCCAGGGCTAGATTTGGAAATTATATGTGTTCTTTGTTGTAATTTGACCTTGTGATGATCCTCCACAATAGGGATTATGGTGTTGTCGGAAGATTATTCTGCACCTGTTTCCATGACATTTGTCCCTCACAGAGGAAGTGTAAATACTGGTGACTTCTACCCTCCACGATGCCTTGTCCCTCCTGTTGAGACATAGCTGGGAAGCAAAGAGAAAGAAGGAAAAAAAGGCAATAAATAACAAAAAGAAATATAGAAGCAGAAAGCAGTCTAACTTTTCCCCACCTTATACCAACAAAACAAAACAAACACACAGAGAAAATCAGCATGAGTCAGGAAAAATACATTGGAAATGGACACAGAGAGATGCAGGAATACCCAGGTGTTTATACTAAAGTCAAATTAAAAAAACATATCTTTCTCTAAAATATAGGGAAACCCAGGATTACGCATCTGACATAGAGGATTGCTCAGATTGAATGGGCTGACAATATCCATAGGGAAAAAAGACAGATGAATAGCAGGCTATTGCAGCTGGATGCACTGACTGAAGCTCTTAGCAGGAGAGAAACATAACAACTTTGGAAAGAAAATTGAATAAAGTAAGAAAATATCCTCTACAAACTGAGTAAAAGGCTGGTACCATGGGCACTCAAAACAAAGCTTGAAGCAAGCTCAAAACCCTGGTTTTCAAGAGGTGCAAAACCCTCCCTCTGGCCCCGTTAATTTGGGATAATGGGATAAAAGTTCCTAATAAAGTTATTACTCTTTACTATTTTTATAACCTGTATTTTCATACAGAAGAAAGGAGTGGTTTTATTTATAGAGCAACATATTCTGCCACAAACAAATTCCATAGCTTAAAAATCTAAGATGGACAGCTTTGTTTTAAAGAACCAGGGATGTTTTAATGCCACCTTACTTAACAGCTATATGAAAAGAAATAAACCTGTGTTTTGGAGCTACATGACACCAAAACCTCATTGATTTCAGCTAGACCATAGACACATCCATGCCTCAACTTCTTGTTCCTATAAAGACAGGATGAGAATTAATTTGCAAAAAATACGCTATTTTAAAAATATTCACCAGCTTTTCATCTTCATTCATTCTGATGCACATATTTAAACAGTTTCCAGTATTTCAGTTTTCTTGGCCAAGCAGAAATATTTATTATACTTGCTAAAGTTTGTATTACCCTGTAGCAAAGCAATTTATCATTCCTATACATGGATGATTTTCTTGATTATTAAAATACTGTTAAAGTGAAAATTGCTCAGCTCACACCACACTTCCCTCTAATTTATTCTTGTTGTTTGACTCCAAGTGAAATATAACTGCAAAACAATACATCTGATGTAGAAATTGAGACGTGGGAGGGGTAGTCAGAAAGGTGAGAATTGTCCTACTGACAAGGCTGGGTGTATCCTTATATTTTGGATAGATATGGCCCAGCATCCCAGCCTGTCATCAGGGCTACATGGCCCTGAAAGGTTGGTTTTGCCTCTGGACAGCAGATCTGCTTCAGAGTGGCATCAGTGGTGCCATAACCCTTGAACTGAGGGTGGCACGTGCTGAGAAATTCCCAGTAGGATATCCACCTTCAGTAAGTATACCTGATAGAGGCTTTTTCTTTGCCACCCATCTGCCAGAGTGACATCGCCTGCTGACAGGTCAGTTGCACCCTTGGAAAACTACACTGGTCTGACAGAGAAAACACACATAGAAGTTTTTAAGTGCTAAAATTGTCTCAGGAAGCACCTCTTATGCTTTCCTGAAGCCAGGAACTTGTAAAATTAAAACCTAACAGGATTCAAATGCTCGTAAGCAGATAAAAGCTCTGAGCTCATTGAGCCTGTGCTTCCAGTAGCAGTTCTGTTTTTCTTTAGCACTTGCTGGTTTTGTAGGGGGGTAACTCACATCATTTCAGAGCTGTCATAAAATGAGGCTTTCAACAAAACATTTGTTTTTCAAGCTGAATGCATCCTTTTTCCTGCAACTGAAGCTCAGGTCAAGTTGTAGACTGGTCTTTGCTGGCAATAAAAAAAATTGCTCCAATCAGACTTTTATTTCTTAATGAGCTGATCCTTTTTTTCCCCCTATTCCTTCTTCTGCGTTATCTTAAAATGCAGAAGATGGCAATTTAGTTTGCCACACAGAAAATCCCCTCCAGTAAAAAATACACACTTCTGAAGCTGCAGTGGCCTATAGCAAATAAAGTTCAGTTCTTTGGGTGATGTCAAAACAATGCCTGATAGTAACAAAGCCAGCTGCTTTGATTTATATTGCCTTCCTCTAGTAATACAAGCCAGCATTCTGCTTGCCCTTTTCACTGCAGTTGCACATTAAGCTGAATGCTTTAGAGATTTTCTACAACTCCCAGATCTCTTTCCTAATCAGTATTCGGCACATCTTTCCTTTCAGCAGATGCGCTATTTCCCCCTCCACACACACACCCCCTTTGTTCCAAGATTCATTGTTCTCCATTAACTGCAGTTGCCATTTATTAGTCCAGATGCAGAAAGGATCCGACGACCCCTCGTGAGCCGATGTGTTTGCACCCACCCACACGTCTGTGTGCCAGAGTGCAGTAGGCCCTGGGATCATCATATATTTAAATGTATGCACTGAAACTATAGGCTGTTTATGGGAGATTTATGACGTTTCTCCAACGTGCACACGATCAAGAACCACGATTTTGAGCTGTTAGAAGTGAACCAGCTCCAAAGAAGGCTTCTGAAGGTGCTCTCTTCTGGGTTTTGAAACTAACACAAGGACACGTAGCAGCAGATCCTCAGCTGGTGGAAAAAAAAAAATCTTGTTAGAATTAATAGCACCGTGTTGATTTACACCAGGTAAGAGTGTGATCAATTAAATCTGTGCTGTGAACTATATAATTTTTTAATGAAAATTTAAATGTAATCATGCTAGGCCACAATATTCGTTTTGGAGAGAAAAAGGAAACAAAAAAAATTAAATATGGAAACACTAGGTAAAAAAAAATTAAATATGGAAACACTAGGTAAAAAAAAATTAAATATGGAAACACTAGGTAAAAGCATTCTTGAAATACAGACAAATTGGTAGGAAACGGAGTGTGTAATGCTTAAATATTCAAACTACTGATAAAATAAACAGGTGGCAACCATACAATATAAAGTACATTAACTTGGAATTCTGTAGACACTTGGAAGATAGGAAAATAGGATTTCACATCGCATTAGTTCACTGGTCCATGAAATCCTATATCCTTCTTTCAACATTGGCCAGTAGATAATTCTTCAGTGGAAGACAATCCCGCCCCTCATAATGCATCTCACAAATACCAAATGCTGTAAGACAGAACCAGCAGGAAAATAAAGGGGAAGGCAGTCATCAAAAAATTCTGAAAAAAAAGCAAAAAGAAGAGTTCATAGCTTTAATAAAGAGAAAAGATTGATTGTCTTAAACCCAAGCTCAGTTGGGTATTGGATAGCTAGAACTATGCAGTGCTTTCTACCCTCAGGTTACTCACCCAGCTCATCTCCCCCATCAACATTGCCTAGAATTTATGATCACAATGCCCTTTGTGAATAAAGATGTTTCCACTTCATAAAATCAGTGGTATTACCAGCACTCACTCTCCCCTTTCCCCTACCGGGCAGTGAGGATGGCAACTCCATGAACTCCCTTTGTGACAGTCCCTCCAAAACAGGACTGAGAGTCGTTATCAGGGAAGGGTTGAGAAATTAGTTCTAAATTCAATGCTTACTGTCTTAGGTACCATATGAATAAACCTGGGATTAAATGAAATTAAATATTGTGGCATATTCTGACATCTAATACTTGCAGTCACCAGTGGGCTGTGGGGGAAAAAAAACCCCAAACCCAAACAACTCTGCAGTCCTGTTTTCACACCACTGTACCAAAGAGTTAGGGTAGCCACAGCCATCCCCTGTGGCATCATCTTTATGCTTGTGACAGTAATACCCAGCTCAGAAGTCCTGCCCTCAGGTACCAGTCCAAGCACAGACTAGTAGCAACATGCCTTAGCTAAATGTTACAGAATCCCAGAAAGGCAGGGGTTGGAGGGACCTCTGGAGATCATCTACCTAAACCCCTGCCAGAGCAGGGTCACCTCAAGCAGCCTGCACAGGACAGCGTCCAGGCTGGTCCTGAATGTTACCAGAAGTGATTCTGGAGACAAGCTGAAGCTAATGCAACCTGTCTTTGAATCAGATTAAACCACACCCATAAACTAGTAGCACAGATAACCAGTCAGATGTCATGAACAACCCAAATCAACTGTTACCCAATAGAAAACTCTTTCCACCCTTCCTTTCTAAAATCTACCTATCCATTTTCTGTCCTGAGCTGGTTTCCCTTGTGCCAGTTCTCTCGGGGCACCGGTAGCCCCTTTGCAAACATCTTTCCTGGCTAAGATGAATCACTGTGAGAGCAAGAGTTCGTGCTTCACTAACCTCAGAGCCTTCCTAGAGGTCCAGCTGTGTCACGACATGCAAGCCAAGGAGAAGGAAGAGTAAAGATCTGAACCCTGCAAGGATTCAACACAAGCCTTTACAAACCCCATCGCCTTATTTCTGTAGGAACCAGCTACAGAAAAGGAAAAAGGAAGAAGGGGATGATCCTTTAGCATCTTTCTCCTCTATTACCCTCTTTGAAGTAATTATATTTCTACTCCCTTGCAACTGCTAGATAGAAGGAGACGTAGCCCTGAGAGCAGTGCTAAGCTTGAAAGGTGCATAGGTGTGGGGGGTGTGGGTGTATGTCTCTAGTGACAATACTCGGGTAACAGAGAGCAAGATCAATGATTACAACACCAGGGGTTGGGGGAAGGCTGTTTCCATGTTGGTAAGTCACTGTTACACCTGAATTCACGACTTCCAAGGGTTTTGCTTACTGCAGACTTCTCAAAATTTTATTTTCCTCCTCTTAGAATTTTAATAAAATTCTCAAACCTCCTAACTTCTTATTTCTTCTCACTTCCCTGGGCTGCAGCTGCCACCTGAGACAGCCCCAAGCATTCAGCTTGTCTTCTCTACCTCTCCTCTTGGAGAGTGGGCCACCTTCCCACTTGCCCAGCATGCCCAGCCATCACCCAGTGCAGGGAGAAGGGTCTGTCTCATTTCCATGTGTACAGGGAATCAAAAGATATAGGTCACATCAGGAATCACTGACTAGCAGTGCACACTTGTGCGTGTCAGGAGGCATCAGGGATGCATCGATTCAGCTGCAAGTGAGACCCGTACTCACCGACCCAGCACAACCTTTCCTAATCTCTCAGGGGCTCTGTCAGCATTCAAGAATCCCCCAAAGCAGAGCAGAAATATTCCTGTTCCTTGCCTTCTCACAGACTTCTTTCTACTTCACTTTTGTAAGAACAAAATAAAACCACCCAAAGTGTCCCTGAAGATTAATACAATTAATTGTCTCTGACCCTGGTTTGAGCTGTGCAGAGGAATGAAATGAACATCTCCATTACATGTGCTTTCAGAAGCTCTGGAGCATCCTGCTTGCTCTATTTCAGCCAAGGAAATAAAAAAATATGGATAAATACAGAGACTTAAAGTTGCCTTTCACTGCCACGCAACCATGAGGGAAGAGAATATACTGCAACACAGGTGGCGTTAATCCCCAGAGAGCTGCTATAAGGGGGGTGATCAGAGACATCCGAATAATGCCATTTATTCCCATGAGTCCAGGACAGCCCCCACCCAGTACCCTGGGCCGTGAGCCTCTGGATGGAGCTGTCATAGGTTATCCCAAGCTACAGACTACAAGCAGAGTATCGCACCCCTGTCGTCATTGCTTTGTAAAGTGTGTTTACGCTAATAAGCATGGAGCACAGTCAAGAACAACCAAAGGGACTGGACTGGACTGGCTGTCTTCCAGTCGAGACAGGTCCTGGCATGGGGCAGACACCCCGCTGCAGGGCTGCAAAATCATGCCACTACCCTGCCCCACACACATTCCGGCTTCCTCCCCTCTTTGAATAGTGACAGAAAGAAAACCCTCATGGGAAGAGCCCTGATAACCAACACAAAATTCTATCTTTGTACGTAAACTGAAGCAACGCCCTTTTCCTGCCCCATCTGGGAACAGATCCTATCAAACAGCACGGTCGCTTCTTTCCTTTGTTTGAAAATTATTAGTTCACTAACAAATTTAACCATAATTTATAATGAAATGGTTTCATAACTGCAAACTTTTCTAAAAGCTGAAGTCAAGCAAAAGCTAATGACACAGTAGATTTACTAAGCCAGACCTAAACATTCCAGGGCTATTGTAAAAAATATACTGTCTGATAATTTTTTTTAATACACTTTGGATAACAGCAGTACACAGAACAGCATGATTTAATATATTAAATGATCCGTCCTGTCACGTTACAGCTTCATCTGATATGATCTATTACTTTACAGCATGCTGTTATTCATATATATATAAAAAAAAACCCAAGCTCGTAATAAATTATCACAGCATCTATTTACTTTGCAGTATCCATTTACTTTCACATTTAACCCATGCCAACCTAAGTCTGCTTACACAAACACAGGTCTGCTTCCCAATCTTTGTGAGGTCTTTCAAAGCACGGACCACAAGGTCTTGTGATGTCTCTCCTGGATAGCAAATGTTCAGTATGTGACCACTAGACCTGAAGTCTTACGGGTGTTAATAAGAATCTCAATCCATCTTTGAAGATGATGAGTAAATCAAATCCTACAGCTACCAGGAAAGGAACAAAATCCCTGGGAGAAGCAGGTCTAATTGCTTCTTGTGTTACTTCCAGAGTTTCTCCCATGCTCTACCGTTGAAATACCTACTTGATAGAGCTCAAACCTTGATGCTACTTGTGGTCTTTTTGCCATTCCTATAGAGTGATGTTGCCAACAGCAGATGGGTTTCCCAAGATGAATGTCACAACCCAAAGCTGTGCAGTTCCAGGGTTGATCCCGGGAATCGCAACTGGGCAAGCATAGTTTAAAGGAGATCTGGAGATGCTCCCACAGAAATGCAGTACAGAGCAGGCACCAAACCCTTCCCAATTTATGTAGCCAACAAGGTGTTCTCTGATTGAGGTGCAGATAGGAGCATAGCTCCAGATCAAGGCTAAAATCTCTTGCATTTATCAGACTGGAATTCCTAAACGGCTTTCCCCTTCCCATTGTATATGACATCTTTTGGTATGTGTTATCACATTTTTTCACACAAATTCCATTGAAACACTAGAAGAGCGTAACAAAACACCAAATTATTGCTGCCAGATTCAGCAACTAAATTTAAACAGTTTTTTCTTCTACTCGATCGTAATTGTAATATTTCGGATTCCTTCTACAAAGAGCAGAATTGAATGGCTGTTATGGATTTTTCACCCCCTTAGAGAATTTCTACAAAATTCAATTATTTTTGGAGACTGCTTGAATTTATATCTCACAGTGATGATGAATTACCTATTGTACCGGCCGACTTAAAAACAATACACAAAAATCAATTTTTTGACAAAAGAAAAGATACAGACAATCCAGGATTGGCACACACACTCTTTGCCCTGAGCTTAAAATGAGCTCATTTCAATCACTTTGCCTTTTTAAACCACTTTCTGTAGCAGCATCTGATTACATTTCAGCTGTTTAGGTTTCCTGTAGAGACTGACTTTGCCAACAAGACGATTTGCCATCAAGAAATTGTAATTAACTTAATGAACTCTGTCTTTTTAACAGTTGGAGACTTTAGAGCTAAGAATAATGATTATCACAAGTACCAAAGAGTTTTGTTTTAAGCGTATATATTCAGTGCCAGATATGAGCAATTTGCATGTTAGCGTTTTCATGCTCAGATGTGACAGTGGTATTTAGGATTGGCGACTGTCTGAAGTAAGAATAATATTATGCATCAAATAATAGCATTAGAAATAATAATAAATAACACTGAAAATGGAATTTAAGTAATGCCTCTTATAACCAAGAGTTTTACAGCTCAAATCTGTTAATAAAAGAAAAACATTGCACCAGAGCAGAGCGAGCGTCCTTCTGTGAAGCCCTGAGATTTAGTTTGAAGTCAACTTTTCATTCTGCCCATGAATCTACAAACAGATTATATCCCATACGCTGGGTTGAGTAGCATATAAATTGTCAAGGAAAAAATATAGGTAGCCTGAAGCTACCAATAAAAATTGTTGTACTGCCAAATGCTCAGGCTTCGTGGAACAGCTGATCTTCCCCCTCTAAAAGTATTTTCATATTAATCTCCCACTAAACAAATCAAAAAGTATTGCACTGGTAAAATCTGACGGTGTGGTGCTGTGAGTTTACACAGCAAACACTGAACCTGTTCTCAGCCCTAGATGATCAGATGTTATTATATGGGTTGGTTTGGAGGGATTTTTGCTATAAACTTCTCAGCAACGTTGCACAAAACCAGCACGTTTCATGGGGAGGCATACAGAACAGTGGCTGGGGCAATAATGCTGTAAGATGCGCGGCGTGGTCTCCCTTGGAGAAAGGCTGATATCATCATCCACGAGAGACCCAGATCTTTGTCTCTAAACTTCATTACAAGCAACACTGGCTCTGAACATGATTTCCTACAGAACATCACCAGTACTAAGGAGCAGCATAAATATTTCACATCCATCTTCTTGAAAAAGTGGCTACTGCAGCTTTTTCCCATCGGTAGGTAAATGCAACCCTATCAGTTAGACATGTAATTCATCCAGCTTTAGAAAAGTCTATCCCAGCAGTATAGCCCACATACCTTCACATCACTCTGGGGCAGGTACGACTCATCACCTGCCTGGGAGTCACCTTTCCACTGAGTAAAAAATACTGAGGAAGAGTGAATGATACATGAAGTAGTAAGGCATGTATGGTGTGCCCTCAAATTACGGTCCCAGCTTGCCCGTTTCAATGGGTGACCTCATCCCAGGCACTTTGAAAAGACTGTTTTCAGAGAGCAATCAACATTTCCTGAGAAAAATTAGCTTCCTCACAAGGGTTTCGTGCTGATTATCTCTCAAGATAGAGCTACCTTGTATGGCTTAGGTGAAGAGATTTGTCAAAATACGCGTGGGTTTTTTTGAACTTGAGAATGTCATGATTTATTACTGTTCTGGGTTATTATTATTATTAATACTAAGGTATTTTCAGACTAGGAAAAATGTTCCTGTTTTGAATGTCACTCCATGGATCTCATGCCAAAACACACACACAATCATATTATCACTGAAAAGCAAGAAAGTTAAATATTGAAGCTCTTGCTTGCCTGAGTAATCTCACTGAATAAAAGTGGTGGGATCAAGCTCCTAATTATAAATCCCTGAAAGGTATTTGGTTACAATGCTCCTGAACATCTCGACTGAGGACCCTGCGTGACCCCCTCATGTTGTAAGAGCTTTGCAGTAACTCAGGAAACACAGCAGCTCTGCAAACAAGCCCTGTGAGCACGGGGGTTCGGTTTTCTCCCTTCCCCCAGGGATGAACCAAGAGCTACTGCCAAGAGTCACCATGCAGCAGCCACGTTGCCCTCTAGCTGTTTATAGGCAAAACTTTCTGGGGTGGTGGGAAGCACCCAGCAATTCCTGAATTCCCCAAAGGCAGAAACAAAAGTTTTCTCATTCCCTGTAGGTGCTGCACAGTTGGGATCAGGACATAAATTAGATCAAATCACGGGGATGAATGCATGAAATTCTGGTGATTGTGTTAACCCATCATTTCTGTGTAAGGGCTGTCTAAGCTAAATAACCATCCTAAAACAATGAGCAGAGACATGGCTGATCCTGACAAACAGCTTCAGTTTAGGTAGCTTTCAGCTGCCCCAAGTAAGTTCTACTAATAATTAACTCCTCCACGTGAAGGCTTTTGCCAGTACAAAGAGATTCACATGTGTTGATGTGTGTGTATGACATATCTAATCTCTTGTTCGCAGATTACAAGTTTACTCAACCCCCTACAAAGCTGTGACTGGGATGAGGCTGTTTCCCACCTTTGGAACAGTGGGGACTGCAGGAACATCAATGCTAAAATAAAAACACAAATTCTCCACACACACAAACAAACAGCCTAATGATAAGGGATGTCTGCATCAATCCCTGTTTAATCAGCCGTGGCAGCAGAGCCCACCTCCAGAACACAACAGAAGCAAAGGGAATGGCACTACTACAGGTAGGAAAGGCAGAGGGAAAGAAACGGGATAAGTGAATCAGTTGTCAGAGGAAGAGAAAGGAGGCAGAAACCAGCAAATATTCTCAACAAAGAATACTGTGAATAAAAGCATCACCAGAGGTGAACAAGTGTGTCCCAGCAGCAGAGCCAGTAAATAGCTGATGGTATTGTTGGACATCCAGAGATGACCCAGTGTCAGCAGGTTCATTCAAACCTGAACTCAGCTGCCGTGCCATCCCAGCTCAGCCTCGAAGGAGCTGACACTTGAAGGATTAGTCTGGGCTTGGGCAACATCATTTTTGTTTCAGTCTTCTTCTAAAAAAACGAAGATGCTAAAGCAAACTATCATTTGTGAGACAAAGTAAAATACTCTCCATCCTGCTTGAAAAAACACAGACACACACCTGGGCACAGGCACATTGTGTGGGGGAATGAAGACAAATCTTGTCATTGCAAAGTGAGGCTGCTGACAATATTTCCTGACAAGTACCTCGAGGGCAGAAATCATTTAGCTGGGCGATCTTCCCCTGCGCTTACTCACCTATGCTGATAAGCTGTCCTGCCAGTAGCAGGATGCAGACAGTCCCAGGCATATTCACACTACGTATTTCCACTGCTTTCCTTTCTGTGGAATTCTAACTGCAAGTTCCCTGGCTCAGTTACTGACTGTGAGGCTTTCTGAAGATCAGGACAAGGACACCCTGGATGATCACCATGCTTCTGGTCTAGAGCCATTCTCAAGCACGTGTACTCCTCCTTTTCCTAAAACATAATTAGCGAGAGAATGATTGGTACAGATGTAATTTATGTGGGCGAGCAAATGTGTTGCAGTGTCGCTCCATTACAAGGCAGGCTCAGCACCTCCAGGTGCTGAAATAGGAAAGATCAAGAGTTATTATGCTCAAGAGGAGGACAGCGTTGTCACCATTCGGCATCATTCCCCTACATTGCCAGGAGCAGGCACATTTCCATACAGCTGGTAACATTAATTAAGGTTGCCTTTTAGGGAATTCCTTAAGGGATCTGTACTGTCCCCTAAGTTGAGCACTGCAGAAGCAGCAACATGCAAACAGAGCAGTTTTTTTAAATCAGTGAGGCAAAACATCATTTCACCCACACCAAAATAATAGAAAATAGAGATGAAAGAGACAAAGCCATGGAGAGAAGAAATATGAAAATCTTGTTCTTTCAGTGCCATCCTTACAGTGCATAACACCACCATAGGGCATAGAAACGCTCCAGTGCATACCCTGTTTAGGTTAAATCCTTGATTTTTCCATTAAATGAACCACAGCATCATTCTAAAAATAAGAGTAAAGGATACCTCAGTGAGGTCATGGATTGCCCTACGAACTGCATCCACCCAAAGCAGATGATGGCTTAGGATGCTGTCACATTTCAGCTTGCAGCCATCCACATTTCTTCCTTCTTTCTCATAGATGCTTTGATGCTATCGGGTTCATGTTGTTCCTGTCAAAGTCATTTTTTGGGGGGCAAAAATCACTGTCCAAGTTTGTAGCTAAGGAACTGCTTCCCTGTCCTGCCATTTTTTACTTCCATAATAATAGAGGCAGGGGAAGATACATGTGAAAGCAGGACCGATAAAGTCAGATGCCTCCATTTGGAGTGTTCCTCCAGCTTTCCAAAGCTTTCGCCAAGTTTTAATAAAGCAAGTGTTACTTTTGGGTCATGGGTGGGTGGCAGGGATGGTGGGATGGAGACATCTGCATAACCTCAGGGCTACCTCATGTGCACCAGGGCTGAAAAACACTCTCCAGACTTAAAGACAGTGCGGTAGCATACAGCTTTGCTCTGGTGCATCCCAGTTTCTTCCCATTGCTGGAAGCTTGAGTTTTCCACTGGCTCTGTATGCCCAGATGAACTATCTCACTAACCTGAAGAAGTGCCCACAGAGACTCACAGACAGTTAGCTGCAGCTGGCATTTCACACAAATGTTTCTCCCCATAACGAACTGGGAATCCAACATGTTCCTCACCGAAATCAGACTTAATTGCAGCTAATTCCAGTGCTATCAGAGGAAGTGTCTGCATGTCTGCTTATCACAGCCCCACTGGCAGACACTGAAGCTGGTTCCCTATTTAGTTCATACCCAGTTCAAAGCTGCCTTGCCTTAAAATTCTCCACGGATCATTTCTAGTCATCTTCACAGATCCTGTGCCCATGCTAGGTTTCATTGAAGTCACTGGGATAATTTCCATTGATTTTAATTGAACAGGCTGTTCAGCTGCTTTTTATTCTTTCCCTCTTTTCCCCCTCTGGCAATGAAACATTCCAACCAAAAAATTCAAGATATGTGACCGTGGGTCTCTTATTTTATGGAAAAAAAACCCTGAAAACCAGCTCATGTCCACCCCAGGTTTACTAAGAGTTGCAAATAGGAACTGTGCTTTCCTCTTGAAACACACCCCAGTTGTGCAATTAGTCTGAATGGGACCTTGTTCCAAGTTATGTATTAAGATTTGCTTGAACAGGACTTTTGCAAACAAAACACTTTGCATTATGTATTGTAGTATCAGTTTTCTTGATTAGTTTGTCTGCTCTTTTCTTTTCCCCCTAGAAATATGTAATTTCCACATAATTACTAAAACATTAGACCATACTGTGTTTTGAAATAAGATTTCAGGCAGGGCAGAATTATTCCCATCTTTTGCATTACTTTTTTCCAAAGTCCTGGAATATCTGAGCCCCCACATTTGATTGTGCTGTGAAGGAGAACTACAGAAAGATGCAACAGGGATGTTTGCCAGGATCCTCACCCCTTTCAAACTGATGAGGAAGAAGAAGAACAGGACAGGGACACAGATGGAGAAGACCTCTCAGGTAGCAGTGGTGTAGGAGGATTGCTAATGCCCCAAATGATTGTACCCCAATACGAGGCATCTTTGTAAAGGAAGACTCCTTATCCTCATCAAATTCTATGAATATTTTTTTCCCAGTGTTAACAAAGGTCTGATTCCACTCAAGTGCTGTGACGGAGCCTATTCAGGGTGGTTATTATGACTGCAGGAGCATACGCCAACAGTAAGATGCCTTCCATGGTAATGAAAAGAAATCCACAACAAAAG
The DNA here is from genome assembly GCA_013400835.1 of Zapornia atra. Lineage (NCBI taxonomy): Eukaryota > Metazoa > Chordata > Aves > Gruiformes > Rallidae > Zapornia > Zapornia atra. The sequence goes on along the minus strand of VZTU01025513.1, from coordinate 42,144 downwards.
AAGTCCAGAAAGTTCAAGTCCACCTCAGGTTCACTGGTTTCTGTGCTATTCTTTCATGCTATTCATTTACTCACAATGAAGTACTGGAGAATTCAAACACGTTTCTGTGTTTCTTTCTCTATACAAAACAAGGTTGATTCCAAGAAAGAAGTAAAAGGAAAATACATTAAAAAAACCCCAAAACCCCACCAACCCCAACACCACCAAACCAACCAACAAAAAGAAAGGAACACCAAAACCAGGAACAAAAATTCCACACAAACACACACCCCCAACCTCACTCTCTCTTTTGGATTCAAGTATCCTAACACAGATGCTACTCACACTGTCAGCTAGATGAAGTTCATTAATTTTGTGAGGAATCCACGTAACTAAGTCCTAACAACATCCAGTTCTGAATTTTTTTGTCTCTGGAAGAGCAAAAAGCAACTCCTGTTCTGTGCTTGGCCAGGGCAGATAGGCACGAAATAACTGATATTCCCCTCCAACTAGCACCACGTTTATTGCACAGATTCTATTGTGAGATGAATAGGAAGTACTGGATTAGAAAACCCAAAACAAGCCAACTGTAAACTGAGCCAATGATTTTAACAGGAAGAAAATAAAAGACTAGCAATTGCATGGTGAAGTGCATCAAAATGCTAAGTGCTTGTAGCCACATCCTTCCAAACTAGTGGAGAGGATGATGAAGATAAGGTCTAATAAAATGACTTTTCAGACAGCAGTTGTTCTTGTCCTTCATTATTCTGCAGTGGAAATAAAGGGGTAAAATGAAAATTATTCACAACTACAAGGAACTGGTGTTTAGAGTGAGTTCTAAAATAATGAGTTTGTTGGGCCTTCAATTTTTATCCTCATTTGCATCTATGCAAAGCAAGGGCAGAAGAGATATTAACATTTCTACACCAAGTTGGATGCTGCTCTCTAGAAAAGGTACTTCAGCCAAGCAGGGCTAACAAATCTGACAAGGACGGCTCGGTACCTACCGGTGTCTGTGTACAGCACAGTGTCTAGCGGTCTCAGAACCAATACTAGTTGCTAGTATTGTAGGTTATACACCCAAAACACATCACAGGTGAGCAACAGAATGATAGTGTACTCCCTTTCCTGATATGCTGCATATCACGATGCACACAGGATTCCTCAGAAAACCAGCTATGTGACTTTATAACCTCTGCCTTAACGTGAGGCCAAGGAACCGACGGATAGTCAAGGCCCTTGCCTACCTACTCACCAGATGTAGGATATGGGAAGGTGATACGAGCAATCCAAAAGGATTATTTTTTGGCATGTGGCTGAGGCAGTTTTGGAGGCATCAATTTTAAGAAAGGCTCTATCCACATCCAACACAAATCCATGCTTCTCGTGGGGAAGAGCTCACTGGCCAACAAGCTCCTAAGGCAGAGGAAACTCTGGAAAAATCTGGTGTTGAATACAAGTCCCAAATTCTTGGGGAACATCTCCCCCTGTTACCTCTAAACATTGCTGTCTAGGTGTTTTATAATCATCTGAGCATAGCTACAGTCTCATCCTGACTTGCCTTCTCATTCCAAACTGCAGATCTCATCTGTCCCCTAGTGAACAGCATAAAGGTACGCCTGCTTTGACTCCTCAGCTCACTGATGCCCTCTCCAGAAGAGAGGCATGCGCTGCTTTCTCCTCTGTGTCCCATCTGTAGGGCTGGCAATTAAATTTCAGTGGTAAAATACTGTCGATTTGCAATGATACCCAAATCAGAAGGAACCACATTTTTCTTTCTGGTTTTAGGAGTTGGCTGTAGAAGAAATGTCCTTTTCACTGGTGACGTGAATCAGACATATGAAGAGAACTATGAGAGAAAATGCTACCACATTCCTGAGGTTCATATATAGCCTTCCTTAATATTAAAGGGAGGAAATATTGATTTTAATCTGATGAATCCTGAAATTACTTGAGGTTCTCATGCTCACACAGAACAGCCTCTCAGGTGAGACCCTCCTAAGCTTTTGTTTCTTACTCGTAACTGCAAAATGTCCTCACAAGTGCTGTAGCAGGAACTTGGAGGAATGAGAGCCTAGGGAATTTTAAAATGTAAGAAACATTCAAATATTGGAGATTAGTATTCCACACAGAGCCATAATTTTCTGTGTTTGCATTCGTTTTAGTGTTCCTTTTAAATTAAAGGCACAATAGGTAAGCTGGCAGCGTGCAGATGGTTTAAAGGGTTTAAGACATCCTTATTCGTGGTTTTAATTTTTCATAACAGGAGCTATTTAGAACCCAATTTTTGTGCTCTTTGAAAGGTAACAGGATTTGCTCTGAAAACTAAATTCAGCAGGAAACCAGTAGGTAATTTGGATTAATGGGTTTGCACATTTTAAATACAAATAACATGAGTTAATAATGTCTCTACAGGTATTTAAGCGTACCTACACCTGGCTGTGTAGGAAAAGGAACAATGGAACAAAACTGTAATCTCCAAGGAACGGGCACAGGAGAAACGTGCCTCTTAGGAGAGCCCTGAAGGAGATCTGGAGAGCACTGCCACTTGAATCAATGCAGCTGGGGGTAGATGAAGGAGGCAGAAGCTTGTATCGCTGTTCCAGTCACCACAGGTTGACTCTAGAAGTGAAAGAGCAGAAAGGTAATCAGGGATTTGGAAAATACGTGAAAAGCATCCCCAGGCTGATGGAGGTGTGGTTTAAGAGTCAACCATCAGTAAACACTAACCACGGACCAAGCTCATCCCGCTCTCTGACTTTTGTCTGCAATTTTGGTTTGGTTTCATCTTCAGAGGGTGACTAAAATACAGATCAATTGTTATGGATCTGACCTATTTTATGGAGTGAGAGGTCCATGTTCCCTTTCCCCTTCTGACAGGAATCTAACGCACCTCAGAGAGCCTATTGCCGGTCAGCAACAGGATGTAAACTGCAACCCCAGGCAGCGATGCTGGAGATTCCCTGAATCCTAGTGAGTGCCCTGGGATGAAGGAATTATTCTCTTCCTCCGATTTTCTCCCTTTTTTCTGACCTCGGGACTTGCAGCCTTTGCTGTCACAACTGTGAGCAGTGAGTGCTTTAAGCTGTGAACAGACAGATGCTAGAGAAAGAAAAGATGGAGGATGCTCCTCTTCATCCACGAGCTCTCAGGATATGCTCCTCCGGTCCATGGTTCTCAGAACAAGGCAGTGGTTAGGGGATCTCTTGTCTCCCCCTATGGTGTCATTGTACAAAATACAACTACTACAGTTGCCACCTGATTAGAAAACACCACAGTGGCTTGTTGAGCTGGCCCCTGAGAAGACCTGTTGCCCGTCTCAGCCCATCCGGCGCAGGTGGAGGACATATGGCTGCCTGCTCCTTTGGGGATGGCTCCAGGCACGGGCAGCAGTAGAAAAGCAAGCAGTTTGGGAATTTTCATGCCAAAAATAAGATGAAGGACATCTATTTCTTCCTCTGCTCCTTACAAACACGCCTGTCCTTTTCAGGCTGCTTGAAGGACTGTCCTCATATGCCCATGAGCAGTTCCTGATGGAGCTTCACCATTTAATAGAATTCCCTTTGCTAAGTAGGGGCAAAACACACAGAAACAACCTAAACAAACAAAAGCTTATCCTATTAGCTAGTTGTCAATTATTCTTGACGGGCAATTGTAGCAGTGGCCGGAGGGAAATGCTGCCAGGTGTAATTACTGGCTTCTTTTTCCAGGGTTATAACCTCTGACTTGCAAGGCCTATCTTCAGGTACAAAAAAAAAAAAAAAGAAATCACTGAATAAATTATGATAAGCTTCTGCCCTGCATAAATAAGGAAGATTTCAAATGAAACTAGGTAATTTTAATTACAAAAGCATTTTACTTCCACTGCTTCACCATTTGTGGTGGGTGATGTGAGCAAATACCCTCAAAAACATTGTCTCTTGTTAAGACTGGGGCAGAATATAATAGGGAAAAACATTTATGTGGAAAAATATTACATGCTGAGTTGACAAGAATCTACTTGTGCCTATTACAAAAAAAAAAATACAGTGTAGTTTAAAACTGACAATCCATTACTAGAAATCCATCTTTTGCTTAGGATGATAAACCAAGATTAAATTATAGATTTCGCTGCAGCAATTCCTACGTTCTGCATTTAAATCCACACCTTCTACTACTTTCCTAAAGCTTTTTTAATCCATTCATTTGAAATAAATGGTTATGCTCAAAAATTGCCTCAGTTCATGAACATTTTCATTGCAGGAAATGTAGCAACAAAATCCCCCAAATCGTTCACAGACTGTTAAAAGGAGACCAAGACCTAATGTTTAATATTTTTTATTTACGTTTCATTTGATTTGTAAACAAGCTCATGCCCCAAGCACACAGCAGCATTTCCTACTAAATTCCAGTTTGCAGAGATTGCTCAGAAGTCATTACGTTTTGGGCAGGATTCTGATCTCAGACCATTGCCATTTGTGGGTGAACATTCAGTCACAGAATGGTAGGGGTTGGAAGGGACCTCCAGAGCTCATTTAGTCCAACCCCCCTGCCAAAGCAGGTTCCCTAGGTCAGTGTCCAGATGGGGCTGGAATATCTCCAGAGAAGGACACTCCACAACCCTCTGGGCAGCCTGTCCCAGGGTTCCCTCACTGTGAAAAGTCAGTAACATCATTCATGCATGTAGCCCATCTAATCCACAGGTTGCAAGGCAAGCAGAGAGGGAGAGGTTTTTTTATCCACATTCTTCCACTAAAGTGAAGTTTTCTGATTTAAAACTGAGATTTTCATTCACTGCACTCCATTCAAGGGCACACTCCACAGACCCACAGTGGTAAATATGTGCTGGTTCCTTCAAACCGATTTTATCCCAGCAAGGAATACCAGCAAGTGCCCAAATCCAGAGTGCTGCTGCTTTCCTCTCGCTTCACTTTGATAATTCAGTTACAAATAAAAGCAGTTATAACAGTCAAAAGCTTACTGGACTGAGCAGTCCAGGCCAGATCTCGTGTCACTCTTCCTAAATAGCCATCCCCAGCTTGTCCACAGATGTGTGTGTGGGAGAGAGAAAGACTTCCTAACTCCCCCCCATAAATCTGAAAAAAAGTTCAACATTCAAACTCCACCAAATGTTAATCAGTCCACCGCCTTTTGTTATTCTTATGAATGACTGCAGTCAGGCTATTTAAAGCAACTGATGCATTCAGTTGTTAATTGTAAGTGCCCATTGAGGGCACCTCAAATGAACCACAGTCTCCCTCAGTTCTCATCCCCCCTCCCCACCCCCCGCCTTCCCAGCAAAGGGCTGGAAAAGCTTTAAGAGAGTACAAGAAGTTCATCTGCTAAGCCAACAGAGTCCTGCACAAATTATTATTGAAAGGCAAGGGCAGTGTTGGGGGAAAAGAGGAAACACCAAGTACTTCAGTAACTTGGTATTTATCACCCAGACCTGCCATGGTTCTGCACTAACTTCTTGGATCCCAAGGGCAGTCAGACCTCCTGAAGAGAAAGCTGTCCAGGCTCTGCCCCATTTCCATGCATCCCCCATCCAGGTCAGCAAAGAAGGGTCCTGTGTGAGAAGGCCTGACTACACTATTATTGCCACGCTCAGCATCATTTTTATAAAGTCTGAAGAATTATTCTCCCTCCCAGAGTTTTGCCTACCTCTTCAACTTACCTGCTCAAGCAGGGGCAGAGGTTGCACTCCATCACTCCAAGCGTGTTATTTTATATGCTAGAAACCCTCTGTTTCAGCCCACTACATAAATATTCAAGTTCCAGCCTTGCAAGGATTCACCAGTGATTTCAGTTTAAACAACCAGCCCCAATAATTTCAATGTTTTTTTAATTTGCAGAGTATAAAAATAAGTCCAGTGACAAACACTGGCTGTGTAGGGCAAGAACGTGCTCAGTGCATACACTCTGTGTGAATGCAAGAAGACACCTGTCTGTGCTCTCGAAAGCCCATATGCCCATCTGCAGATATGATAAGAAATTAAAACTTCCTTCAGGGAAGAGTCATGGGTCATGAGAAAGAGCTGCAGAAACCCTTCCTTAAACCTGAGCAACAGCATGTGAAAATAAAACAGTGTTGGTGCTCCTAGATATGGCAATCTGTTACACCTCTTGCCTGCAAGCCTTCCTGCTTCAAATTCATTCAAACTGGTACCCCTGTTGGCACAGATGCCCTTCGTAGGGCCATGGCCATGAGCGATGCTGCTGAGCTGAAAGCCCCATGCAGGACCCAGATACTGAACAGCCTGGGCTGGGCGAGGAAACAAACTGAGTACAGGTGATGTGGAGCTGAATAGCATTGGCATAGCAATGTTAATTCACCCCCCATCGTTAGTTAATGAGAAAGAATGAGGTTTTGTATGCATAAAATAGGAGGCTGAGGCCTTGGGGATCCGTCACAGATATTTATCCCAAGAAGAAACCCACAAACCTAAATCCAGATTTATACAGTCTGAATGTGCACAGCAAATACATCAGGCAGAGTTTCTGCCAGACTGACTGACTGGTCAGACACACACCACCATGAATCTACTTGTCCTGTCTAGGAACGTCCCACAACTATTTTATTTCTACAACATTTCATTCAAGCCTTGTCACATTCAGCTTGTGGCTTGTGTCTTTCCCCCCCTCCCTTGCCAGCAGAAGGTGATTTAACTCCAAGTCCCAGAAAATGGAAGAAAGCCCACTATCTTCTTGGTCAAACTTTCTAACTGGAGCCACACACAGGATCTCTGATCACTTCATGCACAGCATATGCACGAATACCCTTGGCTCCTCATTCACAGGCACTGTGAAATACTTTTTAATGGGAAAACCCTAAGACTGGAAATTTTTTGGCAGCTGTTTTGGTAACAGCTTGTATTTGCTTTTAATCAATGTGTAACCAAGGATAATAATGAAAAATTGTAATGATCTCAACTAATCTTTCAGCAAAAGTGCTATTAACTTCACTAGGGAGAAAAATCCTAGGGAGAAAAAAAATTACTCTGTCTCTGCATTCAGTAGCCTTCCAAGCTTTTTGAAAAGTCAATTGAAGTGAAATAGATTTTGCCTCAAAATGGAGTTTTTTGTAAAGTACCCAAACACAGACATAAAGTATAGTTTTCTAAAAAGTCCACAAAAGTTTAGTCAAAGCATGTTACACTCCCATCAGTAATGCTGATGTTTAACAGGTTGTCAAAATGAAGGCAAGAGTGGTCCCCAGCTTTTCTTCCAGATAATTCACACATGAGTAAAAGATCTTACCCGCTGCTTATAAGGTGGTATTGGTTTAAAAACTAACTAACCAGATCCTATTTCCAAGGTACTTTTTCCTCCCTGGCAGTTCTAGCCTACACCTTTGTTGCTTGAGACACACTTCTAGGGAGCAGAACTACCTTTAACAGGAGATTTTAAGCTTCTCATTGAAGCAGCACAATTACCAGACCCAAAGCCTGGCTTGTCACACAGGCTGATTTAGCAGCCACCGTACTTTGGAACATCTGAATTCTATTACTGCAGAAACCCTGTCAATGACATGATATTACACAGCATGAAATCACTCCGACATCTAATCTTCTAAGAGACTTACATGACAAAAAGAATGAAGAAATCTATGCAGTCATCATTTCTCAAAATTTTTCCAGTTTCCAGTCTTAAACCGGAGACAAGGCTGGTTTCAGTGCCCTGCACACATTTCAGCACCATTCCCCATAAGGAACAATCATCTATTTGAAAAGAAGCCACGTTGGGGTTATAAATGAATATTAAAACCAATCCCCACACTCTCATTGTCTCCCCAAAGCAGCAGAGATCTGAGAGCAAAATTGAAGGGAGGTGGATTACAGGCGATACAGACAGCGCTTCCCAGCATATTGTTTTTAGAAAAACAGAATCACATTGAAGCCCTGGGGTATTAACAGCGTTTCTACCTGAAAGGACAGGGAAGTGATTCAATCTGCATTCTCTTCACAGCATCTTCTTATCGTTTGCAGTGAGAGGACCGTGGTGCCCAGAGCTCACGCTGCTGAGGCTGTGTGACCAGGGACACACGTGCGACCCTGGCACTGAGCCATGGTCCCAGCTTTACAGGTACCCCAGGGAGCACATAGGTACCATTTCACAGTTAAAAACTGTCGAGAGAAGGAAAATTTAGTCATGGAAAAGGGAACCAAAGAGGAAGGGAAAATTCATCCCCCCTCACAGTGGTGTACAGAACCAGGATGCTGAACACTCTACCTGCATTCCCAACTAACCAGAGCAGTAGTTTCAGGATAGAAAAGGGAGGAAAAACCAACTACTTGTGCCTGGGTGACATGATCAGATATTGTACCATGGGGCTTTGAGTCAAACTGAATCCTTTTCATTTGAATTCTCACTTGGCCACCAAGACAATGGAGTGGAACACCTTTCTTATGAGGAATGGCTGCAGGAGCTGGGCCTCTAGCTTGGAGAAGAGTAGACTGAGGGGTGACCTCATTATTGTTTATAAATATGTAAAGGGTGAGAGTCAGGAGGACAGAGCCAGGCTCTTCTCAGGGATGGCAGCAACAGGACAAGGGGCAGCAGGTGCCAGCTGGAGCAGAGGAAGTTCCATGTAAATATAAGGAGGAACTTTTTCCCTGTGAGGGTGCCAGAACACTGGGACAGGCTGCCCAGAGAGGCTGGGGAGTCGCCTTCTCTGGAGACATTCAAACCCACCTGGATGTGTTCCTGTGTGCTTCCAACTCCTAACTAACCTTCTCTGATTCTGTGAATTACAAAGGAAGCCAAGTACCACAGTGCCAACAGTGGGATCTGGAGACACACACACACACACACACACACACACCCTGCCCCCAATTTTAGAGAGCACAACCATCCTTCAGAAACAGGGCAATATGTCTCTCCACTGTCACAGAAATACATGAGAAACAGGGACTCTGTGGAACAAGTTAAACCTGAGCCTGTCAGTTACCACAAGCTCTCTTTCACTGAAGGAGGTGACCCACCTCACAGCAGCCATGGCCTGAGAGGCTCCAGTCCTTCATCTCCTCTGCCACATCACCCTTTGCAGGAGCTCAGGCAAGGTGGTGGCAGCTCAGAAACATTTGGTGAGATGTTCAGCAATCACTTACTTGGGGCAGAGGAAGTGTTTTGAAATACCTGCAAAAACAAACACTGTCAGTTCCTGGAGCCATGCCTCAGAACTGAACCAGCACAGTGCCAGGATTTAGAGGATGGAAACTGCAGATCAAGTGAAAAGAAACCAATCGAAGAAAGGCTGAGGCAAATGGATCACAAACAGGTTAAATTCACTCCTCTCCTACACTTACTGAATGTTTAACTCTGAACCAAGGGCTCGATATGTAACGTAACAGGAAGCAATTAGAGTGGGTTTCCAGGGAAGAAAGCAGATATTCATAGAAATTATGCTGGGAAATATTTTTATAAAAGGACTCTAAAATGTGATTTGCATTACTGCAATCTATACCAAGCAGACAAATAAAGAGAAGAACTAAAAATAAAAAAATGTATTAACTAAAACGACTGGATGTGTGTGCTAAGGTCATTTTGTTGCTGGGTTACGCTTTTCTGCTACACAAGCCCAGGGTGAGCAGTGTTATGGTGTTATCGACTGACTCTGCTCTTGGGAGAATATCTAAGTCCCAGTAATTTCTAAATAATGCCAGCCCACACCAGCCTGCAATCAAGTGCTTGCAAAATAGCCATAGCCACACAATGCATGCCAAGCTGCAGCCTGGAATCGCAAAGTAAACACAACGCCACTCTGATTTGGTGTTACGTAAGCTCCATCCCGCTCAGACTGGAGTCCATTTCACTGGGGAGGTGATGGCTCGCTCAGTGTTGTGGCTTAAGCCCAGCCAGCAGCCCAGCCCCACGCAGCTGCTCGCTCACTCCCCCAGGGTTGGATGGGGGAGAGAATCAGAAGGGCAAAAGTGAGAGAACTCGTGGGTTGAGACACAGACAGGTCAGTCAGCAAAGCAAAAGCCACACACACAAGCAAAGCAAACCCAGGAATCCCTTCCCCATGTTCCATGGCAGGCAGGTGCTCAGCCATCCCCAGGACAGCAGGGCTCCATCTCATGTAACGGGGACTTGGGAAGACAAACGCCATCGCTCCGAACATCCCCTTGATGCCTCCTTCCCCCAGCTTCATGAGCTGAGCAGGACATCATATGGTCTGGAATATCCCTTTGGTCACTGGGGTCAGCGCTTCTGGCTGTGCCCCCTGCCCCAGCTCCTTGTGCACCCCGAGCCTACTTGCTAGTGGGTGAGGAGCAGAACCCTTGGTGTAAGCACTTCTCAGCAGGATGAAAACCATCCCTGTGTTATCAACACTTTCCAGCACAAATCCCAAACACAGCCCTGCACCAGCTACTGGGGAGAAAATTAACTCTGTCCCAGCCAAATCCAGCACTTGCAGCTACACGGGTAAAGGTGACATCGTTTCAGGGTCATGGGCAAGGATCCCCTTCCATGACAGCTACCCTTTTGCCCAGATAAGTGTGATTTAAAGCATTGCTGCACCTACTTCAGCACTTCCATAACAGACACACAAAAACAAAGGAATAACCAGTGTTTAATGAACAATAGTATAAGACAGAAGAAATTACGTTGGCAGATTGCGACCATAGCCCTTAATCTTCATTATGGATTCAAACACAAGCATCTAAAGTAAGATTCAAGTGGGATGATGAAATTCTTTTTGTTTAATGGATAACAATCAAGTAACACATAATCCCTTATAGCAATGATTCTGCAACTACTCTGTCCCTTTTATGTCCGTAATATATCTTAATGGGTTTTACAGCAATTTAGGCCACAAGACAAAGCATCTGGCAAAGACTAATTTACAAGAATGTCACTCATGAGTAACATATACCATCCACAAAACTGAAATATTTGATGGTATAGCCACTTAATCTTACTGCTGTGCAGAAATCCTGTAAATACTCTTCAAAAAGATGCGAATTTCTAGAACAAACAAGAAAACCTCCCCAGTGCCATTACACTTCTTAATGCATTAATTGCTTTTCAGTTATCTTCTGAACAACATATAATTTTCTTTTTTCACTCATTAATAAAATTATCACACATTAATAGAGATACTGCCTGTGTCTTTCCCTAGATGTCCTCACGGGAAATCAGCTCCATACAGCCCATAGGAAAACAAAGTGGTCACCACATAAATAAAATTCTTAGGATTTTGAATTAAAAACAATTTCAAAGATAAATAGAATGTAAAATGTGTATGGAAACAGCCATCCAGAAGGTAAATAAAACCAATCTGTAGATCATGGCAATTTCAGAGAGGAAACGTTGAGGAAAATCATAACCTCAGTGTATGTGTGCAGGCAAGGCAAGCTAGGGAATGATGAATGTATGGGAAAATGGAATTAGAACTCCCTTTTCATTTTATGTACATGCAAAGACATGAGGCAGAGAGACATTTGTTTTAGAAGAACCTTAATGATCATGGCTATATTCTGTCAAGGAAAAAAAAAAACCACACACATGCTGCAACCTCATGAATGAGCAATGTCTCCTACCACCATTTCATTTAGATACTGTTGAACTTTAAAGGATGCATTTTCAGAAGGAACTGAACTATATCCCTGAGTACTGTTACAATATATAGGGCTACAAGTAGTTTAGGAGCATGACTAGTCATTAACTTTACCTCATGGGCTAATACTGGCCTCAGAAACCTTTTGAATGAATCCTTGCTCAAACTAAAGCAGACTTGCAGGAGGTGGAATAATTTTCTTTTAAAAAAATTGCTGTTGGGAGAAAATCCAGAATAAACAATCAGTTGATGAAATGGTTAATTGCCATGCCTGTTAAAACTAGATTTTTAGGATTGGTTTTGTTTGTTTGCTTTTCCTGAGAAGCATCTTACCATAAACTTTGGAAGTAGCTAATTATCCAGATTTGGGTTCTCACAGGGAAAAGCAGAGACTGGTGCTCTGTTAATGTTCCCTTTGCACCTACAGTCTCCAACTGACAAAAATATTTTAACCACTTTATAATCCTTCTTCTCTGTACTCCCTGAAATTTCTGAACTGCATAAATTGTGTGAATACTTCCCTGTTCATAGACCCTGGGATGTCTGTGACCCTTTGGTCACTCACTTTAATGGGAGCTATTTTCCCACTGATTATTAAAGTGTAGTTTTCAGGTAATTTTGAGACTATTTTGCAGGTATTGACCAATTGTGTATTACTCACATTGATCTGCAAAGAACTGATAGGGAAAAAAAAAAAAAGAAATTTCAAGGCATTGTTTAAAGGATATTAAATTACCCAAACAGATGTTGACCTTGTCCTCTTGATATAGAACCATCTTAGTGTGAAGAAGCCAATCCAAATGCATGTATGCCATATGACAGGACAAACTTAAGTATTCCTGCTCGTGGTTCAGGGATGCACACTGAGAAAAGTGGTACCCACGGTTTCAATAACTATTTTATCTAAACATTTCATCACTGTTCTACTAGAAGTGCATCTGTAATTAGCATGTGTATCAGAACTACTCACTCTAACTTCTATCCCACCTTGAAAAGCTTTGGAAAGGTGAAGGTTGAACAAAATTATCATTATTTCCTGTATTCTGGTCTGGAGAGCTGAGAAATGAAACAGAATTGCAAGGTTTGCCATCCCATCAGCAGGGAGCAGGTATTAAGATCTCATTCCCTTTCATCCTTTTGTATCCAAGCTGCAGTATGTCTCTCACTTTCTGTTGTTTGCAATGTGATCTTGCTAGCAGGATTTTCATGGTTAATTTAGGTTTGAAGGTTGTTTGGGTTTTTTTACTTTTTTTTTATTTAATGAATGTGTGACCAAGCCATCTCCCTCTTCATCTGCTCAGTAGATTTATTTTGTATTGGGCTACATCTGTTTCAATACCTTAAATGTTCCAATCTGAGGACTATTGACATTTTCATTATGTGTGAGTTGACAGTACATGGCTGTATTAAGGGATTTTCCAACTATGGGGGGAGGGAGGGGCTGGGAACACTTTGCAGAGATTTCTAGTAGATAATGATTTTCAGTATGGCAAAATGATAATGTAAAAAGAATTAGGATGTTTTAGTCAGTGTAAGAGGACAAAATCAGAGCATCCTTGTGAAGGAAGTGCTGGCTGGAGAGCAAGGTACGTGTTATTAATATATATCAGTATCTATATTCCAGAAGGAGATGGCCAAAGACTATAATTAGCTCTGAAGCTAAAGTATGAGCAGCATAATAATAACTATTAGACTAAAAAGGGATGTAATGAATAAAAGCTCAATTCACAAAGGAATACAATGTTAATATTGAAATTTGGACATGTTCAAACGGTAAGTTGTAAGAGAGGAGCATTTAATGACTCTTTGTGTATGTGCAATTTATTCAGTATAGGAAAAAAAAAAGAAACAATTATAATTTACAAGAACAAGGAGTGGTTTATATGTGTTTTGAGGTGCAGCCTATCAAATTGATCACGGCCTTCGTGCTGTCTCCTGTGTATGTGCAGCACAGAGCGCACATGCACGTAAACACACAGATGTGTATATATATATAAATAGGTCTGCCATTTTCCTACAGAAGTAAAAAATGAGTAGAGAGAACAGTGTTGGAATCGATAGATAACAAACTTCAGAGGAGATCTCTTGTGTTGTTCTCCAGATCTGACCTTGAAAGGCTGCTTATGCCTGATTGTCAGCGAGCACCTCCTCCCTTTCATTGACCAATTATTTACACATTTCTATTCAAACCTAAGGCTTGAGAAAATGGGAAAGGAAGGAAAGCTAATGCGGTGGCTTTCTCTACCCTCTCTAAAAGCTAGCTGTTGTTCTGTATCAAGACAAAGCTAAGCTGTTCACACACAATACAAATTAAAAAAGGCAGGGTTCCCTGCGTTCATATTTACTCAGTGATCCCGGGTTTGTTGTTGGAAGGCAAGATCAAAGTATAGGCTTTTCACAGTCAAAGCTACCACCCTAAATTGCAATACTTCAAATTAAAGTAGAGGTTGCTGTTGTTTTCTACAAGATTTGTAGTATAATCAGATATCCTATATTTTCTTAATACAACAAAATACTTCACAACTAGTGTGAGAACAGAGACATTTAGATAAAAAGAAGAAAATTAATCAGAAAGCAAGAGCTGACAAACTTGTCACATTCTTCCTCTCTGGTTGTATCACCTCTTCTTTGATTTCACCAGTGATTTACCATTACAATTCCTGTCAATACATGTAAAAACCACCATGCTCTTGACCTAGCCCACAAATTTATTGTTCTTCCTCCAGACTCCTCATCCAACTTCTTCTATTCCTTTCCCCACGTCTACAATAATATTTACACAACTTTCTCTATACCATCTGTCATCCTGTCACCTGTACCTAAAATAATCTATTTTTCTCTACCAAGTATTCTATCTTGCCACATAGAAAATCCCTCCTCATAAAATAAAAAAAGAAATAAAACAATCTATCTTTTGCATATATTATTGGTCATCACTAGTGATAACAGTGATCTTCTATTAACATGACAGCTGGCTAGGAGTGTCATGTACAATTTTCCTCCCCCTTCTTATCTGAAAAATATGGAAGCTATACCTTTAAAAATTACTTAAACATAATTCGTGCAGTAAGGTTCTAATATTCTAGTTTGAATCAGGTTGAAAACAAATACAAGTTTCTACCAATTTATTAAAATAAGCCACTCTTAAACCCAGAGTAAGATGATTTACATAGACATCAAGAATGATTTAACTACACTAGCCCTACAAAAACAATTTTGTGACTCGTGTATAAATGGGATGGGCAGAACTACAGAGCACAAGATGGATCACCTATTTTTCTGCCAATACTTCAATACCACAGGATGTGAGAGAGCAGCAGATCAAGTCTACTTTGTATCAGAAAAAAGCTCTGAAACTGCAGACGTTCTCCAAAATTCTGGGGAAAGTCTCAGTTGAGGCTGTATGTACAATGTGCAGCAACAAAGAGAGTTAAAATATGCAGTATATTTCGAGAGTTTATCAAGAGTTCACGCTACAGCAAAGTGCAAGATTGGCAAGGAGGACTAAAAGTTAACGTAGCTGTAGACAAAGCAATTAGCATCTCTATTATGTGGATATTGATCCAGCTGATCTCTCTGTTAACAAACCTTCCAAAAGGAGACAAGAAGGGACTTGTTAATAATGCTAGATGAAACAGATAACAGAAAAATAATCAATTAAATGGAGCAATGTGATGCCTACTTTGAGGATCAAGGAGGAGTGGAGAGATCAAATGAATTAAAAAAGAAAATTATAATTTACAGTTGGGAAAACTCTGCATGATGTTTATTTGAAGTCAAAACTGACAACGTCATCCCATGAAACAGGAACAACCAGCATCCTGGAGGGATGAGAATGATCCCCCCCTACTTCAAAAAAGCCCTCCAGTGCCTTCTTCAAGGGGCAGGACTGGATGCAACCCTCAGTCATGGTGACTTCTTTAAGAGCAGGAACTTATTGTCCCACACCTATGCAAACAGATGGGGTCTGGGACTGACCACTGAAGTGTCCTGATAAGCTCTTTTTAACTCTCCTGAGATGACCGACACTGCGTTCCTGCTTTTCCTCTTCCCCCCACCATATATACTACTTTCATCAGACCTTGTCTGACACTGGCTCCTATTTGGTAGACATGATGCAAAGTTATTCCATCTTTCACAGCACAGTTGAGTTGCACTGGCAGAAGCTTAAATGGGACTGAAGAGAAAGTAATTTGCCTGACTTAAGTGAGAACTGTTAAAGGCAGGAGCAGAATCCATAAAATATTTCTACTCTGAAAACATGTTGCTGCATATTTCTTCTTTACAAAATACTCTAAGAACAACTTGAATCTCTACTGCAAATTCTAGATTGATATAAAAATAAGGCAGTTCTACACAGTTAAATACAGGGTCAGCATCTTATAATGGACTGAAAATTAAATCCAAAGAGTAAAGCATGGACCAGACTTTACCCAGAATATTTCAGTGATTTTTTTTCCACCCCAAAAGTAATTATTGGTTCACTGCAATCAGAACATCTCTGGCAAACGTAGCAATACTAAAACACTGGTACCAGCAGGATTGCTGCCACCTTCCCAGTATGTTCCTTGGAGAAACATAGGTTGTCCTGAAGCATACCTGGAAGGTTTGACCTGTAGAACATTGCAGGAGCTGTGGATCTTATGGACCCTGGGCTTCCTCACTCAACAGGCATCAGTGCGTTTAACCTAAGCCCCTTGGTTTAGGTTTGGCTTTCTATTGGAGAGGCCTGATCTTTCAGCTCTTGTTTTGTAGCTGACCTTGAAAAATGAGTATGCTTTGTACAAGGCCAGGTGTTGAGGATAGTGAAGTGTGATGGTGACATGTCACATGAAGCACGTAAGATTTGCCTTACAGACAAAAAAATCCTGAGTGTAGATGCCCCTATCTGTAAATACACCACGTGAACAAGGAGGAAAAGGATTTGTAAACCAACACAAGAGGGGGAAAATATAATAATAAATTAGCCAGGAATAAATTCAGTCTGAAATTAGATGAAGGTGTCTACTCATTATTGGAGAAAGGTTACAGAGCTGAGTCCCAGGAGGAGAAAAATTCTCATTAGTTTAAAAATGGTGCTTGATCACTTTATGGGAGGTATTACATGGATATCTCCTACAGCAGACAACTGAACTCGTGACCCAGCAGATCCCTTTCACTCCAAGGAGCTTCTTCACATTAATGCATATGTACAATCAAAGCCTGACACCTTTTGGTGCTTTTAATGCTTTAGGTCTGTTTTAATGGTAGATTTTGTGTTTTCAGAAGTTATATATATTTTTTTTAGTGTTTTACATGCTGCTACATTGAATTGTTTGAAAGAACCAAACCAAACAAAACCTAACACTGGCCGCAACCATTGATTCTACGGATGCTGTTATGGCCCCTTTATCTGAATGTTATTTAATGAGTGTCCCTGAAGGGATTAGCATGTCAATGCGTGTATATTGATTTCCTAATCCAGTCCATCAAAGCTGTTATGATCTGGCAACAGCACGAGAAACAGGAGTTCAAGGTTCTTCACACAGTTCTGACAGTATGTTCTCAAGCCTCTTGATGTGAGAATTAGCCCAGTCCTGAAGTCCAATTAATCTGATGAGACTGTCAACAAAGATGTCATTTCTAGTCACATTTTTGGGGATGTGGACACCTGTCTAAAATACAGAATGAGATCACCAGCTCATTAACATTTTCCCAACAGATGGCAAAAAGCTGCATTTTATATCATTTTGGACTGCTTCTCTAAGCTACCCCTGCTGTAGGGCCACCCACCAAAGTTACTTTCAGAAATCAAAATATCCAGTAGACGTGTATTTAGACGCTAGCATCAGGGTGGTACAGCAGAAATGGAAAGAGCTTGTAATCCCCTCCCACACATCCAAATGAAATAATAATTTTAAATTGTATCCAATATCTCCCCCCACCCTTAAAAAAAATATATATATTCTACGGTGGAATATTTCAGTTGCCACTGGTGTCATGACCCTGTTCTTTGCTAAGGTCTACACCTCAGATGTCCACCTGTTCCTGCACCAGACACATTTCCAGGAGACACACAGTGCCCTGCTATCCCCTGGTGCCATGAAGCCTATAGGAACAGGAGCCTCAGCATCAAACCACGCGCCACAGAGCAGACTAGGAACCAGTTTGGCAGCTCCTGTGCAGACGAGGCACAAGCTGCTTTTCCTCAGTAGCGGAGCTGAGGTCTCGATCCTGTTACTGCTGCGTTCAACAGGAAAACTATTTAACGTAACAGGAGGGAAAGCAGATTCTAACAAGTTCCCAGCTGAGCGAAATGCTGCAAAAAGAGAATGTCTGAGAGCTCATCCTGGTCACTGGTACTGCAATAACACACAGTACTGGAGTTTTGTTAACTTACATCAAGAGAAATAGCTGTCAAGTGAACAGAACATTCTGAACGCTTTTTAGGGAACCTCCTTTTTCCCTTAATCTTTGTATATTCAACTGAACTCTTCTTACACCATCCTCGTACAGCTCTTGAAGCTCAGACATGTCACAGCACAAATTGGCATGCTTCCTATTTTTGATATCATCTAATTCCCTGGGTCATTAGTTATGTAATCATAATCATTTTTCTGCTGGGCAGATTGGTGTTATCCATCTCATCTCCTTTTCTCATCTCACCTCTTTAGTAGTGTTAGAGCATAGATGGGAACATCCAAGTCCCTCAGGGCACCATCTGGTACTACCCTGTACAGAGAGGGCTAAATGAATGACATACTGTATGGTACTTCCTACTCATTAGTTACTGATTCCTTATGTTGACGTGGCTTTTTTCTAAATCCATTCCATTCCATATTCTTGAGTTATTTTATTCATCTCTTTATCTCCTTTCTTTTATACCCCTATCTAAAGGCTTCATACAGTGGGGAAGATAGCCAGTGGGTAGGAAAGTGATCTGCTGGAGGGTGTAGTGTGTCAGGAGTAATGGGAACAAAGGAGATTGTAAGTAGTCAGCATTTAAACTACCTGCAGGAAACAACACAGAAAATACTCAAAGCCATCACAAAGTAATGGGGAAAGAATATCCACGTCTAGACAAACACAGCCTACGCCAGTCACAGGCCCATGGGTGATTACACTATGTGGCCCCTTAACTCAAACAGATGAATCTTTTCTATGTAAATAACACCAAGTCTAAAAGCTACCACCTCCATTCCCAAAAGGATTCAAACCCAGCCTGTACCGATGCAGAAACAATTAGAAGATGCTTTCTGAAGTTGCAATTAAGGTGTGTATACCAGCCAACATCTACCTGCACCCCTCAGTGAGTGAGCACTGCCTGCAGACAAAAGGCAACCAGCACTTGTGTTTGTTCCTGCTTTACGACCATCTCAGTCAAACAGATTGCTATTTTTTTATTGTACTATGTAGCACCATAAATATAGATGGCCTTTTAAAGCTAAATACCACTCTTGCTAAGTAATTGTCAATTAAATTTAGTATTAATTATTCTTCATAGCCCAGTCTCATGTACTATTTTCCTTGTGTCCCAGTTTTGTATGGATCTGATGTCAGAGCAGATGAATTGCAGTTTGGAGGCTTGCTTACACCACGTATTTAGTGAAATTGCTGTATTGTTATGAGAATGAGTAAATCTCTGAAGTGAAACTGCAAGTGGTTACAAAACCCCCAGCCAGTGCAGACCTGCAGTGTATCCAGCCCTTGTAAGTAAACCTCAAAGCACAATATGATAAAAATGCAATAACTTAATAATCAATTCTGGCTATAATTACATCGACAGCCAAAGCCTTTGCTTTTAAGGTTTAGCATCGGACAACCTCCTTTCCAATCCACATTTACACAGGAAAACATTCCAAGGACTCCATTTCTACCCAGTTTTGCAGCGCCCACAACAGGATGACTTGCCTGGAAGGAATGAGAAGCAATGCAGGTCACCTGTGGAGCCCCAAAGCCACATGCTGTGGTCCACCAGCACCGCAGGACCAAGGAGTCAGGGCTACCTGCAAATGTCTGGAGCAGCAAGCCTGGCTGAGGCTTGCTCCATCATTTCATGGATGGTTAAACGGTTCCTCTCTGCCATGCCCACAGGGCAAGAGCCTCATCTGGCAGAGCTCGGCTGATGGGAACAGAGGCTGCAAATCCCCTCTGAGAGCAAAGATAAATGAAGCCTCAGGTGTTTCCCCCTTTGATATGGAATCTAGTAAAGCTTAGGGGTTATTTCTAATGGGTTAGTTTTACTCTGGCCCTCCAGGATGGATGTGCTGGCATTCCTCTATAGCCTTTTCCACACCTTTCTGCAATCACTCTCTACGGAGTCAGTTCTGCAGCAGACCAAGCTCTGCCTGAGCAGTTCAGTGCTCACAAATAGCTGGTGCCTCATTAAGCAAAAGGCAGCAAGAGTTAGAAAGGAAAAAAAGAAATAAAAACGTAACAGTCCCATCTCCATCGGGATGGGACCTGCCGCTGCACTGGGTTTGTGCCAGGACAGGGTAGTCGCTCCTCTTGGAGCCAGCATTTTTAAAAGTTTGCTCTCCATGTTTTACAATTTGTACTTGTTATAGTCCAGAGAGACCTTGTGCACAAACGGGGGGTCAAAGATGCCCACAATCAATCTGTCACCTTCTCAGTGAAATGAAAGGCAACGTTAAGCAATGCCACAGAGCCATGAAATTCAAGGGGAAAATGTCAGCCCCTCGAACCGGGGGTTGTATTTTCCACATAACAATCTCACATCAAATGGCAAAATAGAAAGCAGCATAAAATTCATAACAAACAAATTTAAAAAGATCCTCAGTTTGGAGACTGTAACACACATTCTTGACATGCCTTAAAGCCATTCATTCTTCCTTATATCCATTTGAATGTTCCCCCCTTGGCCTTTTGTTTTCATTTTAGCTTTCCAAGCCTCAGTGCCATTCCAGAAGCCTTCCCCCTTTCCACCATCCCTTCCCTCCCAGCCCTACACACTCTGCCTCTGCAAGACTCTTTCTCCTGTGTTGATTACTCTCCCTTTTTGGCATGTGTGCTCTTTCTAAATTCTGCCTTGCTGCTTAAGCCTTTTTATTCCCCCCACTCCTCCCCAGACCAATTCCCCTTTTTCATGAAACCAGACTCTTTTTTTCTTTTTTTTTTTTCTTTTTTTTTTGTTTAATTTTTTTTCCCCCCATCCTCAAAAAGAGCATTTTATTCTGGCCAAACTCAGGGGCTTGCCATATTCTCATTTACAAATGTCACTGCAGCATGGCTAGAATTCTGCTTCGGCTCTGAATGCTGCGCTGGCACAGAACAAAAGCGTTGCAGTGCCTTGCACACCACCGCGTTGTTTCCCCTCATTCCTCCTCCAGGCTTGCATAATAGGAACAGCTTGCAATGACATTTTAGCAAAAGGCACACTCTTTACAGCTCCTCCCCCTGCTTACAGCAGAAATTAATAGTCAAAGTCCATTTAAGAGAAGCCATGAAAGACTGGCCCTAAGCAAGGGGAAAGGGGGCAGACAGCCCCTCATACCTATCTAACTGCCTTTATTTTAGTCCACCCCAATATTTCAGACTTTTCTTTTTTCCCCTCATCAAATAATTGTAATTCCCAATGCCACAGTTCAGCACATGAACATCAGCAGTGTTCATGCGCTGGAAGGTGTCTCAGTCTGGACCTCAGAATGACCAGAGGTAACGTTTGCACAACCAGGACCAAAGTGCTACATGCACATTTCTCATCTTACACCAAATTCAGCAAAAGGTTGTGCAAAGCAGCCCAGGATTTGGTGTGGAAGACATCCCATCACCGGACCCCACCTTGCCCCAGAGCCTCCCCCCTGCCAGCATGGTCTCAAAGATGCCCTCCAGACCTCACAGCCATCTCCTGGGTACACCTGGAAGGAGGCTCAGTAAGCCCTGAATTCTCAGTGGCAGTGGCTGTATTGCTTATTTGTATGCATATATTTATATCTATCCATTTAGAAAAGAATATGAAAATAGGAAATTCGATGCTAGGTAATTAGCAGACACTTTGAAGACTCACTGCAGAAGTTCATCACTTGCTTTCCCTCAGTTGCCTGCGGAGACGAGTTCAATAAGCAGAGACCCTGCCAGGGGACAAAGACATGAGGGGAAGGTGGAGGAAAAACCCATCCCCTCCTGTATGTAAAAGCGAGGGACAGCACAGCAACACTGCTGGGGTTCACTCGAGTCCACTGCACAAAAACAAAAGGGAGCTGGGGCTGCTGCAGGCCACTGGCACTGGATGTATAGAGATATCAGGAGCCATCAGGAAGTCCTTGACTAAGGGGGGGTGAAGAGTCTCCTCAGCCTGCTCCAAGAGGGAATTAAGTCAGTGGAAAGTCTCCCACTGACTCTGCTGGCATCTGCGTTAGCCCCATGAAAACAAACAAAACCTCCCCAAAATGCCAGGGGAATTATGTAACATTTGCTCATCTCAAAGTGGGTCTCTGCAGCACGGGTGCAGTTTTTGGGTGGGATAGCCTCACTTTCCCTCAGCAGTTACCCTGTTTTTTTTCCATCCGAAAACCAAACAAGGGAACAGAATAATTGGATGCCTGGTTTGCTGAGCAGTGGGGGTGAAGGTTGGTCAAGCAAGATTAGCAAAACACCACAAGAATGGTTACGTGGTGTTGTAAAGAGGTAGTGTTCTGCAGCAAGAGGAGCACCCCAAGATGCCTCTGGCTTCTCACCACCTGAGCTGCTAGCACAGCCACCAGTCAGATTTAATGTCATTTTCTATTTAGACAATAAAATAAACCCAAACCAAAAAAACAACCCCCCAAAAGGCTGTTTGGTTTACACTGTTGGAATAAGCCTCCATCATTCCTCTGAACTTCTCATAGGTTCTTACAAGGTGGAGCTTAGCAGAAAGTAAGTAGTGAAATTAGACAGACAGGCAATTTTCCCAAACAGGCATGCAGGAATTGAGAAGGAGGGAGGATTTTCTATCTATCTCCAGCACAGGCAGTTTCTCCCTGGGAAAGAGCCGGACCTGCTGCCACCTCTGCACTGCTCAGAGGATGAAAGTGATTTCCAGTGGGAAGGAAAAAAACCCATCTACTTTTTGGGGGGCTTGAGTATGAATTAGTATTTCTGGCCTAAAACCGATTAATCCATCAGATCCCATGCAAGGTTTCTCAGTCTAAGGAAGAAGAAGATTAAAGAAATATTTCAAAATTCATATCCAATTCATATTCAACTGGTTTAGTTGCACTTGCTGAGGACCTGCTGCAGTACACCAGTGCATCTGCAGGGGTTGCAGCTCCATAGCGAAGCCGACCCTCACAGCCCCTCCAGCAAGTGCAGGATGCATTTCTCCAGGTCCTCCTTTGGGTATTTTTCTGTGATCCTGTAGCAGGAAGAACACTCTGTGTGCAAAGAAACAGATAAAATCCTAGTTTAGGATCACCCAGGAAAAAACAGCCAAAAAAATTTGTAGGTTCTATGTAAAACCTGCAACTTCTCCAAAAGCCAAATTTGCCCTGATTTAACAGGCAATGCTGCTCGTACAGGAGCTCTAAGACCGTGGATATAATAACTTTTTGTTATGCATTTGAGTTAATGTTCTGATCGCTTTTAGTTCATAGAATGGCACAATTCCACCAATGAACAATGGTTTAAGTGACCATAATTAAATGCCATATGTATGAAAGAGCTGAAATGATTTATCAGCCAAAAGACACTAAGTGCTTGATCACTTCATCAGATCATTAATCTGTCTTCCAGACACGCACTTGGCACTTATATAATCATTTATATGCATTTTAAGTGACTGGACATCAGTATATATTCACAAGATTAGATCAATACTGGGCATAATTCAGTTTGTATATTCTATCAGATACCTAGTGAGGTTTTAAGGCAACGATTTTCTTTTTGTTAAGGCAAATTAATAAGTGCTTAAGTGCACATATACTTCAGAGAAGGACCAGTGTGAAATAGAAAACATTTTGTATTGACAGCTGCCAAGTTCTCTCAACGTTTAGCGCTCTAAAATGTTAAGAGAAATCCAGCTTGTCTCAATTTCTTCTGTGCTATAATGAAGATGCTTCCTGAAGACACTGGGTTGGATTGATACTTCCTTGCTGCTTTGCAGCATCTCCTTTGCCTTCCTTCTTGGCTGGAGTTTGTGCCAGGGTGCCTACAAATGATTACTACAGCCAAAAGTATCTTGGATAAAAATATGGTACTAAAAATATGCACATACATTTTGGAGAATGTCAAAATAATCCTGAGTGTTGAGCACAAGGAAACACATCCTCAGGAAACAGCAGCCTGTAATCTAAATTAAGAAGCGAAGTAAGTATGACTTCTCTTAGTTTTTACTTTTCCTGCAAAACCTGCCTTGTTGTACAGACTCTCTTGGATCATTTGTGTTTCCAAGAAGTTTCGTCTTGTTAACTCCTCTCTCAACTAAGGCAAATACCACAGAAAGTTGGGCATGTCACAGATCTATGAATTCCAATTCTCTTTTCTCCTTTTAAATCCCATATGCTTGGTGGCCGTGTAACAACTCAGTGAGAAGCCTGCAGATCTTTGGGGTACTTTAAAAAACACAGTTCAGAGAGGAATCAAACCAAGTGGCTGAGCTTCTTTCCATGAAATCACTTAATTATATTAACAATATCGGGTCTTGGACAGGAAAAACCTCCCTCACCCCGGGGTCTTTAATTTACCATTACAGAGCACTAGACTCCTTAATTTGCAAACTCTGGCAAGGTCATTTATCTTTATTAGCACCTCTTCAAGTCTGCAGTTCACCCTCTTGCTTGGAATAGCAAATAACTTCTTCAGATCAATGCACTGGCCTGAGTCAGCCTGAGAGTTTCTCTTACCAGGTAGCTCAAGCATGCCTGGTCTTTTCCTGAGGGCTTCACTAACTGGCCAGCATGCCCAGACCTCTTTAAGATGTCCATTTTTTTGAATGCTTCACCTTTTTTCACCACTTTCTGAGCAGCCTCACGATAAATGGGAGCAGTTCTCCAAACAGCTGCCCAGTCAGAGACTCTTTTCTCTCTGCTCTCCTTCAACACATTTGCAACAGAAAAATACAGCCAAGAACCAGTAGTCAATATTAGATTGCCCAAAACCCCTTCACAATCTGGAATGACTTGGTTCATCTTCCTGTTATTGCTAGTAAGAAAACACACAGATCTTTCATTACCTCTCTGGAGGCAGTGTCTGCTAATGCTGCTTGCCTCACTCCCTTCCACTTGCAAGAAAGAAACTGCTCTAGTACAAATTAAGCAGAAATCCCACCCTCACTTGAGTGCTTCGTAGCCCATTTACAAACACAAACTGCATCCACAAAGACTATTTTAAGTAAGCAAATAGAAAAATATAAGCAAAAATAAAATATAACGTGGATGTCATAGTAATATTTGCCTGTGTTGTTTGCCTACCAATTCTAATAATAGATCAGTTATATATATTTTTAAATGCTCAATTTAGTGAAAATCGTTGCTGGTTTTCAATGCCCGGTGAACACTGCCTTTTGACTCTTGGCAAAGGACATAAATTAATTACCTTTTTAGTATTCTGGGTTTGCCTTAGTAAAATGAGCAGCCAACTTTGCAGTGGGCCAAAATTCAAACAGAAACTCGATTCACGCAAAAGAGACCAGCCTCACTTTCCAGCCCTGAAGCTTGGATAGGCACCGCGCTGTCACAACGGCTTCTGCCAGCCAAGGGGCTGAGAGCTCTACAATGGAAACCAAACATCCTTGTCAGCAGCATCGTGAGACACTGTGTGGTGAAGTACATTGAAACCTGTCTTACAACATCTACAAAGATTTCTTTTACTAAAGCACTCAGCTTCCTATGTTCTTCCTGGAACACGGTAGAAATACCATGAGCCAGAGGCCAGTTTACTGGCAGCTGTGTAATGGCCAGTATGGAAATGGAACAATTCTGGGATACAGCAGGAAAATCCTAAGAGAAAGATCTGGTTATCACACCAGATCCAGGGAGCGTTCCTCATTCAGTGTAACACTCTCCACCATGCCAACCTAACCTTGACCTTAAAAGGGCTCGTTTAATAAGTTTAATTGCTAATTTGTTTAGTGAAGCATTCCACCGTCCTTCACAGAATCACAAGGTTGGAAAACACCTTTGAAGATCATCAAGTCCAACCAATCCCATCCTAAGCTAAACCATATCCCTAAGTACTTCATCTACCCTTTTTTTAAACACATCCAGGGAAGGTGACACAACCACCTCCCTGGGCAGCCTGTTCCAGGCCCTGACAACTCTTTCCTTCACACAAGACATAACACAAGGACTCTTTGCAATATTTTATAGTTCAAATTTTGTATTGTTTCTAGCAAACAATTTGAGCCCTGTGGTAATAACAGAGACCTTGGGCTTGTCTGGAACCCACTGAATGTTAGCTAGCTCTTAGGAAGTGCCAGGGGGAGCCAGATGCAGGAGCCTGCCTGAAACTTTGAGCAAGGAGAGCTCCAAGTTTGCCTGAAGAGCAAACAACTGAGGAAAAGGCATTAAGAAATGGAAGAAGCCAAAACTACCCATTGTTCCCAAGGGACACAACAGCACTTAACCATCATACTGCCATTAGCATTTCACTCTAAAATGCTCCAACACTATTCTGAAACAACATCAAATATACATGCACAGAAACACCCAGTCACCACCCCCACTCTAACCATGGGCCCATGCTCTGAAAGACAACTTCTCCAGCTCTTTATTGACTAATGTCTCACTGTCACATCATAACATTACAAGCTCTGTGTATTTTAATGGCTGCTTTGAGATCACATCTGATATCTTCAATGTGTTTACTTGCCTAGCCTCAGAGATGACATGGTAAGGCAGACAAGAGTCCCAGAAAGCTTGCAACACCACAGCCTTTTTTTTTGCCCTGACTTCTCCAAGTTAACTAATACTAAGTAAATAATAAAGATTTTGTACAGACAGGTGGTTTGAGTAAAGAGCAACTCCAGACTTGGGCTGGACATGGACTTCTCCCTCCTCAGAGAGGACAGTTATAGCACTCTTAACAGTTTATCTACAGGAAAATCAGGTAATTGTACTGAAAGTAGAGACTGAAGTGAAAGAAAACCAACACCAACCACCAAAAGAAAAACCCCAAAGAGAAAACAGTAACATATAAAAAGATGATTATGGGAAGAATTAGAAAATATGGGTAAGTCACTGGGGATAATTTGTTCACGCATATTAGGCAACTGTAAAATATGAAGGTAAAATACCAGATTAAAACACTATCACTGAAATACAGAACAGGAAATTTGTGAGCTCATGTTGTTTTCCCACAATTGCCAATTCTGATTTTTGTTTCAAAATTGAACATATTTGAGGGTGGGCAATAGGGCAATACACAAAGAGAGTTAGAAAAGTAAATTTGGAATCTCCAATAATTAATTTATGCTGTGCTTAAAAAGCACTTTTAATGGAAATAAAATGTAAAATACATAATACATTAGTTGTAGCATTTAATTACCCATCTTAATTAACTTGAATAATGAAATAATCTGGTTCCTATTTAAATACAGCGTTTTGCGTACTGAAATACGTAACACAATTAAAGAGGAAGGATGTTTGAATCTCAAAGCTGAAAAAATTAATCCTGAAACCTGCTTCTGTAGATGCTGGGACTGTAATTTAAATGTATTGATTAGATTTGATTTCTATGCAGGGAAATTACTATGAATTCTCACATCATGCCAGGATGAAGAAAGAAAAAAAAAAAAAGGAATAAATTGTCTTCTTCATTTCTCTGATCTTTATTAGGAGATGCTATTCTGAGCTAGTTCGTTGCTGTTATCACAGCAGTCACACTGGAATTTGTTGCTGTGGCAGTGTGAAACACAATGCAATGAAAGGATTATCGTAATTGCTAACATTCCTTTATATTATCCACCACTGCTCATCTGAAACTGCCAAAGTCTTGAAGCTTTCACACCTAAAGTCAGGTTCCTCAAATCTACATGCAGGTACCAAAGCTAAAGGTATCTGCTTACTGAAGGCATGAAACACGTACGGGTTGTGTTTAAAGCAGCA
Organism: Zapornia atra; assembly: GCA_013400835.1. Lineage (NCBI taxonomy): Eukaryota > Metazoa > Chordata > Aves > Gruiformes > Rallidae > Zapornia > Zapornia atra. The sequence continues at coordinate 14,601 of VZTU01025513.1, read as the reverse complement.
GGATGTCTGGGTTTGCAGCAGCAGTTATTAAATCAATATAACACTGTTTAACTGTCAACATTTGGAGTAGGAAAGTCTACCTTTCAGGTATCTGTCTTGGACAGGCAGAGACAGGCTGGCAGGGACCATCTCCATTGGCTCACTTGGCTACATCCAAAGTTGTCAAATTGCATCATCAGGCACCCAGATAATACCTAATGCAGCAAATGTTGTGATCAGGGCTGTCAAGAGACCTCAACTTAAAATTAAGCCAATGGAAGCCTGACGTGAAAACATACTGTTCCCTGGGAGAGACACCTAGGCAAGCCACAGAAAACATCATTAGTGTATTGAGGCATTAGTTTTCTATCTTGTTAGTTTTAGCAGCGACAGACCACGTAGAAGAGACAGACACAAGATCCCTAAATAAGATTTTTCCACTAGGCATTTTCCCAAATCAAATTATTTGTCTTCTTTTATTGATTATTAGCTGCATCAAGCTGGAAAACCAGCTTTTGACAAGGTATAACATGAGAGTTGAGAGCCTGATGTATTACTGAATGCCAAAAGTGAGGGGAGTCTCCTTGAGATTTACAGAGCACAGGTGAGGTGCAACAATCCAAATTTTGAGGACTTTGTGTGTCAAACACAGACGATCTCTCTGATATGGAGAGATGTTTGAGGGATGCAAGTGTGGGGACAAACCTTCAAATTATTACTTTCCCACCTGCAACCTCTTACTGAGCCCTTTCTCAGGAAAACCACAATTGTCTGAATTAATCTCCCCCACCCATCAATTGAGGCTTCTCCAGTGCTTTTCAGTGTTATGAAAAGAAACCTCTTCTAAAACAAATTGTGGCAGGCCCTCATTCAAGCCCTTGTTACACTATGCTCCACTAGCCAATTCAAACGTTGGGCTTTTATTTCTCATTATATTCAGTTAAAAATCATAGCAAAACTCTGTCATGGAAATGTGGTTTTGAAAGGATGAGCCTTTCCTTGGCACCCCACCACTCGATTTCTTTACCTCTGTACTTTCATCAGTTCTGTCCTTTGGTGGATGTGTTTGATGTCCTGCTATACAATACCTACAAACCCAGGACAGAATGCTTTTGCTTTCAGAAATAATACAAAATGACTAAGCACTTTGATTTACTTTCCCC
>VZTU01025513.1:0-13439 GCA_013400835.1 Zapornia atra | reverse complement strand
CCCCCCAAACGGTTCCCTGACCTTTTTCTCTCTTCCAGAACAGCATGACACATCCTCCACTACTAAAAGCAATCTCATTTGAATAAACTCATCACAGCACTGGCAATTCCTCACTGTAGCCCCAGTTATTTTCGATCTGAAGAGGAGCCATTGGTATAGGCACTCTTATGCAGCAAGTTCTTGGATCAGGAGCTTATACTTCCAACGCCTTTTGTATATTTATCCATCTATGATGACACAGCTTTACAGAACACCCAAGTTCAAAGCTTTGTGGTTTTTAGGATGGTACAAGATGAAGTAGCAGCATTTTAATAGAAATTTGAGACCTCAAACACTACTGCAGTCCTTTACTAACTCAGATTTAGAATACTTTACAGCTTTTAAGGACATAAAATATTCCATGCCATTAACACAACTCCATATAAGTGAGCTTCTAGCTTCCTTTTCTGTCCTGAAAAGAGAAACCACTTCTGTTTACTACACTTGTTTTGGAAGCAAAAGGAACAGCACAGCAAGGAAAAAAGTAAGCTTTATTTCTGGGGTCAGGGACCACTATTTGTACCTTCCAAAGATTACATAAAATATCTGTCTTTTTATAATACATTCATCTGAAGAACGTAGTTCTCTTAAAATAGACTTCCTGTGGAAAAAAAAGAATAGAATCCATTTTGGTGATGGCTGAATGATGGGCTTTTAAGAAGAGAAGAATAAGACCTATAAGTATGGAAAATTATGGGTTTATGCCTTCAACTTTGCTGTAAAACATCATGACTCAACCAGCTCACCATAAACATCCTAAGCCATGCTCAGAGACAGAGGTTTGCTGTGTCTGGCTTTTGCTCTCTGCCACAGGCAGGAAGAGCTGAGACCATTTCACAACGTTACACCTGCTAAGCACGCTGTGTCATCTGATGATAGCAGAAAGGGAAAGACCACTCAGATCACACCTAATTGCTCAGGATTCCCCTTGAGAGGAATACCACAAGGGCAGCTTGGCTCCAGACAGGGCTGTAGCTCAACTTGCACTCACAGCAAGTAATTTATTTGTAAATCAACAAAAAAACAACCCAAAAAGGCAATCTCAACAAGATTAATTTATTCATCCAAATTATTGATCAGTCTAGGCAAAGTACTGCCACACTATTTCTGTTCAGCAGCTGCTCCAGCAACGTGATCCCTACAGGTGCCTCTGTACCCTCTCTTATTAATCTCTCCTGTGCACAGCACAACTCCCCACTCATCCAAAACCGCTACTGCAAGTCACGCACAACTTCAGCTGTACAAAGAAAACCAAGCCCTTCAACAGACAACTTTGATTCTGCCTTTCTTGGCCTCAGGGGAAAACAAACACAGCTTGTACCTGGTGTCGCAAGTACATTTTTGCCCTTATCCAGGGTGATTTATATTTAACCAGCTTGTATTTGAAGGGGAAGGGGTAGTTGGTGAGTTGTTGTTTGGGAGCAGTCCCGCTGCTTCTCTCTCCTTATGTCTCCCCACATATTCCTGATGCTAAGAGCAGACAGCAAACCTCTTCCCTACCAGTGCTTCTCTGCTCAGAGAATATTCTGCTTGGAGTTGCTCTCTGCCCTGCTTAGCTGCCAGGGTGTTTGGGAGGAGGCATCACGCAATGACGACTCAAAAGCATCCCGTCTCCTGTCAGACATAAATAAATACCTGTGATTTGGAATTAAAACTTCCTTCCCTCCCCAAAGTGCTGTATTACAGCACTATTTATACACAACATTTATTTTACATTTCTACTGAGAATTATTTATCAGCAATAAATCCTGTTGTGATGCCTGAGATACCTTGGTATTTAATACGTGTGGTGCCTTGTCTTTTAAAGCAGCACAGCACCTAACGGCTCTGAAACGGGTGGCAGGAGAGCAAAACGCAATTGCCGAGTGCCCTCTAGTGATGCTGGGAGAGAGCAGCTCCGACTGCGTTCCCGGAGAAGGGCCCGAAGGGCTGATCATCACTCAGATCTCTGTTTTTTCATAGATCTTATCTTCTACGTACATTTCTTTCCTGTATTTACCAAGAATTCCAATTTATAGTATTTAGGACAAGGTCAGTAGAGCTTCTCCGGCGGCACAAATCAAGAGAGAGATATATTTTTCCTCTCTTTTTATTAAACTTGGGAAATCAAATATGCTATTTGATATATAAATTACTTTTTACCTTTATCCTCCATTGTTTTATCAGGCTCTTTCTTCCCAAGCTAGGAAAACAGATATTAAATATTTCCCATTATTATTTTCTATTCTTTATGTATATCGCAGCATCTTAGAGGTCCCGTTGCACTAGGGAGTATAAAAACCAATACACACACCCCTCCCATCACCTCTGTATGTTCATCTAAAATAGAAGGAAATCAGGTAAGCTTAATGACCAAAAATAGGATGGGTATTCGGAATATATGTTTTATGAAACAACCAAATAATAGATGCTGTCAGAACAGGAGCAGGGAGTCCTGGTCTGGGTAAACGTCACCCTTCAGTGATGCCCATGGCTGCAGCTGACCCCTCACCCATCCCCTCCTGCCAGGCAGCAGCACGCCCTGGGCTGACAGAGGTGCATCTTTAGGGTTGGGGTCAGGAAAGGTGCATGCTTTTTGTAACTTGTGGTTTTTTGCAGCTGCACAACAATATATTTCAAGTTATTCTCCCTTCCCCAAAACACTGCTTTTCTCTGTTCAGAAATTTCCCTTGATAGCAAGGAATATTCCAAAGGTTTGGGGGTTCTTTTGGCAGCTATGTATTTTCATACTTGCCAAGGTTCATGGTAAGGGTAAGGTTTGGGCTTGTTGGGAGGCTGCAAAAGCTAGACATCACAGATGCAGCATTTGACATGTCCTAGGGGAGAGCCAGAAGGGCTGAAATTAGCAGCTTTGTAGTAATCATTCTGTCTTTCTAGTTACAGATGTATTCCCATACATCCACAGGGTGGATTGTTAGTGTCTCTGTTAGGGACTACACTGTGTCTGGAAGAGGAGTTCACAGCTGAGTTGGGAAGGGCATAGAGACATTCCCAGGTATCACCCCTTCTCTGATCCCCACTTCTGTGATAAAAACCGAGTTAGGTTAGAGCCAGGGAAAGGTTGAGGTTAGTCCTCAAGTCTGCCCACTCCAGAGATGCACACAGAACCACTAGAAGACTGTGCTCCCAACAGGCCTATCCATGTGCTATCAGGAGATTCCTCCTTTCTGGGCAGTAGTTTATCCCTAGTATGGAATGGCAAGGCTAAAAGCAAAGAGGAAAACAGGAGGGAAGAGCTGGCAAGAGGTGAGTGCTCACCCATGAGACAAGTGGATGGATGGCTGCTGCCTGGCAAGATTTCCATCAACAGCCTTCCCCAAAGTGGTTGTAGATATTTTTCAGTTCCAACCTATTTCAACAGCAACAGAATGAAAATGCTACTGGAAAACTAGAGCTTATATTTTGCCCAAATACTCTCCTATAATATAAGGAGGAGACAATATACGTCTCTCTATCTCTAGATTGATAGACATATCCTGCTCTCTGTCTTTCAGATCAGAAAGATGGTCGGATTGACCCAAAAGCTACATTGTAACCCAATCAGGATAAATTGCAAGCCTTAATTATCACTCTTCCACTGTAAAAGCATAGTGCTGGGACATAAGTGTTTAAAAGAACATTGTTCTTGTTCTATTCCCTTAATTCTGTTTAGTTTAGGTTGTTTCCTACGGAAAACATCCCTGATCTTACCCAGGCTGTTTATTGGGCTAGGCATGCAGGTTCTCAGTTAAGTTCAAGACTACTTTTGACATACCAAGAAATCACCAGGTTTGAAGACAGTTTATGAATCTGCAAACTGCATTAAAGCCCAAACAATTCACAGAACACATGTCTTGGGAAATGAATAATTCAGATCTATGCACTGCTTCACAATTGTTTTATTTTCCCACTGAAGTTCCAGCCCATTTGTGGTGGCATTACAAAATATTCAGCTTTTGAGAGATGTGCTGATCTTGTGAGCATGATGTAAAATGATTCATAAGAGACTGATAAGGATTCATTAATTTACCTGCATTTTATTCTGCTAACTTCCTTGCTATTTCTGGGAGCTGGAGGAAGGGACCTTTTCTTCTGGTGATGGAGCATCATGTGAGCATCGTATTCTATAATTATGGCTGCTGCATGCAACTGATTTTGGTACCATTGACTTCAAGACCGTAATTACCAGGCTTCTTTATGGATGAGTCAGTCATCTAACTGTATGATTTAATTTGATTGATCACCCTGCTATAACACCTGCAAATCCAGCAGTGTAAGATGGACACTTTCTGGTTATACACCCACATACCTGAGCTATTTCTAGTGCACACATTCTTTAAAAATCATTCTAAGGACAGTATTAGTGTAGAAGTACCTGCAGATCCTACAGAGGCTGCCAGTGAAGTTGCTGGGGGAAAAAAGAAAGAAATAGAAGTGTAATGGTATTTTAAAAATTTTATTTCAATTTACTTTTTATGTCAGCAGTAATTCCCATGAATCCATAATTTTTTCCCCATGCAGGGAAAAAAAAAAACCCAAAAAAGACATCACCCCCTCAAAAAAACACCTCAACAAAAAACCAAACTAAACCACAGAATCAAACAAAAAACCCCAAAAAAAAGCTACCCCACAGTTTTTCTCTCCAAAGTTGTTCTTCCACCTTAACTCACCAGTAAAGGGTTTACTACAGAACACTACCAAGCTATTTGCTACCCCCAGCACTGATGGGAGGCTCCGTGGGATTTGCTGGGCTTCCCTGGCATCTAATTCAAAACAAAGCAAAGTAAGAAGGCAACACTTCATTTCCAGTCCCCAGACACTCTCTGCCAGCCTGAGACTGAGGAATACACATGGCAAGTGTTCCTCCTCCCCGGAATGATACTGGACTCTCATCCTACCCACCCGGACCAAGAAATGTTTAACTGCAGCAGCAACACTGCGCTGCACACGTCTGAGTCAGCACAAAGTGACAGGCTTGAAAAATTGCTACCAAAAACTGATGGCAGGTCTAAAAACTCATTTTACTAGAGGAATTGCTTTTATAAATTTAAGGGGTTTGACTTCCTTATGACAAGGAAATGCTTGAACTAGTTATTTTTTTAACTTTATAAGCATACATTTATTACCTCCTGCACTTTGCCACTAACCTTTCTATGCAGGAGATACTTGTAATAATCTATATTGCAGACTACACTTGCTTTCCAGGGAAGCTTATTTTCCTTTTGTAGCAATGCAATGCAAAAAAACCCAACCTCTTTAAAAAAGTCTTTTAACAGTAAATAGTACTTCATAGAGTGAAAGGCATAAAAATTGTGTCAGTCTTTGAAGAGTCCTTCTCATTCCTGCTCAGCAAAAGTAGAGTTTGGATCCCAATTTGTATATTGAAGAATAATTTACAGATTTTATTCAGACTTTTTTGTTTGTTTTCTTCAAACATGAAGCAGAGCTCATGTTTAAAGGCTGCCTCATTTATTATCCTGACTATTTATTTAGGTTAATTGCAGGTATGCTTTATACACTGATTACAGCTTAATTCAGCTTAACCCTTGCCCTTCAACCAAATATTCACTGTATTAAATGCAAAAGCAAGAAAGATTGAAAATATCTGATTTCTGGCTATCACTCTGCCTTGCTGGCTCTAGCACTGCCCAAACCTTTCCACAATACCAATAACAGAATTTTGACCACAATAAAGAGTTACACCTTCAGGAAGAAAGCTAATGGGGAATGAGAATGTTACTGGGAAAAAAATATATATAAAAAAGAAGTGTCATCTTTGTTTTCTGAAGAGATGCTGGCCTGGTTTACGTATATTGATGTAGGTAAAGCTCCCAGTGAATGCTATACCAGCTGGTTAAACTTTACACAGTAATCACCCTGCCAAATATAGGCAGCAGCTAAATAATTCAGGAGGTGTGTGGGCTGACTGGAAATTCAACCTGACAAAAAAAAATAAACCCTACAAACTTAACAAAAGGAACCATGAGCTGGCAAAGTGAGTCTGGAGAACTGCAGCACACTTGAAATTACCTGTATTTCACACGCTTTTCTCATGTATTCCATCAATAACATGTTAAAAGTGCTCCATGGGGTTTCTAGCACTAATTGTAATTCTAGGTAGAGAGCAGACAACAGTAGAAATGGTCTTTAAGAAGCAACAGCCAGGGACTGACTACAGACCAGAGATCTGCCAGCAGTTGTCTCCTTTTAAACTCATTAATGAAAATACCCTCAGTGTTTAAAATGACCTTTGGGTTTAAATCTGACTATGACACACACACACACAAGAACAACTGACAGCTTGAGGATGTGCTTATAACTTCCAAATATATTTGTAAGACAAATCCTTAGAAGTTCTGTAAAAGGACGGTTGCTTTCTTTGTCACACTAATTTTCATCATCTTTATCACACCACAAAGTAAGATCTCTTATCAAATAAATGAGAAAAAACCATCAACCTTAAAAGAAAACCTTCCAATACCAAGAATTTATTCTTCCATGAAAAATTGAGCAAAGTATGTTCTGTTAACAGGAAAAAAATACTATTTTTGTACTTTTCTTCAGCACATCTCTCCAGTTTAATGAGTGAAACTTGAGCTTCAGGCTCAAACCAGAACTGAGAGGAAAAAAATTTGAAGAAAAAACAGCTACTGCACTTACTCACTTGGGATTTTATGGAAGTGGCTGGAAAATTGTGTGCTAATGGATAGACGTTATAGGGAAACATTTCTATCAGGTAGCATCTAAAATACATGTCCAAAAGATACTGGCATGGGAAAATGTTTGGCCACATACCCAAAGCACAAACAGCTCCCCAGAAATTAAGCAAGAAAAAGAAATTAAGACCTTCAGAAGGGATGCCTCAGCTAGACCCAGGTTTCTTGCTTTATTCTCTGGTGACACACATCCCCCATAAGGTGAGTTCTACACAGTGATTTATAATGTTTATAGGAATTGTTCATGGCAGGATGAGCCAGTGTGAGCCCATGAAGAACCACAGACCAACCACAGGTGATAAGACTCCGAGTTTGCACAGATTTGACTTCAGTGGAGATGTATTCTATCTGAGACCTCTTTCAGGTGCTGATTAAAACTATTAGCAATGCTTAATGCTTGTATAATTATTATTATTTTTTTAATCTTCAGGCCAGCCCACCCAATTAATAAAACCCAATGAATAAAACCCCTGGTTCTTTTCCTCTCCCCTCGCTGCTTTCCTCTGTTTTCTGCTTTCAGGTCAGACGCCTTGAAGCATATTGACTTTAGTGCCATCACACTGATTTCTAAAAAAGAAACATGGAATTACTGTGTTTGGCCTTTCGACGATGTTTCATCACTCAATTCCCATTTTGACAAGGTTATCATAAACACAGCATGCTCCAAAACCAGGTTTACTCCTGTAGACCCTCAATAGCTACAGAGGACCAGGAAAATCTGTTTGGGTGGAGGTGCAGCAGAGTGGGCTGGAGAAGTACAGGGACCAAATAAACGCCTATTCCTCCATACCACAGAAATTCCATCAGGAAATTACTCGTTCAAGTGGCAGGAAGACCCTGCCTTTGACATGGTGATGTGGTCTTTCCAATTACCTTGATTACAGAGAACCTGAGAGAAATTACCCTGTACCATTACAGGACTGCTACTTGTAATAGTAAAAATAACAAGACAGTAACAAATCGTAAAACTTGAGCTACAGTGCTGTTCTTCCCATCATTATTACAACCTTTATTATTTAGCCAAAGACAGATTTCAAATAATTAGAGTGCACACATTTTACTGAGTAGATTACATTCATATATAATTAAAAAATAAAATATAATGGCTATATGGTAGTCAGAAATTCAAAGCTGTGAATAATGCCCTGGATATATTATTAAGAAGCAATAATCAAACCTGATTTTATGCCATTTGAAATATTTCATTCCCATATTACAAGTTTAACTGGAACAGAATAAACCACTATCTCTAAAATTAATAACATGTTTATATTTCCCTGCTTAATACCTCACTGGAATGCATGCATGCTGCAGATACTGGACATCTGATGGAAATACAGCCTTCTATCTGGATATAGTAATTCTGTATCCAGAAGTAAGAGAATAAGTAAGAGAATAGCTAAGTTCTTCACATATCTCTTCCAATGAGTCCACACACACAGAGCTGAAAGGATATACCAGATATTAGCCCTCTACTGAGTTTTTAAAATTAAAAATTCAGTGCTTTATACTCAACTGACCACAATTAACCTTCCTTCTAGGAAACTGCACTGACCAAGGAGATTTTACCTTATCTCAGAAGCTATAAACCAACATGGAATTTTACATAAATCAGACTAAAAATGCATATCTATTTTCTATTCTACACCTGAAGACCATCATGACAAAATACATGAATATATTTGCTGATGGATTAAGAGCTAGGCTACATCAAAGTTGCACAGCCTTATCTGAGCATTAATAAACCAGGAATAGAAAAACAACCCCCTGGACAGAGGGGAAGAGCAACACAGTACCAGGGGGTTTCCATTATTGCAGGGACTTCAACAATGTAATGAGTCTGTGGATAAAAAAATGCAAGCAGGATGTACCTCAAGTGAAACTGTAGGCTGGATGTGACCTTTAACTTCAAAGACTGCTCTCAAGCAGCAGCTACCTGGCACCACCCCCCTCCCTGTGCCTCCTCCCTCCTGCAGAAAAGTTCCTTCTGCCCTGGGACCACCCTTGAGGTCAGAGCCATCTCCTCCCACCAGGCTTTGCCACCAGGCTGTAACACATCGACCCTCTCATCCTAACCTGTTTTCCCCTTTCAGCTCATGTGGGTTTGCTATCTTACTCAAGATTTGACATAGCTAAAAGGTCCTTAAGGTTCACCCAGAGCTTAAACTGGCATCACTTTTTCCCCTTACACTCGTACATCTCTATCCTTGTGCCAAATTGCTTTAAAAAAAGATCACGCCTCAACTACATAGAGTTTATCTCTGTACAACTGCTTCTGCCAAGAAGAGCATGTGTGCATCCCAGTGGCAGAGGCTGAGGGAGCATCCCAACAGCATGGAGGGTCAACAGCCCAGTCCTGACTTTGAGTCAGGTGAAGATACAGAAAGGCTTAAGTGGGAAAAGGTTTATCTCTACCAGATGACTCCTCTCAGTCTCTGTCCTGAAAATGCCAGTGCTGCTGATCTCATTCCATATCACCATGCAACCACCCACGAGACGTTCTAATCTCAAATGCACCAAGAGTAATACAGAAATTTTACTGGAAACAAAGGTTTACAATCATAGAATAGTTTCAGTTGGAAGGGACCTTTAGAGGTCATCTATTTCAAACTATGAGCAGGGACTTCTTCAATCAGATCAGGTTGTTCAGAGCCCTGTCCAACGTGACCTTGAAAGTTGCCAGGGATGAGGCATCTACCACCTCTCTGGGAAACCTTTTCCCTTATTAATCATTTATTCTGGGGTTGGTTTGAGGGGAAACCTCCTAACAAATTCCCATCATATCTTCAACTAAAACCAAACCAACATCAGAACAATATAGAAACCATGAATAAGGTATTTAAATGTTCATTGCTTTCTAGTCTGGAAGGATATGTATGTTATCAGAAGTGCTTTCAGGAACCATTTATGTGCCCTCAATATGATGCTGAGTATGCGACCAGGAAACTATGCTATCCCTTCTGTGGAACATATTTAGCAATTGAGATAGATCTGAGACACATGTGATGGAAATGAAAGTTAAAATTTAAATAGCTTGGCAGTATTAAAACAAATATAATTACTGTTTATGTCTAGCAGTGGGATCAGAAGGGAAAAAAGTGTGTAAACAGCCCTGTTCTACACAACATGCACAGTTGTGGTCCAATGATAAAAGTGCTGCTGTTCTCAAGAGCTTTAAAATAACCTTACAGAAGTCATATCCGCTTCTCAATAAAGGCCACTGCTCAGTTACAGAAATGTTCTCCCTGCCTTAAGAAAGACACCTCTTTTCCCACCTTTCACTGCAAAAGATCACACTCATGAATGTCAATTCACTTGCAGTCTAATAGAGAACTCGAGTGGTTCTGGAAGTCAGTCTAGTTGTTAGTGAGAGTATTAATAAAGGAAGGTGGTATGAATTTAACACAAAGCAAAGCTCAATCAAATTACACTTGTAAACTTGTTTTATCTAAACCAGGTTGTTAATATGGAGTACAAAAGAAAGGAAGGAATCAAGGAAGAATCAAAACCATTTGGATTCTACCATTACTTATCATAATAAAGAAAAAAAAATGGCAACTGTAAAAAGAGCTAGAGGAAGGGAAAGTAGCAAATCCTTAGTCCTGGGAAGATCTATATTCAGGTAACATCACCCAACCATTCAATTACAGCATAATACATCTTTCACTCTTAACTACTTTACAAGCTATAGATCAAAGGATAATTGTTCACCACATAGACATACAAAAAGGGATTCATACCTCCCAAATCCATCCAAGATGATGTACAGGAGACAAAGCACTCTCTGCTTCCCCTGAGTTCACAGAAAAAGGGAGGGAGACCCACAGCAATTAAAAATGCAAATCTAAGACAGGTGCTCTGAGTTTCTCCTGGAAAAAACATCCCTCACATTCGACCAATTAGAAAGGGTTTTTTTCTATAATGACTCTTTGTGAGCTTATAGATGTGACAGAGACCAGCCTACAAACAGGAGATAAAGATACTCCCCCATTATTTATGCCTGTTGTGCTGGCATTTCTAGGTCTAACAGAGCAGTGGAGACAGAACTGTCAAACCAGTTTAACAGCCAGCTGAAAACAATGGGGATTGACAGGTATGGTAACAAAGAAGGGACCTGTTACCATGGTGTGGGCAAGGAAAAGACCTATTATATTGATACCCAGCACAATCTGATTGGAATAAAACCCATTTCTAAACAGTAAAAATTAAGTTTTTTCTCTGTTTCATCACTGGACACTGAGATTACCCAACAGACAGATATAACATGGACTTCCCAAATAACAGGAATCCAGTGCAGGAGATACTGATCCAACTTGGTCACAGCAAGAAAAGAAGCTAACTAGGAGCCAATTCCCAGCTCTTTCCATCCCTGTTCGGTGTGGATGCTCAAAAACTGTTCTCAATACTGGATTGTGCCCTTCTCTCAGCTCATCTTCCTCAGACACAATGGGACTTACCAAGAGCCCTCCCTTCCCAATTATTCATTATGTAATGAAGCACTTCCAGCTGAACCAAGAACCACAGTAATCCTGATTCTAAGGACATTTCAGGGACTTTTAAAAAGAAATTGTTCCCTTAAAAAAAAAAAAAGTATAAAGAAAGGAATTCAATTCTCATAGCAAAAGTTTCCTAAAAATGTCCTCAGCATTAAGGGAAGATGTTTGTCCTATTTTTATGCACCCCTTTGGACCACAGACAGTTCAAAACAATCACTTCTGGTTTTAAATACTATAGGAAGTGAGATGTTTGCTTCCAAGTTGCATAAACGTGAGTCATAAAAAAGCCCACAAAGCTCTGACAGCTTTACTACAAAGAAAAATTTACATTACACAGTCACAGAGCCATGCATTGCCCAATGTCTATTAAGAGAACTCATCAAAAATATAGATATAAAGCACACACCTTACTTTTGTCTCAGTACGTTGCACGATTTTTATCTCCCATCCATAAATAATGGAAGCATCAGCACATTTGTCTGTGCACAATAACAAATCCCATCCTCTTGGTAATTGTAAACACACTGAAGCTTGTTATTGACCTTGTATAAAATACTGACACAGGAAAATTGGAAAAAACCAGAAACAAAGTTTACCCCCCCCCCCAACCATTACATCCAAAACGTACCATGAACAAAAATACAGCTGAATTTATAACCTGTGATGTGGAAGGAATGAACCCTCATAAAAAATGAGCTGCAAAATAAAGTGTGGAGCAAATATAAAATCCAAATTTAATATAGTAAGGTGTATCCATCCACATAACGACAATTTACATGCATATTTTACTTGATTTAATCAGTCTTAGTTTTAAATCTTAAAATACCAGTCACTGTAATGAAACAGAATTTATTATCAATCTGTACAACTAGCACTGCTGATTTTCAGAAGAAATCCATTAATATACTTTTGGACATTTGAATGGCTAAATTCATTAGGCACTCAGCTCTCATTGACTGCCTGCCTACCTCCTTTATGCCCTTTTGAAATTCCCTGCGTTAATGCGACACTGCCAGTAGAAAATAAATTATTCATCTGATTGAGTAAGTACATTTCCTGAAATGTTCTTTGACTTGAATCAATGTTGGAAAATATATTTTTCTATAAAGATAATGCAGCCATAACATTTTGACATAAAGTATCCTTTCCCAGATTATCAGTTCTCAAGGACCGTAAAGGACTGTACTTAACGTGCTCTATTCAAAATGCTCTGAAGGAAACAATTCTTCCCACATGGCTCTAAGAGGTAACACAGGGTTACACCAGATCCAAGGACATAACGGTTTAAAAGAACCACAAAACTTTGTGTACAGAAATATTGCGTTTGATGGGCCGTAAGGGATAAAGTGAGGGGTCCAGACCATCATAGATCATAAGAGATATACAACGTTCAGGCAGGGTTTAGTGTCCATTACAACGCTCTCTTTTTCACACTCATAACTTTCCAGAGAGATTTTCCATGCCTGCAAAGGCAAAGCCATTTATGAAAGATGTGCATGAGAATCTATTCACCCACTGAAGACACTGCTCCGTAGAGCTTGCTATTATAAGATATATACATATAGTGTATATACATAAAGTGTGCATATACATAAAGTGTGCATATATACATAAATACACACCCCTACTAACATATTCTGTTTTTTCCAACACAAAAGCTTATAGTTTTATTAGAAAGTGGATGTTTTGACTTTGAACAGGACAACTCTTATCCAGTCCATAAAATACTTATAAAGTTGGTTTGTGTGCAAAGCTGCATTAAAGTTGTCATGAAGGAACTGGAACCTGGCATTGTTAAACAAAACTGGAATATCCCAAAATTAAACAAAAAAATAAGACAGCAAAGAAAACACTACAAAACAAAACAAACAAAATAAAAAACCCCAAGAAAAACAAGCAAAAAGCAAAAAAAAAAACCCCAAACCACGAAGCCCTATTGAAGCAGTTAGCCAGCAAAGCATCTTGTGCAAAATGAGTGCCAAATTGCTTTAAAAAAGATCATGCCTCATCTACATAGAGTTTATCTCTGTAGAACTGCTTCTGCCAAGAAGAGCATGTGTGCATCCCAGTGGCAGAGGCTGAGGGAGCATCCCAACAGCATGGAGGGTCAACAGCCCAGTCCTGACTTTGAGTCAGGTGAAGATACAGAAAGGCTTAAGTGGGAAAATGTTCTACCAGATGATTCATCTCAGTCTCTGTCCTGAAAATG
>VZTU01025512.1:910-23125 GCA_013400835.1 Zapornia atra | reverse complement strand
CTTGAGGGCTGTCTGCTCTTTAATCCACTGCTAGTCACAGTTTTCACAGATACAGCTGATTAAATAAATCTTTATGTTTGCAGGTTTTGCTAAGGTGAAGGGGATTTCCAGTTCTTCAGATTCAATAAAAATTTGACCTGAAAAAGAGGATTTTGTTAAATAGGAATATACTCAAGGTATTGCATCAAGGCCTGAGTAACAGCTGCATGGATAGAAGTTCTAACGAAAAAGATCTGGGACAATAACAATCAGTAACTGAACACTGACATAGCCCATCCAGTGCTATGACATTGAAAAATGGGGCCCTCACTTTAGTATTGCCCTTCATTTTTAGTAGTCTCTTGTCTGCACTTTTTCTAGTACAGCATTATCTGGGGTGCTGTGTCTAGTTTTGTACACCACACTTTGAGGTATGGATAGATGGGAGAATGTTTAAAAGAGAGCAAGAAGGGTGGTTAGAAACTGCTGAAGAGGATCTATGAGAAGAGTCTGAACGTAATTATTCCTGCCTAGTCTAAAGAAGAGAGCGCTGTGGAATAAGTAGTGGGCCAGGTTGTGCTGAAGAGAATAAAAAAGCCACTGCAGAGGTGATGGGAACAATCTGTTCTCTGACCCAATAAGTAATGGATTTAAATCTCTGCTAGTAAGGATAATGAGTAGGAGGAAAACAGTGAGAAGCCTGAAAAGAGATCACTGTTTTCACTTTTAAAATCTTTAAAAGTAAATTACATAATAATTTCTCAGGAAGGAGTTTTGGTGATTGAGCTCCTAGGGCAGAGAAGCCTAAACAAATAGTTGAGGTTCTTTCTAGCACGATGATTCTATGAATATATGTTCCTGCAAGAAAATAGATGCATAGACAGAGAGAGAAATTATCTTCCTCCTCTTTCTGAAAGTTCTGTGTAGGCAAAATCCACCTGGATTTCTCAATATGCTGTACTGGGAACTGCGATCATACCAGTGCAAGTCTGGAAATGCAGCCCTGTCAACATGTCATACATACATGTCCTGAGTTTGGCTAGGATAGAGGTAATTTTACTTCTCCCCTTGAGGAAGTTGTAGACTTGGAGGTCACCCCTCATTGAAGAAGCTGAACAAACCAAGTGACCTCAGCTGTTCCTCATGAGTCTTACCCTCTGCAGGGCTGCTCCCCTGCCTCTCATCCACTGGGTTGTAAATAGAACCAGGATTACTCCATCCCAGGTGCAGAATTTGGCACTTGCTTTTGTTTGATTTTGTATGGCTGGTGATTGCCCAGCTCTCTCGTCGATCCAAATCTCTCTTTAAAGCCTCTCTCCCCTTAAGAGAGTCCACAGCTCCTCCTAATTCAGTATCCTTGGCATACTTAATGTGCATTCAACTCCAGCATCATAAACATTCATAAACATTCTATGTTTATGAAAACATAGAAGATCACTAGCCCTAAAATTGAAGCCCTGGGAAACCCCACTAGTGACTGGCTGCCAGCCTGATGTAACTCCATTTATCAGAACTTTGAGCCATCAGCCCATCATATTGTTAGCTACTGTTGTCTAGCTGTATGCTGGACACTTTCCCAGAAAGATACTATGAGAGACAGTTACCAAAAGCTTTGCTAAAATCTCCAGAACCCTGTATCTACTGGCTTCCCTTGATCAGCTAGATGGGTGACCTTGTCACAAAACAAAACAAGTTAGTTAAACAGGACTTGAATCTGTGTTGGCTGTGGCCAATGACTGCATTGTCTCAATTGTTTTTTCAATAACTCCCAGAATTATCTTCTCTAGGATTTTACCAGCACTGAATCAAGACTGACAGGCCTGTAATTACCAGGGTTTTCCTTCTTACTCTTCTTGAANTGGCCAATGACTGCATTGTCTCAATTGTTTTTTCAATAACTCCCAGAATTATCTTCTCTAGGATTTTACCAGCACTGAATCAAGACTGACAGGCCTGTAATTACCAGGGTTTTCCTTCTTACTCTTCTTGAAAATTGGGGCAACTCTTCCCAGCTTCCGTGTGACTGGGAACTCTCCAGATCATTGAAAAACAGCAGAGGCAGGTCTCATGCTAACATTGGTCAGCTCTTACAGTACCCTGGGATGAATCCTATCAGGCTTCAGACTCATGTGCCTCCAGCTTAAACAGCAAGTCAGAATTGTCTGGGAGTTTATCACTTCCCTATTCCGTCTTCCAACACAGGTTCTGAGTATCCCAGGACTATTCATCAGTATTAGAAGCGAAGGAGGGATTAAATCTCTCTGCATCCCTATTTGTGAGGAGCCTTTTTTGTTGTCCTTCTCCATGCTGGCCATCTTGAAATCTAATGAAGCTTTGGGTACACATTTTCTTCTTACAGTGGCAAACAGCATGTCTGTAGTCCTCGAATGTTGTTTTAGTTATTGCTGAGTAGTGCTTTCACAGGGTCAAGGCCTCTTCTGCTTGTCATACCGCCTGGCCAGTGGGATGGCTGGGGATTCACAAGAAGTTGGGAGGGGACACAGCTGGGACAATTGATTCCAACTGATCAAAGGGATGTTCCATACCATATGACATGTTCAACATATAAATCTGTTAAGAAGGAGAAAGGGGGTAGATGTTCAGAGTTATGGCATTTGTCTTCCCAAGTAACTTAAACATGATGGAGCACTGCTTTCTTGGAGATGGCTGAACACCTGCATGCTGATGGGAAGGAGTGAATGAATTCCTTGGTTTGCTTTGTTTGTGTATATGGCCTTTGCTTTAATTATTAAGCTGTCTTTATCTCAGCACATGAGTTTTGTCACTCTTACTCTTTTGAGTCTCTCCCCCATCCTGCCATGGGTGGAGTGAACAAGAAGCTTCATCGTACTTAGCTGCTGGCTGGGGTTAATACACAACAGTTCTAGAAGATCAACCTTACTCAGCCAAGCAGGCCTTCTGCATTGCTTGCTTAACTTAAAACACTTCAAAATTGCCTGCTCCTGAGCTCTTATTAAAAAACAACTAGTGTTGATGGGCCCCAATACTTTCAGTGTTGTCAGTTTGACTTCTAAAATGGCTGCTGCAGTTCCAGCTTTTCTTAACTCATGTTGAGATTTGCTTTTTTATAACTTGTAAGATGAGTGTCTGTAGAAACCAAGTATATAATGATGCAGTAAACTTAAAGTTGTAGTCATGTTTGATTCTGGGGTTAGATTGTACTTAGAATACAAATTTGTTTTCATTATGCACTATTTACAGCAGGTAACAGTTGGTACTTGCTATTAACTGAAACTGAATACATGAGGTTTTAAAAACCAGGGAATACTAGTATTTTGAGTTAGTTGCATGTGTTGTCTTGAACTGGACCCTTAAGTGCACTAGGCTTCCGAGCTGTTGCTGGAACTTAGTTTCTGTACCACCATCTTCAACCCAGTTCACTTAACTGATTTTTTTAAAATTTTTTTTTTTCATCTTTTTTTCATCATTAGAGTGAAACTAAGCTCAAGTTCTTTCGGGTTGCTGCTGCCAAACATCAGCACTTATACCGTCTTGCCATGACTGGTGCTGGCATTGACCGCCATCTGTTCTGCCTTTATGTTGTGTCCAAGTACCTTGCTGTAGATTCTCCTTTCCTTAAGGAAGTAAGTGACTTTTAATGATAACTATTAACTACAGTAAATAATTATTTATATAGTGTTGTATCTGCTTACATACTTGTAGAGCTCTGGTTTTCCTAAGAAAAATGGTAAGAGTTTACCTAGCATTGCTGGTAGCTTACAAGTCAGTTTCATATTGCTTTAGATATGCAATTACTAATAGTCCTATAGTAATGCTTTCTGTGAGCTTGTAGTATAATATATGTTATTAAGGATTGCGAGAAAGTCAGTATTTAAAAAACAGGATTGGTTGCTTTGGTTTTTACATATTTTCAAGGCAGTACAACTGAGCACTGAGTGTTTTCTCTTAAGAATATTCTTTTGGAACTGTGAAAAAATCACTTAAGTTACTGTGAGTTAAAGGAACTGTATATTGCAAATTGTTGTAGGGTTTTTTGTTTTCATTTCAGTGTAGAACATTAATGTCACTGCTTATTACCAAGACACATGCTTTATTACTTAAACTAGATTTTAAGGTTGGGTTTTACAAAAGTAATTATATTGCACCTGTTCATGTTCTCTGATTAATAAAAATGTGTTCCAACTTGCTTCCAAATTAAGCTACTCACATTTATCTGCTTGCCCTCCTAAATGAGATTACTGACTAAGCCAAAAATAAAACAGCTTTCTTACAGCTTCCATAGACTTTCAACATACATGTGTGTTGTTAGAGATATTTACAAGCTTCTGACTTGATGTAGTATCTTGCCAGGTCTTGAATATGGCCATTAATGATCTTATTAACAAGACCTGTTACGCAGAATTTACCAGGCTACAGACCAGATTAATCTCTTTTGAAATAGCATTTCTATGGAAAGAACCTTAACTTTATTTGAGGAAGTGACATCACAACTCATAAGACTAAGATGTTAACCATTATTAACCATATATTAACCATTAAGATTTGCATATCAGGACAAGTTTAGCTGTTTCTTTTAACCTTGAATGAACAAATAGTTCATCCCATAGAAATGGGAACTGGAGTTATCCTTAGCACTGCTTTATTAAGTGCTTTCTACCTTACCTTGACTAGTTCTTGAGAAAGTGTTATGTTCTTAAGCAGTGTGTTACACTTGTTCACATTTCTTCCATATCTAATGAAGGTTTTGTCAGAGCCTTGGAGGCTGTCCACAAGCCAGACGCCACAGCAACACATTGATCTAAAGAAGAACCCTGAGATGTTATCTAGTGGTGGAGGATTTGGACCGGTATGTTTAGCTAAATACAAGAGTCCCTTTAAAAACAATTTTATGTTGAATATGCTGATCTAAAAACTTCAGATCTGTAATACCTAATGTTGCACATAAATTGTGCAACACAAGCTTTTAAACATGTTTAACGATTTCCCATGATAGGGATGTGCTCAGAAAAATCTGCATCACCCTTTCCTCATATCCCACTACAAACATGGATTATTCTTAAGGAAACACAGTTATCCAATGTGGTATAGAGCTCCATGGCAGAAAGATCTGATAAAGTGGGGCCTTTTATTGCATTACCTATGCCCAGAGCTTCTGTACTTTATGGTATTACTAGTGAAAAATGCCTTACTACTTAATTTTTAGGGCTGGATTTTATAAAGGTAATCATATTGTGCTTGTTCTTTACATTTGATTATAATATTATTGTTAACAGGATCTCTTAAGCCAACTTTATGAGGCTATAGGCTAATCTGGTTTCAAAAAACATGTCTATTGACAGGGATCACAGGACTGCTCTTGCCACATAAAAATTAGGATAAGTACAGTATATTTTGGCTGGATTGTCAAACCAGAAGTTGTTTATTGTGGAATTAGTTTTATCTATTTATTGATATTTCTGATAGATATTTCAGTAGTTTTTGAAGCTAGAACGCACTTGAAGATTGTGAACCTTTGAGTTAGCACAGAGAGGAAGGAGGATAGTGGCACAGTAGTCCACGTTTATGGAATCATCATAGAATGGTTTGGGTTGGAAGGGACCTTTAAGATCTAGTTACAATCCCCCTGCCATGGGCAAGGATACCCTCCACTAGATCAGGTTGCCCAAAGCCCCATCCAGCATGGCCTTGAACACTCCCAGGGATCCAGGAGTATCTACTGCCTTTCAGCAACCTGTTCCAGAGCCTCACCACCCTCACAGTAAAGTGTTTTTCTTATATCTAATCTAACCTAAATCTACTTTCTTGCAGTTTAAAGTCATTGCCCCTTGGCCTATCACTCCATGCCCTTGTAACCACTCCCTCTCCAGCTTTCTTGCAGGTCACCTTGAGGTACTGGAAGGCCACTGTAAGGTCTCCCCAGAGCCTTCTCTTTTTCAGGCTGAACAAGCTCAACTCTCTCAGCCTGTATTCATAAGAAAGATGCTCCAGCCCCCTGATAATCTGTGGTCCTCCCCAACTCACTGCAATAGGTCTGTGTCTCGTACTGAGAGCCCCAAATCTGGACTCCAGATTGGGTCTCATGAGAGAAGAGTAGCAGGGTAGAGTCACCTCCTTCAACCTGCTGGTCACATTATTTTTGATGCAGCCCAGAATACAGTTAGTTTTCAGGGCTGCTAGTGTGCATTGCTGGTTCATACTGAGCTTTACATCAGTCAGTACCCTTAAGGCCCTGCTCCTTGGGGCTGTTCTCAACCCATTCTCCACCCAGCCTGTAGTTGTGCTGGGGATTCCTTTAACCCATGTGCAGGACCTTGCACTTGGCCTTTTGAACTTCATGAGGTTTGCGCTGCCCACCCCTCAAGCCTGTCCCTCTGGATGGCATCCCTTCCCTCCAGTGTGTTGACTGCACCACACAGCTTGCTGTCATCAGCAGAACTCCTGAGAGTGCATTCTATCCCACTGTCTGTGTTGCTGACAAAGATGTTAAAGAGCACCAGTCTCAGTACTGAACCCTGAGGAATGCCATTAGTCTCTGGTCTCCACTTGGACATGGAGTCATTGAGTACAAGTATCCTTATCCACCAAGCAGTCATCTGTCAAATCCATGGCTCTCCAATTTAGAGGCAAGGATGGTTGTCAGATGCTTTGCATAAGTCCAGGTAGATTGCATCAATTGCACTTCCTTTAACCACCAACGCTGTAACCCTCTTGTAGAAGGCCACCATATTTGTCCTTATTTTCCACGTGCCTGAGCAGTTTCCCAGAGGGTCTGCTCCATGATCTTGCACAGAGCTGAGACTGACTGGTCTAGAGTTCCCCAGGTCATCTCTTTTACCCTTTTAAAAAATGGGGGTTATGTTTCCCCTTTTCCAATCAGTAGGGACACTGGATTTTCATGACTTACCAAATATGACAGCTTGTGGCTTAGCAACTTCATCCACCCGTTCCTTCAGGACCTGTGGGTGCCATGGACTTGTGCACCTTTACCAGACATACTTGAAATGTAACCTCAGACTGAGACTTGGGACAGTTAGTGTTGATAATGTTGAAATCATACCAGAGGCTCTACTCCTGGTGCAGGTGTTCAGAAACATATCTTTGCTGTAGACTTCACCTTTGGGCACCTTTTCATTAGAAGTCTTGTATACTTCATATTTATATACCATATTTGTTTCCCATCTGCTGAGTTATTCCATGAAACAGAATATTTAGGTATACAACTGAACTATTTTATTCCTTTCTACAAAAGCACTGAAACTGTGTAACTGCTTAGGACCAGACCTTGACAGAAGGTCTTTGAATGAGTATTCAATTTCAGAGAAATAGTGCAGACATATATCTGGGAAATGTCAATTCTGTGCACTTCAGTGAGGCTGGAACTGTTTCCTTAAGTGGAATCGGTCTTCAGAAATAGTGTATTAGATATGGAAGTTTAATTTTTGCTTGAGAAATTGCAACTGATTTTAAAAACTATATGGTAAGAATTGTGTAATTATGTAATAAGATAATTTGGGAATGAAAGGAAAAAGAAAACGTTTAGAACTTGATTTCCTCCTCTTCTTTCTTCTCTCTAGGTGGCTGATGATGGTTATGGCGTTTCTTATATTATCTTGGATGAAAATTCCATCCATTTCCATGTCTCCAGCAAAATATCTTGTTCTGAGACGGTAAGAGTCAGTCCTTCCCTGTGGTTTAATGAATCTGTTCTGATAATCTAATTATAAAACTTCTTGTCAAAATAAAAAATGATTAGTAGGACTTGCAGCATACAGTTATAATGCATTTTTTTCTTTCTCAACATATGCTGTTTTGTTGGGGTTTTTTGTCTCCACCTGTATAAATTTAGTAGTTTAATGAACCAAAGCAACAGGATTCTGTTTCACTTATGCATGTGGCCCAAGGTGATCTTCACACATGTGTAGCTCCCTAGAACTCATGCAAAATGACTCGTATCTGTCCTATAAGCAGTAAGATGGGTGTCTCCTGTTCATTGCTGTTACACTTTTGCTTTGATTTGTTGCTGTCCTGTGGTTGTACCGACAGAGCAAACTTATGCTTCCTGTTCTTTAAATCTTCTTGGTTTAAATAATAAAGAAGGTGGCCCATAAATTGTAATCTGTGCTTATTTAGTTAATCAAAAAATATTAGAATAATACCCATTATTGTAATATTGTAGATAGGCCTGCTTAGAGGGAGCTTCAATTCATTTTTTCCTTTTAGATTTTTATGACTTTAACAAACATGCTGAGTTTGTTCAGGATTACATAGCTAGCTGAACATAGCATTTCTTGTGCATGGCCTTGATATTAGTAGGTTCTTTGTAGTAGGTCATGTAATGTATATTTGTAATCCTAATTTCTTCCTTGTACCATTAATCTGATGCTTAGAATTACTAGATAAAGTTCATAGCTGGCTTAGATAATTCTGATTTTCCTTTTCAATACTTCATATTAATTTTTCAATGGCAAAAGTTTAATAACTCTTAATAGGATCTCAAATCAAAAATAATTTTCCCCTCTTACAGTACTTCTAGGTCATTAGTGACCCACTTTCTAAATATTCAGTTGCTTTCTGAAAATTAGCTTTTACAAAATCTTGTCTAAAAAGACAATACCAAGCCCTGCCTGTTTTAATGTAACAGCTATAGATTCATCCGATTTCAAGATGAGATCTCAGTTCTGTTTGCGGGGAAGTAAATGAACAATGAAGAACTCATTAGTCAGTAATAGCATAAATCTGGGCTAATTTGTATAGCATTAACATCTTGTGGTTTAAAATCCCAATTTTTTTAATAAAATGTGCCTTAATTCCATGTGCTCCAGTATTACAGTATGTTAAAATGATCTTTCTTTTGCCTAAAAGATAATTGCTGATTGACAGTACAAGCCTTTGGTTTTGTTTTTTTTTGATTGTTTTTAAAGGATTCTCATCGCTTCGGAAAAAATATCCGAAAAGCAATGGTTGACATCATGGGTTTATTTAACCTTAGTAAAAACTGTACCAAGTGATTTGCCTTATTGGTGCCAAGCAATCTCCTGTTGGTGGGATGAGAACTCTTCTGAACAGTGAATGAGAGCAAGGTTTGACAAACAGTAGCTGACGAAGAAACTGAATCAACATCTTGATCACCTATGAAAACCTTAGCAGTGTAACAAATATTTCTTTTTTTTTTTTTTTCCTCAGTAGTTCTGGAAGAGTGTATTTCCACAAAGGATGGCTTTTGAAATCTTGTATGTTTCTAGGGATGAAGTATAGTATTGCATGAAGTCATGTATATTCTAACTCCTGCAGTTTTCTCTTAATTTGTATACACTTGCTCTTATTTTACTTAAAAGTAGCCTGCTTGTACTCCAGAATCAAAGGGATAAACCACACTGTCTGAAAGTTAAATACTAAAAAAAGTTCAATTTACTGTGTATTAATAATAGACTGTTCTTCAGTGTATCTACTGCTTTATGTCAATGACTGACAAAACTTGTGGCTGTTTACCTTCATTGGGTTTTGTTTAGTTTTATTTTTAAAGGTAATTTCTGTAAAACTGTATATATATTTCCCTGATATAACCCACTGTAACATACCAAATTATAGAAGTTTTGGGAATTTGGAGAAAAAAAAAATTCAGGTAGTAAAATATGTCACCTAATTAGCAGGTACCATATTTTTCTTACTACTTACAAGCAGGTTTTCCACATCATTATTTATACAGAAATAAAAAATGATGGACCTGTGTGCTTGTACATGCAAGTGCCTTAGAAAAAGAAAGATCCTAAACCCAGGAAAAAAGCTTGCACTGGGAGTTAGTCTTGCATTGTCTTAATGGTGAAGGAGGTGAAGTAATGGTGACGCAGATCTAGTTTTAAAATTACATGTTGATGTGGTGTAAGTAGACTTGACTATGTTGCAGCTAGATTTAAAGCTGTAATGAAATGCTTTGGTTCAGAGCAGCAGATACTGGTGTGTGTTTATTTTGGTGAATGCTATTGGTGGTCTGAGGTCAGAGTTTCTGGGTGGTAGGGAATGTCAATTTAGTTACTGAAACCTGTTGGATAGCTTACAAAGGAAGGCTGCCTGCATGCAGTTTGCCTGCTTTCAGCCTAGAAAAAAAACACTACTACATCACCACCATCTGCATGAGAAGGGCAAATGATTAAAACTGTGGGGAAATAGCTCCAGAATGGGAAAATCCTGGTCTTCTCAAACCCCTCCTGGGAGATGGTTTTGGTCTAGCACAGTTTCTGAACAATACATGGAGAAAGGGAAAAAGCTGTTTCACTCAAAAAGGAGCATAATGTTTCCAAGTATAGAAATAAAATGGCTACTACAAAACAGAGTAACTCTGCGTGTCATGCTTCTCATCCCCAGGCTTTCTAGGTGCAGTTAGTTACATTTTACATCCTGTGGTGCAGTAAGGCACACCTGTTAGTGCAAAAGCTACTATTTTTTTAATGTAAGGTACATGGTGTTTAGCAATAGAGTGGACGTAGCTTGAGCTGTGCTGATTTTGAAAGGCCCTTGGTGTTAACACAAAACTTCTCATTAGACTTTGAATGTCTTCTGGCCAGTATTTCTAACTTTCTGTGCCTCTTCATGTTCTTTTGTTTGTTGGGGTTTTTTTCTCTGATCTAGCTATTAAAACACCTGTGTGAGGCTTTAACCGCAAACATACATAAAGATCCCAGATGCATACTTAAGCAATTGCATGTTTACAGAAATGTGGGAACCCTCACTGAAATTGGCTAATGACTCTCCTCATTTGATTAGGTACAGCATGTGGGAAAGGACACTTTGAAACAAGCTTTACTGTGGCTGGCAGGCCTGACATTCATCAAACCATTGCAACAATTGTATAGCAATCTATTCTTTTGGAACTGCAGAAATGATGCACTGTTTTGTTTTGGGGGGGGGGGTATTGACCATTTACCAATCTGTGCTTAAATTAACACTAGGGCATACTTGTAGGATTTTCTTTAAAAAAAACAAACGAAAATGTGTAGTTTTAACTCTCAGGTTTTAAATATTTCAAGTCTAATAGTAGTTAGTGCAGTTATCAATGCAATTTTACACTCTTAGAGGGTAAGTATAATTGGCACAGAAAGCTGTTTTTTTAATTACAATTGTTTGAAACATTCTGTGGTTTTAAATGTATCTTTTTTTAATTTGGGATAGATCATAATTTCTAAACAGATAAGATTTTATGTCAACAGTATGTAAATAAAATATGCCTCTTGGATGTAAATCTTAGAAATCTACAGTGATGATAGAGTATTAATAATTAATTTAAATCTTGATTTTCAATATTGTGTATATACAGTAAAACTGCTTGCTTTTTTGCTCAAAAGCCATAGGAATGTAACAGAAATTACCTAGATTTTAATGAACCTTCTAATGCAGTGTGCTTTATTATAAAGCAAAAAGTTCATATTCTAGAAAAACTTACCTTGTTACTAAAACCTTGAATTGCTTATTCTCAATTAGTGATTTAAATAGCTCAAAATTAACGTTGAGTTAGGTGGTAAAAGTCAGGTTGGATGATAACTGTTTATTAAATATCATTGTGGAATTGGTGGAATACCTCAAATGTACATTTTCCAAATTTCTTAGTTCAGTTATTTCATGCCAGAAATTAGGACAGCTTTAATGCAGTTAGAGGCTACTCTTGTCCGGGATTATCATTCCAAACTAAATATTTTAATTTTCTTTTAAGGGTTGGGGTTTCTTGAGGGACTAAGGAAGTGTGTGACTGACCTTGGAAATAATTGTTCTAAATTGTATCATTTTCTCATAAAATATATTAATTTAAGCTTGGGATTTTTTTATCATCTTCAATTACTCTACATCTATGGTTGGTTATTTTAGCTCCAACACTTTGTCTCTATTTTCTACCCTCTTCTGTGACTTCAAAAAATAAAATTTCACAATTACCACTATTCAGTACAATGTTTAATCTCTTTTGTATCTTATTCCTAGCTCCCTTACTGTTGTTGCTGGCGTTATGAAACCATTGCTATTAAATGTAGTTAGGAAAGGTAACAGCAGACTGTTCAGTTTATTTTAGCAGTGATATGTACGTGTCTTGCTAATTATTAGGGAATATGAAAATGAATGTCTTTTCAGGTTCAGTAGAAAGAAGAAACAACTTGGAAGAAGACAATCAGGTCTTACTTTTGATGAGGTTTTTGGGGGGGGATCCAAATAGCAGCTGCAGTGTTTCTGTGAAACTGTGAATTGGTGGATAGCACTGCAGTGAACAATCTGTAGAGTATGAATGGTAAGGCAGTGGAGAGCTAGTCCTTGTACAGAAAGTTAACGTTGCTCAACCATCATTTGCTTTATGTGAAGGTTCCCAGAACCTGACAACTCCTTTGAAATTGGATTAAAATGCTGGGACTACTGTGAGCCAGTTGAAGAGGATTTTTTTCCGTAACCTTTTAAAGGTTCATGTGCTGGTTTTTTGAATTGTTTATTTAAAAAACCACCCAGCCACCAAACAACAACTAAAAAAAATCCACCAAATAGTTCTGTGACAGAGATTATTTCACAGTCATTTAGCTTGCTGTTTGTCTGGATGTTATAGCTTTCCCTATGTGAAAGAACAGTGATTTCAATTTCACGCTTCATCTCTTAATTACTGTTAGTTTCTGTTTGTATTTCCAAGGCTGGATACTGAAATTGTAAATCAATATGTTTACTCTGAACAGAAATGATGTATGGAAAATTTCTGCTGATATAGATCAGTACTTTATTCTTTTGGAGAGTGTGTCTCCCCTTTGCCTGCTTTTAAGGATGTGCAAGATGTACTGTTTTCTAAGATACATGGGACGCGTGGTATTAAGACTCTCAAAGAATGGTTGAGGTTAGAAAGAACTGCTGGTGCAAAGGTCATCTGCTGCGACCAGGTAGCTGCCCTGGACCATGGCCAGATGGCTTTTTGAGTATCTCCAAAGTTGGAGACTCCACAGCTTCTCTGGGCAACCTGTGCCAGTCCTAAAGTCGCCCCTGCAGTGGAAAAAGTATTTTGTAATGCTCAGAGGGAGACTCCTGTGTTTCAGTTTGTGCTTGTGGCCTCTTCTCCTGTCACTCGGTGCCATGGAGAAGAGCTCGCTCTTATCTTCTTTACATTCTCCCAGGTTTTTCCCTAGCTTTTTACTTGTAGGTAAGTAAAGGTATGACCCTTCATCATGTTTATGGCCCATTGTTCGTGGACATACCTCACTGGTATGTCCCTGTGTCTGTTTAAACTGGGCAGCCCAGAACTTGGTGTGGGAGCTGGAGCTGCACAGCGCTCTGTGCATTACAGCAGCTACCCTCTTGCTCTGTTTTAGGGCTAGCGCAGGGGCAGGGCAAGGAGACGTCCAGGGGAAGCTGTACAAACGAAACACCACCCCAACCTCCCCCCATCCCACTCAGCCCCTGGCCGTGTGTGCGCCAAAGGGCTGCCTCCCTCTGCGGGCTGCGGCCCGGCGTGCTGAGCCCCGCCGGCGGTGGGGAAGCGCCCGGGCAGGTTGGAAGCGGCGCCCGGGCACGTGCCCAGCAGCAGTTAACGGACCGGCGCGCGGCCGCGCTCGGCACTCCCCGAAGGGTGGGCGGCGGCTCCGGGGAAGGTGGATTGCCTGGAGGAAGTAGCAGAGCCAAGCGTCTGCTGACGGCTTGGGGCCGAGGTGTGGGGCCTGGCCCTTTCTGCCTTGAAAACCAGCGTGAGGAACGGGCAGGGCAGCCGGAGCTTCTGGGTAGGGCTGGTCTTATCCTGCAGGTGTCCCAGAGCTGCTCTTCGTGGCTGATGCATGCGGGCCAGGGAGTCTGGAGCTTTCAGAGGGCTGCAATAACTCAGCCCAGTCAGGAGGACGTGGGTAGTTAGCCCTCCCCGTAGTGCCTTAGCCAAATCCAGAAGCAGTAGTGATGACAGTGCAGGTAGATCTTGGCCTGTGTCTCTAATGGTGGCCTTGTGATGCTCTGGGTAGAATTGCTTTGGCTTGCCTTGTCTGTAACTGGCAGTAGTGATCTGGAGAGTACAAATAAGGCTTGGTCTTAAAGTGCTACTTCCTGACACAAAACACTGTAGTTACAGACTACTAAAGCCACGTATCAAAAAGTCTGATAGAAATTTGAACAATGTTCATTTGTGTAAAAGTTACAGAGAATGTGTTCTTATGGTGGAAGCAGCTTGTTTGTGTCTGCATGGAGGTGTGTATTTTCTGAAAGCCAGATTAAGAACCCCAGCCACCTCTTCTAGCATTATGCTGTTAAGTTTCACAGTTACATGTTAATTGGGTTAGTATTCGCTATTATATATGTGGTGGTGTTTGGTTAAAAATATTTTATCTACTTCTAGATAAATATTCAGAAGAATACTGAAATAGAAAATTTCGTTCTCTTGAATAAAAAAAACCCACCAAAACAACAAACCAGTTGACAGCCTGTCCATGACTATGGAGAATCAGATGTTGCTTGATGTAAGATCAGCAATAGACAGTGGACTTCTTACTGAAATACGCAGTCAAGATAGTCCCATTAGTTTTGAAAACTTTAGCCTGGAAGCTGCAGTAATAAATAATCCTATCGAGGAAGGGTTGCTGTCTAATCAAGACAAGCATTTATGCACTGTAAATGTTGGAGAGACTTTGTCAGACCACTTGAAGTATCCGCTTACCACTGAAAATCAAGATGCAATAGTAAAACTTGAAGTCTATCTGCACGGAAAAAACAGCTGCAGCGATGAAGATCTTGAAAAATACAAGGAATTAAATTTTACGGAAGAAGCTGGACTTATGCATTCACCTTATCTGCCTCCAAATAGTATCCACCTAATTTCTTCTGTAACAAAGCAGCATAACAGTTGCAGTGTTCCAACTTCAAGCGTTTTCTCTCTAGAAGGACCAGCCAATCAAAATGGCAGAATGATACCAGTAAGATTAAGTGAAAGAATTTACTTATCCATGCTTATTTGTGACTTAAATGGTGGGAATCACCATGTCAAAACTTACATGAGATCCACATGATGTTTAAAATATAAATTTTATACAAGAACAATAATAGTAAAAAACCTTACAACATCACAAATATACCCACTTTGGTTTTATATATTACCATCTATATTAGCAGCTATCAGGTAATTGCACAAATAGGATATTAATATTTATTTTTTAGTTCCACAGAGGACACACTTGTCATCTTAAAATTTATAGTCCAAATGACTTACAATTAATTAATTTGCAGCAGGAGACTGTAGCCTGTATTATTAAATTTCAATGAGGAAAGTAGTTTTGTGAGAGAAAGGGGGTTTCTCATGCTTACCACATTTGGCAATTTCTCTGTGTAGTTAGAAGTTGTATTTTTTTTATGCTCAATCTTTTAGTAACTAGAAAAGTACACTACATAAAATTTCCCATGATGCTCACAGGACCAAATCCATCTGCCTAGTGCTGCCTGTTCATATGTAGAATACATATTTGTTTATGGTTCTAGAGTATCATCTAAAGAAATCTCCAAATTTTAAGTTTGTACTCTGGCTGCATCTGGAGGGGTACTGAGGTTTCATCTGAGAAGCTATCTTGAAATAATTAAGTGTATCAGTTGACATTTTTTTCTATGTAAATATTTTGACAAACAGATTGAAAAATAAAACCATTAAAAACCAACAAAACAAGCAAACAAAAAAAACCCTACAACCAAACAAAACCTCCCCAAACCCAAATTCACAAAAATTACTTAGTTGAAGTCTGATTTTTCCTTTGCAGTATCCCACCAAGGTGCCAGGCTGAAGCCAGGTGGCAGGTGCTGGGCTGTCAGTGCAGGAAACTTCCTGTCATGGAAATCATTGCTGATGCTACCCAGCCCAGGGCATTTCCCAGTGGCATTTCATCCTGAGATGCTTGAGGTCTATTGTAACAGTTACCCAGTACATTTTTGGTTTCTTTCTGATTTTGGGCTACAGTTAACAGTTTAAAAGTATCTTTGGCTTGTAAAGTTGTTAACACACATGCACAAAAGTATTAGTTGTTCTTTAAAAATCAAGACCTTCCATCTTTTGAAACATTAATAAAATTTAAAAGACTGGTGGAAGCCTGTAGAAAGTAAAAATGTGATAAGGCATAACGGTTTCTTTCTTCAAAATCAAGTTGAAGATAATGAACACTTACTAGTGTCTGTACAAGGTGCTAAAAAGTAGATTTAGAAAAAAGCTTTCTGACCATCTCTCCTAGCTTCCTTACAGTTTATCACAGTAAATCTGTCCTGTTTCTTGAAGGTATTAGAATAAAAGTCTCATCAGGTTATAAATAATCTTATTGAAATAAAGCAAGCTGGCTGGTTATTTCTACACTGCTTCCTTACCCTCCTAAACTGCTGCCTGTATTAAGAGGAAGCACAGTAGACAGAGATACAGGGCAAATCATCAGACCAAATAATCTGAATTCTAATTTGAAACTGTTCTATAAAATATGTACATAGGTATTAAGTATGATGCTACTGTAGTTGGAACTGCAGTAGATCTGGAGCAAAACTGAATTGAATAGAAAAGACAGAAATAACATTCAAGTCATATAACAATGTCTGGTAATGCTGAATAGGCAGCAGCACCTATGTGCTTAATTATGTCATGAAAAAGTAAACAGCTTCCAATTTTTTAAGCTTGCTTTAAGTCTTTTATTTGTTTGGCTTTTTAAAAAATAAGTACTTTAATGTATAAAATAGTTATAAATAGAACATTCTTTTCTTCAGGTGTTCAGATCATTCATGCCTCCAGTTGCAGGTGAGAATAGATGCTATGATCAATTTAAAGGAATCCAAAACAGTACTATGCAGTTACAAAACTTAACCAATTGCTTAAATGGTAAGTGCCCCCAGTGGGGGGAATTTATTGGGGGGGAATTTATTTAATTTTTCTCCTCTTTTAAGCTTAGGGAAGGATTTAAATAGCTAAATAAATTTTTAGATTTGGAAAACTGCAGTATGAACCTTTCCGCATGATGTTGTTATGACTAAGAATGGACCGCTGTTCGTGTATGTTCATGTTGCTTCAACCATGTAGTTCAGTCTTTTGATTTTCCCTTCCACCCATATCCCCTCCACACTACTTCAGGGGACTATGAAGAGTATACTCCTTTTAACCCTTCTTTCTTTTTTCTCTTCTTTTTTTTTTTTTTTTTTTTTTTTTTTTTTTTTTTTTTTTTTTTTTTTTTTTTTTCTTTTTTTTTCTTTTTTCTTTTTTTTTTTCTTTTAAATTGGGTTGAACAGTATTTTTATTTCATTTTTGACCACTAGTTATGAAAGTTAGGTGGTTCCACTAATGCTGTTGCTGACTCTTTGC
Organism: Zapornia atra; assembly: GCA_013400835.1. Lineage (NCBI taxonomy): Eukaryota > Metazoa > Chordata > Aves > Gruiformes > Rallidae > Zapornia > Zapornia atra. Next base: position 5,859 of record VZTU01025512.1, on the reverse strand, counting down.
TCATGAGCAGTTGTTTAGTTGTTTGATGTGTTCTGCCCATAGCCTATTCACAGTCTTGCTCAGGATTAGACTGACTACTAGATTTGATCTCACAAAGTAGTTTATCCTGAAGCTAAATGAATTTTACCAAATGGGCAAAATAAATCTTTTAAAGACACCAAAAATACCCAAACTGAATTCTGTTTTTCCTGGCAAGTATGTTACAGAGGAATATTAAGGTGGTGTGTTTTTTTTTTCACAAGAATGTAATGCTGTAATGGCATCAAAATCTATTATTGATGCTGTAAAGGAGCTCTTGGTGCAAAACACTGATCTTTTTGTAAACAAAATGTGCTTTATACTCTAGAATCTTCCAGTGGTATCTGTGGCTTACCTCAGACTAGTGCCTCTGTCTGTGATGAAATAGTAAGTACGCATGCAAGGTTTTATTACTATTGAGAGAATTTATCCTGAATGTCTGAAATGTGATTTATTCAAAGTGCCAGAGGGTAAAAGCTTCTTTGAAACACTGATGTATCTGATCTCAAAAGAGAAGAAAAACATTGCTCCATAGATTTCCTACACTGCTACACTGTGGAGGAAGGAAGAATAGCACCTGAATTTTGTGTTTGTTTCAGTTCCTTTTGGCTTGTCTGCCACTTGCACATTCTGGTTCAACCCAGTTAGGGAAGGGGCATCTCCGAAGACCAAGTGAACACAGACACACTTTGCCGAACATCCTTTGGGCAGCTGATCGGTATTTGAGCCTTTATCATATAAGCAAGCAGTATATAAAAAAGGAACAGAGCTGAGGATGAAAATGCGGCTTTAACATTAGCTTCCTCTGCCTATGGAGAAATGTTCTTTGCAACTTAGTTATTCTCTTGAGTTTTTTCAAATATAATTTCCTAGATATGTGCAAGACAATCTATAGAAGTTTAGGTATTACGTGGAAGGGAGATTTATGAAAATTACTGGAATTTTGTAGACATGTTTTCCAAGGTTGTCCATTTGGTGTTTTACAGTGTGTACTGAGAAGGGCAAGGCTTCACCTGGAACTATGACTTTCATGAAGATAACACTGTAATAAGTTAATCATGGAATCATAGAATCGTAGGGGTTGGAAGGGACCTCAAGAGATCATCGGGTCCAACCCCCCTGCCAAAGCAGGCTCCCTAGGACATATCATTCAGATAGGTGTCCAGACGGGTCTTGAATATCTCCAGAGAAGGAGACTCCACCACCTCCCTGGGCAGCCTATTCCACTGCTCTGTCACCCTCACTGTGAAAAAGTTCTTCCGCATGTTGGTGCGGAACTTCCTGTGCTCCAATTTGCAGCCGTTGCCAAGATAGGTGATAATAATGGGTTGCCAAGATAGGTGATAAATAGGTTTTCAAGAAATGCGAGTGGCATCATATCTATGATGGAATGTCATGACACAAGGTGATTGATCCCTAACAAAAGTTATTTTTGGAACAATCTCATTTATAGGTATAACTGATTTTGCAGTCTAGTCTCAGATGCCTACTATTTACTTAGACTAAATCCCAAAGATCCCCAGTCAGATTACATAACTGAAGACAAATTCTGTTTTGGATAATTTGCTGTGACTAATGACTAACTTCAAGACAGTTTAGAAATCAGTTGATGATGCTTCATGATGTCAGAGAGGCTGAACACCATTGTTACTGTGAAGTATGTTACTGTTCACTGTGATTCTTCAGGAATAATTTTGCTTGAAGGATAAGCAAAAATCATTCTGCCATTGACAGATCCTTGCTTTAAAATGCATGATTTATGCAGATACATTTTAAAATTTATTGTGTTTGCTTGGAATGTAAAGTAGATTTTAAAGCATGTCTGTTAAAATCTTACATTTCAGGACAAGGTAAGAGACACAGTTAGTAATGTTATTGAGGATCATCAACACACAACAATTTTTCAGAGTTCAAATATTGACAAGTCTGGCTGCAAGTTAATAGCATTGCATAGTGTAGCAGAAGAATCCAGATGTTCACACAGAAATTACTCCAACCCTGTGGTAATTATATCCTGTAATTGATAGCAAAATTATATCCTAGAGAAAATTAATTTATCTGTACCGCTCTAGCATCAAGAAGTCCCACTTAGTAACTGCTGTATCAAGAGTAATATGGCAGTCCCTTCCTTGGACTTACAGCCTAAACTTTCTCTAGTTACAGCACTACTTTATATATACACATATATCATATGTTCCTTTCTGCTTAACAGCTAGAAACAAACAAGCAAAACCAAAGCTAAAACCAAACCAAAAAGCCACCAATGTGACAACTGCTTCATCCAAGTAAAGGTCTAGATTTAAAATCACAGCTAAGTGATTTAAATGAAACACGAACATTACAAAGGCGTGTTCTGGTTAGGGAGCTGAATCTGAAGTCAGCACACTAGTAAATGGGTAGAATAGTCTCTACAAAGCCCCATGGAGCAATTTAGAGAACCAGGAATCCCTATTGCCTAGGTTGAGGAGCTACAGTGTTAGCAGTAGCTGTTTCCAAAAATAAAATTAAGGGTTAAAAAGCAAACATCTAAATGCATAATGATCGATTTGTTTGAGTTTCCTGTCAGTGATTATGGAGCTTTAAAAGGGAGGTGGTACTCTTATAAGAACCTTTATATGATTAGAATTCCAGTTTTGTAGATGAACACTAATCATTATTTATTAATTCCAGGGTATCTGCAAGTTGGAAGGAGATACTCAAATTCTCTGTATAAACAGTTGTGGCACACAAGAACTAAAACCAGTTCATCTAATTCCGAAGTATCACAACCAACATAATTACCTTCAATCAGGTACAGTTGCTTTTCTCAGTGATGGCCAGAGATAGGATGGGTGCAAGCTGGAGCACAGGAAGTTCCATATGAATATAAGGAGAAAGTTTTTCACTGTGAGGGTGACAGAGCACTGGCACAGAGAGATTGTGTAGTCTCCTTCTCTGGAGACATTCAAAACCCATCTGGATGTGTTCCTGCATGATTTAGTCTAGGTGATCCTGCTCTGGCAGGGGGGTTGGACTAGGTGATCTTTTAAGGTCCCTTCCAACCCCTAAAATTCTGTGATTCTGTGAATAAAACCAAAAATTATCTTTAGCCTGTCAGACTATCATAGATTGTTAATATGCAACTGCACGTGATTATGTTCTTAAGCAGCAACAGCAGGAGATGAGGCAAAGCTAATGTAGCTATCACCAGTTATCTTTTGTTTGTTTGTTTGTTTTATAACTGAAAAATCTAAGTGCTTCAGTGTAATTAGAATGATGAAATGGACATGTGGATTTTATTGAAAGCTTTTAATATACAGATTACTTTTCATATAGAGCACGTTTAGCCTAAGTACCTGCGTACATTTTCATTTAGCCTAGCTTGCCACCAAGTGTCACTGTTTCTCTATAAATGAAGAGCAGCATTGCGAGCAGTGGGTATTCTTTTCACTTTGGGATTCAGAATGTCTCACTAATTACATCATTATGCAAAATTGAAATGCCATCAGTTTTTAAAGAAAGTGGTTTCTGATGTCTGGAAGTTAATGCTATTTAGATGGAGCAACACATTTTCACGCTCACTCATTTGCTGTAATGTTAAGGAAGAAAAAGCTGCAGGGGAGTGTGCTGGCATATGTTTTTTAGTTTTTATTAGCTTGAGCTTTCTTCTGTTTTACCCATCCTCACAGCAAGTAAAAGAATTGGATCTATCTAAAAGTTTCCAGGGACTAATCTCTTTTTGAATTAAGCTGTCCTTTTTTGCTTCCTTTTTTTTTTTCTTTTTTCTTTCTTTAGATGGGAAAGATGTATGGACAGGTATAAGATTCATCTTGTAATCTTACTATGACAGACATTTGCTTTTTTTTTTTTTTTGCCTACATTAGGATGCTCACGTACTGACATGCAGTTATTCACCAGGACTTACACAAAGACTTAGTCTTGCAGCTACGATTCTCTCTGTGGGTTTTTAATAACTTTTTTCATAAGCTAAAGACTTTTTTTTCCAGATGTTCTCTCAGAACACTGGAAATTTGTAAAATAAGTACTCAAAATACATATCTTTAATTGTTTATGACATTTTTCTTATTTCATCAACATATTTTAAGTCTATGTCACTTGAATTTAAATGTCATAGAATAAAACCATCCTGTGCTCTGATTCCTAACTGACAAATTGGTGGTATGTTCTTCTGTCAAGGGCATTTTGTGTGTTTGTTTGTGGGGTTTTGGTTTTGTTATTTTGCAGTGAGAAAAACATTTATTGAGAGAAAATGTCTAGGTCCTTCATTGACACTATTTATTGTAGAGATAGGAGAAAGTACTAACAGAGGACACACAGTCTCAGGTAATTTTTTTATTAAGAATTTGGACATCCCAATTTGCCTGTATGCTTAATTAAAAAAACATTTATGCAGAAATAAAACTGTACATACTGTGAGTAGTTCTGCTGTCTTCAGGTAAACTTCTTCTTTTCAGATTCAGACAACCCTGTACCAGCTGTACTGGGGCAGTTTTTGCCTGTTCCCAGTGAACTAGTTCTGAATGAACAAGAGGTAAAGAAGCTTTATCTTTTAAACTTATCAAATACAATATACATTATTTTCTTTTTCTTTAAAATGGGTTGTTAAGTGTATGTTGGGAAGCCGTAATTATATAAATTTTCTAAAGAGAGTTTAGCTAGTTTGGACAGTTTAGTTCTGCACTCAGTGTGCTCTCTGCACATAAAGGTTTCTGATTTCAACATTTTCTAGAAGTAACACCAGAATTAAAAATACAGTTTTCTATTAGAAAAATAAACTGATTCTGGTTTGAAACCTCAAATCTAGCATTATATAGATGATGATATTCTGAGAAACGTTTTCAGACTCTTTTGGGGGGAAGGAAAGCACATTAACTTTTACCAGATGAAGGGGAGTATTTTCTTCCAGTAGGATTTTTTTACACTCTTTTGAT
>VZTU01025511.1:18481-43125 GCA_013400835.1 Zapornia atra | reverse complement strand
ACACCACTCAGCTTGGTGTTGTTTAATATATAATATGGCATTCACCAAGCTAGTAGACAACAGTCCACATTCCTTTAACTGCTGAACAATTGCTGTCACAGCTCAAATAAACTAAAACTAGCTACTTCTAAAATAAACTCAGATAAATCTCAAGACCCTGAAGTGTCAAGTAAATACAGGCTTTTAGTAGAAAAGAAAAAATCGTGTTTACCTGGCAACTTTGGAAATTAATTCCAAGAGGTTGTTCCATAACATTTTACACAGACTGAGGTATAGCTGACTGACTTATAATTCTCCAGGTACTTCTTCTTACCCTTTTTAAAAAGAGACAATATTTCTACTTCTTTTTCATTCAGGAATTTTCCCTCAATCACCACAGTTTTCCATATTTTGTATGATTTTTGCAATCACATCAGCTTGGTATTACAGTATGCATAGATGAATCCCATCTGAATACTCATGAATCTGAATATGCCCAACTAATCTAAGTTCCAGCCCAGGAAACATAATTTTTGTTGCAGCTAGTAGAATTCCATAGATTTACAAATTAACTGACAGCATGCAAGTATCAGGTTTTGTCTACTCTTGCCTTGTCTTGTGATTGTTTGCATTTTCTTTACAGTTGTCTACTAGAAAATTTTGCCAGGGGAAATGGGGGCACCTTTAATGGATGAGGGAGACAGCCAAGTGATGGAGCTACTTAAGGTAGGCTTTTTTTCATCATTCTTCACAGCCTATGCCTGTGTATATCTGAACAGTTTGGGTAAAAAGGGGGAAGGCAACATTGGGGAAAGTTTGGTTCTGTTTGGGTGGCAAATCCAGTCTAAATGCCCTTGTGGAAGAGGGGACAGCCAGCTGTAGGGGGCAATAGGGGCTACTTTGTCGCATTCAAATCTCATTGCTGCTTAGGGAAATAATCGTTAATTTCTTTCTGTTTCCTTCTCATCAACTCCCAGTGAAAGTGTGAAAGGCTGAACTTCCCTCAGTCTCATCTAACATAAGGACTTTTGCTTGTTACACCATGACCACCTAGGTTTGTCAGATCCATACTACATGTAGTACATGCAGAGCCTAAGCTAAAATACATCACAACAGTCACTGATGTCACAGGTCACCTTACCATTAGACTGTAGCACAAGGCCTGAAAGGGGCAGATAGAAGTTCCAGCACTTTGCAGCTATTGGACACAGGCGTGATGGTTTGTTGGACACAAACCCTGGGAGAGTCAAAATAACAAAGAGAGCTGGTTGATAAGGGAAGAAAGAATGTTGGGTGACTAGACATCTTGACACCAGAAGTGCATAACAGGACCTGGTCAGCCTTGAAGGGGAGAACGAAACATGCTTTAAGAAATTAAAACAAAATATGTGTAAAGATTTTGTGATTAGGCCTAAGCTGCTTTTTCTAATAAAGTTTGTAAGTGTTTTTGACCCAATCAGCAAATAGTAAATGTAAGAATGGCTTCTGTGCTCCAATGAAACTAAGGCACATGTGGGCTTTGCAGAGTATATAAACTTGTGACTTGCTACAATAAAACGACAATTAGCTTGCATCAAGCTGTGTCCCGTCTCTTAATCACAGCATTAGACAACTGTTAGAAGAATGTTAACATTATTCTCTATAATGATTGGAAGGAAACAAATACACTTAATATTTCTGCTGTAAGTCCATTTTCCATTACAGAAGCTTAGGTAGAAAAAGACCTATGACATCAAACTAGTAGACATTTGAGAAATAATGGAAGTGTTCCTGTAACTACAGTGTTATATATACTGCAAGAGGAAAATAGCTATATAATTTTAGCTCACATATTTTGTTTTAATTATTTGATATAATTATAATGAAAAGAAAGCATACACATTCCACTAATTACAGAAAGATTTTTTTTTTTTTTAAACTATTCTACAGTATTTCCCTTAGAAAAAGAAATGAGGTGCATACTGTTCTCACCCAAATCAATTTGATTATAATTTTTCACATTAGCTTTAAAAAATGAAAAGTGGACATGAAAAAAACCTTTCTCCTCCTTTAGGTACTAGAAAGAGTCCTAGGCTATTCCAGATGAATTGGGTTTATATATGAAATACGTGCATGTTGAATATAGTCAAACTGAATGTGAAATAAAATGGATTATCCAAGATCTTGGATAAATGCATGGGACACTTTTTTTCTTATGAGTCTCTCTTGTTTTACTTATGTAGTCATGAATGCAATGGCCAGAGACAATTTCTTGACTTTATAAAGTATTTGCAACAATTTTAGACCACACGTTGTATCCTAGAATACACATTTGCAACTAGGATAGTAACTTTAAAATGCCTAGCATTAATTTAATGTAAGCTCTTTTATTTTCAACACAAAGGAGAAAATTCTTCTTTGAAAAGCTAGCTGTTCTCTTTCAACTTTTGTGCTTGTGGAAAATTAGGCACATATTGATTCAAATTTTCTGGGTGATGTGCAGTAGAACAATGTGTCAATCTATATCAAGATGCCTTTTTTACAAAGGAGCTGGTAATTTGAATTCATTCATCCATCACAACACACTTATCTGGTGATCATTTTGGGTCAGTAGATCTGTCCATTAAACAGACAATGTGAACTACCACTTGGTTAGTGTAAGTGATTCTGTTATAAAGTTCGACTCACCATCCTCAGAAAGATTACAGAAGTGAATAATAAAATAATAAAACTGCAGATTAAAAAAAAACAACAAATCAAAACACAAAACCAAAACAAAACACAAAAAACATACAACTGCCAACATCACTAAACAAAGTATAAATTAGCTTATGATCAGAACATCACTATTTGGAATCACACATCTCTCTATCTCATGGGAAAATCAAGAGTTTAAATTTAGTGTGTTATATTCTTGGTAAAGACTGGAATTTTTTATGATGAAGACTATAAACCATGAGGAATTAATAATGATACCCCCTTTTTTGTCAATTTGTTTATCCAGAGAAATGGAAGCACACACAGAGTAGTAAAATGATGGCTCTAGATAGCTTAATAAAAGTTAAGAGTTTAGAACATTGCTCAGTAGAGTCCTAGGCAGGAAGGCCTAGGATGTAAATAGGCTGGTATCTAAATGTGTATCTGACAGTACAATGTACATCACAATATACTCCCACTTGTGCACACAGTTTAAGATTCTTTCCTTTGACTGTGTTCAATTGAGTCAAGTGTCTAAAATCCCACTGCAGCAACAGATTAGGACCATCAGCAAAACCTAGAGAATTATTAATCACTCTTAAAAGTCTTAAAACAGATTTGGACTGGGATCTGTTGCCTGGACAGTCAGCCCAATGTTTGAGGTATCTTAGAGTTTCTAAAAATTCTGCATGTGAGTAAATAAGGACTTGTGGGAGGTCTGCACCCTTCAAGAACAGCAACTGTCAATCCAAGCCAAGTGTCAATCCCAAGGACACATCAAATGTTATTAGGCACTGATTGTGAGACAGTTGAAGTGAGGTCATACATTTCATTAGCTGTAAAGTTGCATAGCTGACAGGATTTTATTGACTGATGAAACCACGGAGAACAGTAGTATGGTGTGCTTGTTGCTAGTAACATGCCATAAGTTTTGTACTGAGTTTGAAAGGCCTCAGGTTTGTCAGGCCAGCTCTTTCTGAACTTTGTTGAGCCACTTGCAGCTTTGTTTTACCTAATGTAGCTGTGACGGAAATGTCTTTAATTGTCCAGATTCGTAGAGCTACTTTTTTCCACTTTTGTGATTCTCTTTTTGGTAGAAGCATAGTTCTGTACAGACAGTAGTAAAATGCAATTTTTCTATGTAGAATGAGATACTAGTGACTAATTGGAGCAAAGAAAGGTAGGCCTGGTATAATAACAAAGCCTTTGAAGTAGAGGCACATGGTATGTTGTAGAGTTTAGGCACGTGATAGGGCACAGGCTTGGCACTGAACACCCCACAGTTGTTAATGACTCACCCACTGTCTATTATAGAAAAGAAGACCAGGAAAAAACTAGTTTTAGGAGTAACAAAGAGAATAAAACAATAGTATCTAAGATAGGTAAAAGTTACTGTGCCCAGTACATTTGGAACTAATACAGAAAAGCAGATCAAAAAGAAAAGATCAAACTGTGTAAGCAAGCATGTAAGAATGATCCTAACTAGGTCTTAGAGAAAGGAATAAAGAACCATGAACATGAACATCATATTCTTCCTGACAAGGGACTCCAGAGGCTAAAAACTAATATTTTCCCGCATACCATCTGAATGAAGACACTAACCTCAGTACTCAGAGTAGCAGGGGAAGGATGAGCATAACACTAGGAAGAGGGGTATAGAAGAAGAGTGCAACAGTTTTAGCTTCATTATTATTCATTCTTCTTCTGCAATGTTAGATGTAGACTAATGCTGATTAGACTCTTAAGATTTCATTTATGTTAACAATAAACTGTTGCATGTATCTGAAAGGTGTGCTTCCTCTATATCCATAAACAAGATTTGGGGTGTAACATGGTGGCTGGTCCTGTTACTTGCTTTCATGCACAACCCAGAATATCCTTTGTGGGCTCCAGGGGACTTCCAAAATGTACAGTTCTGTCATAGTTTAAGCATCATAACTGTCAAACTGTTCTGGATTTCTCAGCTAGTCTAAATTGTCTCATACAGCACAAACAGTCTGCATTTAGGTGAATGAACTGAACACCTTTTCTCCACAGACTATTGAAATAGAGACTAGACAATTATATTTTAATGTTTTAACCCCTGAGATGAATTTCAGTCAACAAATGACTGTTAAGATATGAGCTTAGAAATGAGTTAAGAAATGACAATTATGGCAGTGCAGAAAAATATTCACTCATTTACTGTTACAAAATACATTATATCATACATTTTCCTGGACTGGTAAGCACTTAAGCATTTGGGAGTCAATAGGAGTAGGCACTGAAAACCCTGTATACTAGGTTCTTAAAAACACCAGTACTTACTGAATTAGCTTGGAAACTTTTTAATTAACTGAGCATCCGTTTCTCTATATTTAGCTTTTGTGCGATTAATTATAAAAGTCAAATAAACATAAGATGTTTGGAAGAATACAATATACAAATTAAAATAACATGGATAAGTTCTGTTAAAAAGCTATAAAGTTCTGTTAAAAAGCTATAAAATAAGTCATATATAAAATATTCCATTTTAAATGCCGTATTTTGTGTCAGCAAGTACAATACCCCCACCCCTCAGGACATGAGGAGATATTACTTTTCCTTTTTCCCAATTAGTATTATTTTCCTTTCAAAATTACTATTTCATGTTCATATTTTCTTCTTCCCACCATCTTGTTCCATTACTGATTACGTTTTATCAGCAATTTTGTAATTATTTTAAATTATGTTCTTAGTAATTATTTAAAATTATTTTCACTCACATACCTTAATTAATCGTATTCAAATGAATATTTGAACCTGCCGAGGAATTCATTACCAGTCCAAAATTACTAACTTTCGACAAAAAACCCAAACCCAGCATTTCTAGAAAGAATTAATCCTAACGTATTTGAAAAGCTATCCATCTCTGCCCTCTTGTGGTCATGTCTTTTCTCACATCTTACGAGGGAAAAAGAAACGAGCTTAAAAAAAATGCAATCCTAATTGATTTTAATGTATTTCATCTTAGCCTGCAACATTCAGTCAGATTTTCTGAAGGAACTGATTTTGTGAAGTATGTCTTTAGATCTCTGCTTTTAAAATAAATTAAAAAAAAAAAAGAAAACAAATAAAAAAAAACCAAACCCACAACCTTTTTAAACATACAAATGAGGTTATATTCCATGCCCAGTATGATATGCAGTAAGCTTCAATTGAGTTGCACTGCAGTTTCACTGAATCCTTTGAAATATTTTTTATATTTTTTTTCAAAGTTTTGAATCATGAGGCATCATACCCCAACTTATTCAGAGCAATTTGCTTTAAATTCCTTTATTTTTCCATCAAAACCCAACAATAGCAACAACAAAACCCTAGAGAAAAAAAAAAAATAGGCGGGGAAAGGAAAATAATGGAAAAAAAAACCCAAACAAAACCAAAGCATAGTAAAATAGTAATTAATTTATTATAATATATGTAGCAAGAATATTTCATGAATTAAGCCTGTATATCTTGTTCTTTAAGAGGAACTAATTCTAACCTACTACCTTAATAATAGTGAGACTCTTCCCTACCTTCAGTATCCTTTCTGGTGGGTTCTTGCTTCTAGGCTTGATGCCAATTGAAAGAGCCACATCCTGGCTGGAAGGCAACTTTAAAAATCCTCTTCTGGCCCTAGAAATTTCCTATTCACACACCACCAAGGCCAGTCTGACAGTTTGTTAATCCTCTCAGCATCTCTGTTTAGGATGCATGTGACAGCCTCATCTGCTGTATGTCTGTTAATTCTGTCTGCTTCAGACTGTTGATTCTTCTTGAATCTTCTCTTAAAGTTCAGTTTTTCTCAATAGAAAGAGTCTGGCTCCCTCATTTCACATGGCTCACCTAACTTTTTAATCTTTTTATTTTGTATCTCTTTAAAGAGATAGAGAATCATAAATTAATTCCAATTGGAAGGGAGTTCTAGAGACCATGAGTCCAAACCCCACTAGAAGCAGGGCCTATTTCAAGACTGGATGCTGTTGTTTAGGAATGTGTCCTCTCAACCTTTTAACTTCTCCAGGGATGAAGACTTAACCATCTTTCCAGGCAGCCTGTTCTAGTGTTTGATCACCCTCATTGAAAAGTCTCTTTTTGCAAGTAACTTATCTGGACTCTCTGTGTTCCAGTTTGTGCTTTTTCCTCTTCTTCTATCACTGAACGTTTTGAAGGAGATTGTCTCCACTTGCTTTGTATCCTCTCACTAGGTAGCTGACAGCAGCAATATAATCCTCACCATGGGACATCTCTTTGGGTTGAGCAAACTCTTCCATTAGCATCTCCTCCTAAGCCATACACTCCAGACCCCTACTCATCTTGGGAGCCCTCTGCCAGGCTCACCCTAGTATTTCAATGTCTTTCTTCTGTGGATCCCAAAACTGGTCAGTCTTCCACACATTTCTTACATGTGCAGAACATGCTTGATTCTTTTCCATTGTCTGTCAGAAGCGAGGGTGACACGGTGAGCTACTATGCCCTCCTTCCTTACACCCAGAGCCTTGTGCTCATCTTTGGTATGCCCAGCGTTCACTTTGGTGGTATCATTGATGCTCACATGAATGAGCAGCAAGAGCTACTCATCCAAGACTTCAGAAGTTTCTCCATACATCCTGAATACAAGACCCTGAGAAACAGCAAAACCTGTTAGACATGCCAGCTGGTGAGCAGATGATACCTTCACAATCACCCCAACCTCACCCTGCCGGAAGGATGCTTCCAAACAATAGAACACATTTCTCTGTGTCAGTGCATGGATTATGCTCAGTTGCCTGAGATACTGTTCTGTGTGGGAGTTGTTCACTTTTGACTGCTATGAGGCCTCATTTCCTTTTATGTAAGAGAATATCTGCAAGAGAAGAAAAACTCTCTTCCTGCTGCCAGAAGAGATGGAGTTTCAGCCTGCCCCAACCCTGTAGTCTCTAAACTTTACTGTTTCAAGCACAGACTTCGCGATCCTTCCCTATCAAAGCAGGACTGAAGCTGTTACACTTTCAAGGTTTCTGAGAAGAATGCATTAATCTTCCTTCTGTTCAGCACCACTCTGATGTTTTGCAAACTATTCAGCTCTTCCTGCAGCCCCTTCCCTGAGTAACACTGTGCCTAGTTGGAGTTTACCCACATGAGGGTGGGAGTCACAACTCTCCCATTCTATCCCATCCCATCCCATCCCATCCCAGGGAGGAGTCCAGCATTCTCTGCAACCTAGCATTGGGAAAATGTGTCCTCTCACAGGACTCAGTAGGTCTGCCCTTGAAGGTCACTGGTCAATGCCACCCAGGACTGGTCCCTACACTGCATTACCAATATAGATGCAACAACCTTGTCAATCCCATTACATCTCAAGCAGTGCCTTTAGGACCCTTGCCCTGGCAAGTGCACTGCCAAATCCCTTTTTTCTGCCCATGGTTTCTGTCATTCCTAGCAACAGTCAAATACACATTCTGTGGTTGTATAGGAGCTCCCCATGCAGAAAAAGCTTGAAGGTGTAGGTCCTCTTTAATCAGGAAAGGACAAGCAGGTGTGAGAGCCTAACTTTGTTGTGAACAACAAATAGTTACTGTGATAGAGTTCCTGTTTGCCAGCCCAGTTTGCTGACCTCAATATAATGTAACTTTGGGAGGATCAGGGGTGGTAAGGAGGAACACTGATGTGCAACAGTAACTTTAATTTTTGCAGTGTCTGGTGTATGACACTGTGTATTGTATTGCTCTAAAGATACAACATACAAGAAATATCCTAGGTGTATAGCACAACAAAGATTTAAACACTATTGCAAATAAAGGTCAAAGTGTAAGAATGAAAGAATTCTGAGGAACCAGAAGGAACTGCCTAAAACCTAACATAGGAAAAAGGAACTGAGTTGCCAGGATGACATCAAGCTAGGAGCAAAAGATCAACCTGCATGGACACAGGAAGCAAAAGATCCTTTTTGGTTTTGTCTTGTTTCCTCTGAGTTTCCTCTACTTTTTAAAGTTACTTGTTCTACTGTGTATTAAAATACACCTTTTTTTTAAAGCAGTTTTTGTATTTTGAGATTTTTTTTTGACAGATACCTTTTAAAAGTCTGATTATGTTAGGTTCCTTCCATAGAGTTCCTAGCCCTTTGGACAAGTTTCAGTAGCAGGACTACGGAGTGTTGTGTCTCAAATGTATTTTTACAGAGATAATTCTGTACTTCAAGTGTGCAGGTTGGGTCTTTCTCAACTGATGACAACAAAAAGTGAAGAGAGGTTACTAACCATCACTTCTGCTTAGAGGTGATAGTAGTAATAAAAACTGTTTATTATATCCTAATGAAACTTTGTTCAGTGAAATGTTTAATCTATACTTCTCAATCAGTTTTGTCTACATTTTAGCAGACCTTCCCTGAGGATATCCAGACATTCCCATGTGATGTCAGTATTCATTTCATCTCTAAGCTTTAGCGTCTACTCAGTATTTTGACAGTAAGAATTTTCTATGCCCTGCACTACTTTTAGCACATTGATTTCCATGGTCTAACAGTATACTATTTGATTTTTTAGATATTGTCAGACAACTTTCAGATTTTTTTTCTCATGGCTGCTTGATCTGCATTCCTTGTACATGGTTCCTAGGTTTGAAGCTTGGCACACCTTTTCATGTTTGGCTTATATACACTTTGTTAATACCATGTTTTTGCCTTGCGCGTGATAACAGAGGGCAATCCTAACACCACCAGACCTTGTTCTGTCACTGACACGGAGAACGGGTGGTCAAACAGCAGTGTAGCCAAAGACTACTGTACCACTACTGGAACAGTATCAGCAGTTACAGATGATTCATATAATGTAGTACTTTCTTCTTCACATCTTCATTACCATTACAGGAATGCAGTAATGAATTACTTTTTGTATGCACTGAAGATCTTATAACTTACTATCTTATAACTCCCTCACTGTTCTTCAGCTGGTTGAATGAACCAAGGTCCCCCTCAGAAATTTGAAGCAAGAGATATACAAGGGGAATAAAAATGCAGTTTTAATATGTTGGGATTTTTTAAAGGCTTTAGTTCCTGTAAACTTTATCTCAAACTATTTCTCATGTCTTTGAACTAGAGAGGAGTATGGTTTTAAGATACACTTAGCCACCTTGACTACTTGCTTTTGCTCTTCTGTCAGACTCAAAGTCTGAAAAACTGTCCCTAAAGGCTTCTTTGCATCCAGCTTGTATAAGGTTGCATGTGTTTCTATCTCTTCTAAGACCAGTTTAAATGTAAAATATGAAAATATTTATATTGGAAGCTGGTAACCCCATCTTGAAAGGGGACTTTAGGAGCTACGTTTGCAGTGAGGGAGGATTTTCCTCTCTACCAGTCCTCTCTTCATTTTTTTCAAGTATTCCAAATTGACTTGCTCTACACTGCTAGATTATTGTCTCTGGGATGGACTGCTTTTGTCCACTTTACATAGCATTTGGCATATGTCTTTTCTGGGTCTCACATGGTATGTCTGTGGAATCTATAAGAGTGTATAATTGCACTTCATTTGGGGAGGAGTGGTAGTGCAAAACATGTAAATGGAATGAAAGCAGTAAGTAATGCTTAAATAGTGTGAGTGTAAGGGTATATGCTAGTGTGTGATGCAAAGGTAACTAGGATTGTCTGAAGGTCTTCAAAACGGTGTTAGAGACCTGTATAGAGTAGAGGTAGCCAACTGTGATGGCTTTTCTGAATTAAGCTCTTAGGGAAAAATTCCTGAAATTATGTTCGAGAGTAATAGTTAATTTCCTGCAAAGGGGAGCCCTTGATGAACTAAAATAGATATTGTGAGGATGTTCAGGAAGATCTGTGAAGTTACTTATTTAAATATATTGGTGCACCAACACCGCCTTTCAAATAATACTGTACAACAGTCACATAAGCATCATAAAGCTACTGTAGATGAGTACAGAAAAGGGACATCTAAGTCTCTCTTGCTGTAAGTGGAGGATGTGATGGATGTCATTCTGTAGGAAGTTAACAGTAACAGGAAGAGGCAGCCTGGGCATGAGTTATGCATATAATCAGCCCTGGTTTAGATAATGGAAGAAATATAAATTTTCATATACTTTACTTTGGTAATTAATACTGCTAAACTAGTGACGCTGACTGAACTAAATTTATTTGTTTTGCCTTTTCCTTGAAAGAGGTTGCCAAGAAGGATGATTCTCCATTGTCAGGATAAGATATGAGCTCTAAATAATTTGGTTTTAACCCCACCAGATGGCATTGTTGAGAGGCTTAATTAAATTCTGGAAGCATAACATCTTGTTAAATTATGGTGGCAATTAAAAAGGGAGCAGGGGAGAGTGAGAAAGACAAGACTCATTATTATTACTCTGAATCAGTAAACCAATCAATAAATAACCTTACTATAATACAGAAGTTGGGCTCCTGGAATAACTTTTTTGTTTCAATGAAATTTAAATTACAGATTCTCAGTCCTTGTTCACTCGGAGAAAAAAAACTACTTTCCAGTCTCTAATACCTACTTTGAACTGTGAAACAAGCAAAAAATAAGTACTTATGTGAAAAGACTATTCAAATGTACCTGTTTCAGGTTAGTTGATGAAAACTTTCATTGATGTATGTAAAAAGCTGATATGAAGTAATTTTGTGCTATGTAGTTTGTGCTTGGATAGATTTCAGCAAATTAGAAGTAAATATGTCTTTTAAAATGTTTCTTTTTTCTTTGAAACATACAGATTCTGCAAATGTCTTAATTTGAGGGATTGGATTTTAATAGTGGATTATATCCTCATTGACTGGAAGACGTATTCTTAACCTGTGTCTACATTAACAACTAAAATAGAAGCAGATCACACAAGTTTTGATCCCTGCATCTACAGTGTGCATTTTTTTTGCATTTTATTTTGTCTGCTAGTTTTTGTTTGCTCTCTGGCTTGAACATTTGGTTCAGTGTTCAAAACACAAGCCACTGGATCTGTCACAATGTCCTGGTTCAGGCTGAAACATAATTCACACTTTGCTTCATCTGAAAGGAACTTGGCTTATATGCACTAGTGCATATGATTTGCAGCAAAGCACAGTAAGAGATGATGATTAAGGGAATTCTCTCAAAATTGCTGGACTCTGAGCAGAAGTGCTGACACATTCTCAGCTTCATCTGCTACAGCTTAACAAAAACACTTAATTTCTGTGTATTCCAAATTTAACTAATTGGCCAGATCTAGCCATTAGTATCTCTAGCAACTATGTGCTTAAACATTGCCAGAAGTCATTCATCCTCCCGCAGAAAAAAAAGTATCCCACTGACAAAGACAATAAAAAGCGAACTGTCTACTAATTTTGTAGGTTTAGATTCAATAAACTCTCTAGCATATACCTTAAAAATGCCATCATATTCAGTTTCAGTACAACTGTTTTCAGAACTATTACACACCTTTTAATTTCCTTCTGAAAAGTCCCCAAACAGTCCTGATGAATAATCCAGGAATAGGGTGAATGTGGTATACAAGGATAATTAATCTGTTTCACTTTTGTGCAATTGCTGCAACTTTTAAACTTTGTTTATATACATGAAAAAAAAAATACACAAGATATTATTTAAAACTTGATCTTGAACTTTAATTGCCTTTTTCAGTTTGAAGCATTTGCCTATGAGCCAAGACAAAACGTAGTGAGCACAATTACAAGAAGTAATGAGTTTGTATACAAGTTATTGTGGTTATTTTATAAAAGGTTTTGCTATCCATACAGAGGAAAAGCATTTAATTATCATTACTCTCTAGCTTTGGTTTTATCCAACCAGGAGACAGATTTTCCCCTGCTTTGCAATGCCAAATACTTTTGATGTCTGAAGAACTGGAATTATTTTATAAACTTCCAAACTTTTTGATTTGTATCTTTTATTAAAGGAAAAAAAATCTTTTAAAAAATGCTTTTGATATTTACTTTTACCTTTTGCAGGCATTTATTTTACCCTGTGTTGTGGTTTAGCTTCAGCCAGCAATTAAGCACCACATAGCCCTTCTCTCACTAACCCTGGCAGGATGGGGGTGACAATTGGACGACTGAAAGAGAGATAACTCATGGGTTCACGTGGGCACCTGGTTAGCAGATCCAGCTAACAGTTACATCTTGCTAGCAAGGCAGACTTCTCTCATCCCATTGATTGCAGTATTGAACTAATGGGGCTTGTTAAGCCATTAATCAATAAAGCTATTGTATAAAGGTGGGTTGGGAACAGGAAAAGAGGAGGAGATGTAGAGGGATGATGGGATGCAGCAGCTTTTTTTGCAGCAGTGGCAAAGCAATCCTAGCTGCAGGCCTGGGTACAAGGGGCCTTGGGGCTGTATGAAGAGAAAGTAAAACTTCATGCAAAGAGGGAAGCGAATGGGAGGCCAGATGGGACAGCATTCCTGGAAGAGTGTGGACATNGGACATCGTGTGCTGACCCATGGCTGGCCAGTGGTCCTTGAAGGGGAACTCATGTGCTGCACTGTGTAACTGATTAGTTGGCTGGCTTATTTTGGAGAAGGCCTGGTGCAGGGTGTGGAGGTGTGTGGCTGCAGCAATAAAGGGGCTATGCTTCTAGCACTCGAAGGACTCTGTCGCTTACTCTGGTGGCCCCCTGCAGTCTCTCGGCAACACCTCGGCAGACTCCTGCGGGCCCCTGGCGATGTCCTGGCAGCCTCCCGCAGACCCCCTACAACATCCCCCTGCAACAGGTTCAAATAAAACCAATTTACTAGGACATAGACAAAAATAAAAGGAAGATAATGTATATTATTATTATGACTCAATCACCTCCCTGGGCAGCCTGTTCCAGGCCCCGACAACTCTTTCAGTATTTTTTTTTTTTCCTAACATCTAATCTGAACCTGCCCTGGTGCAGCTTTGTGCCATTTCCCCTTGTCCTATCCCCTGTCACCAGAGAATATCACCCACCTCTCTACAACCTCCTTTCAGGCAGTTGTAGGTGGTGATAAGGTCTCCCCTCAGCCTCCTTTTCTTCAGGCTAAACATCCCCAGCTCCCTCACCCACTCCTCACAAGATTTTCCCTCCAGCCCCTTCACCAGCCTCGTTGCCCTTCTCTGGACTCGATTGAGGACCTCAAAGTCCTTTTTATGGTGAGGAGCCCAGAACTGTGCATGCAAAGCAAAACACAGAATTAATTCACCACTTCCCATTGGCAGGCAGGTGTTCAGCCATTACCTCTAAATTGATGCTGAGCAATACCCCAGATGCCACACCAAGCCCCCAGCTTCCACTCAGCCCCTCAGTCAACCCCAACTATAAACAGAACATGATGTCTTATGGTATAGAACATCCCTTTGACCAGTTTGGGTCACCTGTTCTGGATGTGTCCCCTCCCAGCTTCTCAGGCATCCCTCTGCCTTCTCATTAGCAGGGCAGCATGAGAAGCTGAAATCTCCTTTACTGCTTGGCAACAACTAAAACCATCACCCTGTTATCAGCGCTGCTCTCATCCTGACTCCCAAACACAGCACTGCACCACATGGTAGAATGAAAATTAACTCTATCCCTGCCAAAACCAGGACTACTTGATATCAAAACAGTTAAATTGTGTCAATTTAACAAACAGTTAAATTGTGTATGATAGCAAACAGTTAAATTGTGTCATTGCCTGGGAATGTCAGTTCTGAAGATTAGGATGAAAGCAAGAGAGAGCCTTGAGGTGTATGGAAATAATTCCTGAGGCTAATAAAGAATCACTGATGGATGTGGATAGACCAAAGAATTGATAATAAAAATTTAGAAAAGACAACTATTGGATTAAAATGGAATGAAATGTTAGAAGAGTATGACTAATTTAAGGAACAGAAGAGTATGACTAATTTAAGGAACTTTTAAGATAAGGTATTTTGGGTTGGTTTTTTTCTTTTTTTGTTTGTGTGTGTGTGCGTTCTTTTTTTTTTTTTTTATCATTGCCCCACCTAATTTTTAGTATTCATTTAACCTTAAACAAACAAACAAACAAAAAACCAAAACCAGGTGAGTTTAAGTTACAGAAATAAGCAAAGCTGCCCAGCAGGTTTCAAGAAAGACGTTTAAAAATGAGATTATTGAAATTTGAATTTTGTGTTGGTTATGTGATGTAAAAAGTACACATGCTTAGCAGCCCAACTTTATATCTCAGAAGCATCTTATGTATATTTGATTTCCTTTGACGAGAAGTAAAAAACTTATTTATTCAGATGAATAAATTGTGTGATAGTGTTTTATGAAATTGTGTTCATGTCAGTGAGGACAGGTATAACAAAATTTATGCTGGTTAAATAACACAAACCTAGAGATTAGAAGGTTGAGCAGTTCTTTAATACAACAGGATAATCAAAATGCAAATTATAATTTTATCCATAGTAGGTACATATTTTAGGAATTATAAACATGAACTGTGCCTCAGGCACAGTCAATATGTTTTTATTTTTTTTATTCAGGGAGAGTCACTGTTCAGCAGATAAGAAAGAGTGTATGTGCACAGAATTTCTACTTACTATAGGTCATGGCTCAGTTTTGCAGTATGACAGTAGTGCAACTACTTTAAAAAGAGGTTAGTAAAGAGTGTAAGATAGTGGTTATTATAATTATATAGACTGGACCTTAGATCCTTTCAGTACATAAGGTAAACTGAAAAAAAAACCCAAACCATTAGATTCTCTTCAAGAGCACAAGATCAACCTTAGTATGTTAGATAGTTCTTTTTGAAATTTTTACAGTAACATGGTATATAAGTAATTTGTGGTAGTAGGTAAGAAGCCTAATCATATTCATATGTATATTATTGCAAACTTTAATATTTTCTGTCCATGACAATAATACTCAAGCCAATTACTGTATCATTAATATTGTTAGAATCATTCACCATATAAAAGATGCAGGGATTCATCCTATATAACTGTGACAACACAGATATAGGCACCTAGGATTGTATTGCAAATAGGAAAAAAACCCTTCTATCTTGAATATCAATCTATAATACGAGACTTTAGTGGGAAGCTAATTCAAAACAAATTTAATTACATCATATCATAATCAACTTGATTATCATGATACAAGCCAGTAGATCTGTGGAAATAATGTTGTAAATGTGGGGAAAATTTAATAGATTAAAACAAACAAAAAAAAAACCAACCAAAGGAAAAAAAAAATAGAAACACTTGGAAACAAGATTAACTTCTGGGTAACAGACAAATGCATGCTTAGAAAATCTATGCTGGAAGAAGCTGAGGTGTCAGTGCACAGACCCTATGTTTTTGCCTTGTGTTTACTCTGTGGTGACTTTTCCCATCTCAGCTGAAAACTTTACTAAGCTGGATGGACCACTGATTTGAAGCACTAGGAATTTTCATATTTTCTTCCTTTTTTTTAAGGATATACTCTTTGTTTCTTTCTAGTAAAGCACATCCCTAAATAACCATACAGAAATATTTAGCACAAAGAAACCACACACTTTTATAAAGGGCATAACCATAGAAATATCTTTTAGCTTTCGTGTCTTCTGCAGATTAATTTTTATTTATTTATTTATTCATTGTTTAGTTTAGTGTGTTGTGGGTTTTTTGGTTTGTTTGTTTATTTAATTTGAGATAAAAATCACACAATGAAATCTGAAGATACTTCTATATATTTCAGCCTGAGTTAAATACTTGATAAGCCTGATGATATAGGATCCCTCCTGTTGAACTCCTAAGTCTTCCATATAGTTGGTAAGACAAAACACAGTGTATTTGTATGCTGTGAAATGTGAATTGTTGAATTATGGCCTTGTTTTCTCAGCATTTCTATTTAAGTAGACCAATAAAGAAGAGAGGGGAAGTAACCTCACACACAGTGCCTGCAAGCAGTAACATAAATCTAGTTTAAAATTCCTTATATCAAGAGTGAAATCTCCAATTATATTAATCAGCTCTTCAGAAACAGTTCAAAAGTGTCTTGTCACACAAAAAGTTGTGAATCACACAAAATATTTGCCAGCCTGTCAAGAGGGAAAAGATTTACGTTTTGTCCTAAATAGCTTTCAGGTTAAAGTCAAACCTGTGGATTTGGAAGGGGAGGTGGCGGATGGAATAGACTAAGTTTTTCTTGGTTTTTTATTGTTTGATGGTGTTTTCTTCATTCTGCCTTTGCACACTTTGTGGCAATGTCGATAGGCTTAGAGGAATATGAATCAATAGATGACCACAGTGATTTGTGAAGAAATTGCAGTGCTTGCTAATATAAGAAAAAAGCATCGGCAGACAACAGGATAGGAGTGAATTGCAGTTGTTACTTGTTGTCTGTTGCAGGTGAATTTGACATTTCTGACTTACTCCCTTGGGCAGAATGATGTTCCTATACTCAAATGGGTGTTACGATAGCTCATTTTTTAACACAAAATAGGGTGGGGGCAAAGTGGGTGATAAATTCTAGGGCCAGCAAACTCCACTTACTAAGTGCTTCGATAATGAGCCTAACCATACTTAATAATGACTGAAAACAAATAGTGTGATGGAAGTGGTGATAATTAAAGAGCTTGGGTGACTCCTAGACCCTCATGTGAATATTCTGGCAATATCCTGAATCATCTAGTTCCATTATCCTCAGCTCTAGTGAGGCTGCATCTTAAGTACTGTGTTCAGTTTTGGGCCCCTCAATACTGGAAGGAGGTTGAGATGTTGGAGGGTGTCCAGAGGAGAGCAATGAAGCTGGTGAAGGGTCTGGAGCACAAGTCCTATGAGGAACAGCTGAGGGAGCTGGGGCTTTCTAGTCTTGAGAAAAGGAGGCTGAGGGCAGACTTTATCACTCTCTACAACTACCTGCAATGCAGATGCAGAGATGTCAGGGTTGGTCTCTTCTCTCTAGTGACAAGCAATAGGATGAGAGGGAATAGCTTGAAATTGCACCAGGGGAGATTTAGTTTAAAAATCAGGAAAACACTCTTTACTGAAAGGGTATTCAAGCATTGGAACAGGCTGCCCAGGAAGGTGGTGGAGTCACCATCCCTGGAGGTATTTAAAAGGCATATAGATTAAGTCCTTAAGAACATGATCTAGAGGTGGACTAGTCAGGGTTAGGCTATGGTTGGTCTCTATGATCTAAAGGGTGTCTTCAAATCTAGGAGATTCTATGATTCTATGATTGTCTGATAGAAACTTCATAGCACATGAGCTCTCTTGTCTTTCTTTACAGAAAAAGATTTCAAGAATGAAGTCTGTCGGACAACCTCAGTACTAAGGTTAAGTTCTTGGTCTGGAAATTTGGAAGATCAGGTCTGCAGGACACGCAGTGTACAGTAGGTAAGTGCAATCTGGACAGAAAAAAATGACATTGAAAGTAATGCACACATTATATTGATACTTGTTGTGGTGGTTTGACCCTGGCTGGAGTCAAGACAACCACTAAAGTTGCTCTATCATTCCCCTTTCCAGCTGGACAGGAGACAAAAATATATACTGAGAGGCTTAGGAGTCAAGATAAGGACAGGGAGAGATCATTCTACAATTAGTGTCACAGGCAAAACAGACTCAACACAGAATAAAAGAAAGAAAACTAATTTATTACACTACACCAACTCTGAAACCAGAGTTGGGTAATGAAAAGTGCTA
Source organism: Zapornia atra (assembly GCA_013400835.1). Lineage (NCBI taxonomy): Eukaryota > Metazoa > Chordata > Aves > Gruiformes > Rallidae > Zapornia > Zapornia atra. The sequence continues at coordinate 24,899 of VZTU01025511.1, read as the reverse complement.
CCTCCCCCCATCCCTCCCTTCTTGGCAGACTTCACTTTAGTAATGATTTTGCTGTCTTCTTCCCCCATTGTGTTAGGAGGAGGGACAGGGAATGAGGGAAAGGGGGTCTCTGTCAGTTCCTTATGAGTTGGTTTCCTTCTTGGCTGGTGGGTGGGGGGCATTCCTCACACTTTTCCCCTGCTCCAGCATGAGGTCCCACCCATGGGAGACAGTCCGTGAATCCTTTCTGTCAGGGCTTCAGCTCCTCACAACTGCCTCAGCGTGGTTCCCTTCCATGGGGTGCTGACCTTCAGACCCAGACTGCTCCAGCCTGGTCCCCCAGAGAGTCACAAGTTCTCCAGAAAACCTGCTTTGGCATGGGCCAGTCTCTCCACAGGTACAGGTTTGGTGCCAGGAGCTTGCTCCAACGTGGGCTTCCCATGGGGTCACAGCATCCTTCAGATGTCTCCACCATATCTGGCATGGGGTCCTCCACAGGCTGTAAATGGGATCTCTGCTCCCCGGCATCAGCCATGGGCTTCAGGGAGGCAGCCAGCTTCACCATGGTCTTCTCCATGGGCTGTAGAGGAATCTCTCTCTCCAGCACCTGGAGTGACTCACAGCCACCACCCCCCCCACACACCTTCTTCAATGACCTTGGTGTCTGCAGTTTCTCACATCTTCTCACTCCCTTCTCTGGGGACAAACAGCAGCTGCTTGGGTTTTTTTGTTTGTTTGTTTTTTTCCTCCTAAATGTGATTCTCAGAGGAGCTGTGAGCATCGCTGATGGTCTCTGCCTTAGTCAACAAGGTCTCCGCCCTGGAGCCATCTGGTGTTTGCTCTGTCAGGCATACAGAGAGCTTCTAGCTGCTTCTTGCAGAGGCCACCCCTGCAGCCCCACCTTCTCTGCCAGAACCCAACCATGCAAAACAACAACACTTGTACATCCCAATTTTTCCTGGATTCTTTCATCAGCTCTTAAGTGAATACAAAATTGTTTTAAATGTTGACAGCTCCATAAAAGTCTCTGAACTATAGTACCCTTTGAGCCATTAGTATGTGTCCTGAATAATGTAATTGTCTATGAAATATAATGATTATCTATGAAATATGCATTCATAAATACTTATGAGTTCTATTCATTTCTAATCGAGTTTGTAAGTAAAAATATAAACCATAAGCAATAGTAGTAATTAACTAATTATTCATTAGTTGTTCACAATTAAATTTGTTTTATATGTAATATAATTAACTAAATTCAGATTTTTTTTTTCCTTCGAAGGAAAAAGATACTTTTTTTTCTTTCTTTCAATTGTAGTTTCCAGAGTAATTTGTCACCTTGAAAATCTGTTTTCACTATTTATGTTGCATGCAAAAAAGAATTCAGTGCAGTTTGCTGCAAAGTCTTTTTAAGTGGCATTATGCTATAAACAGTATTGAATTGAGAGCTTAGAACTGGACAAAAATAATAAAATATCCTGTCCTAATTATAATAAAGACATAACTCTAGTACTAAACCTCCAGTTGCTTGTGAAGTCTGTTGATGAGAGCATAGAGAGCACAGGTAGAGATATTTTTCCTATCATGATCTGTTCACCCTGCATAGGAGTGTGAGAAAGTAAGTTCTCCAATGAACTGTATAGGTTCAATCTAATTATTATTAATAGAAACACTCCACTGATTTCAACAAGAGATGAATTGTGCTTCATAAAATAATACAATTTATGATGTCAAGTGTTGCTTGAAAGTAAGAAAATAGTTGGTTGTCCTAAATTAACTACAGGCTAAAAACAAGTGCCTAACTCCAGAAGTGCAATTTGGAAAGCTTTTGTTAGTTGTAATTAGTAGGAGCCTCCTGTATTTATGTCCTGAGATTTCAGTAAAAGGAATTCCTTCCTAGGAGTTTATACAAAACAGACACAAATTCTGTTGTATAAGACACAGACTCTGCCCTGACTCTCTATACTGTAAAAAGCACTCTAAGCAGCTCCTAATTCTTCTTATAACTCTCCTCATGCTATTTAATGGTTTTTTGATAGCTTCCCAGTCTAATTTTTTTTATTACTCAGTCTGTCTAGTGTTAGACTGTGGAGGAATCATATAATTGCTCAGACAGATTGAGTAATAAAATGAAGGATGCTCCATTTATCAAGTCCCAAAGTTTAACACTGAAGATGTTTGAAGCTAGAAAGCAGAATTTTATTTCCCCAATTTGGGCTTTTTGATTACTAAGAATACAGGCGTACAGTAGAAGGCTCCAGCTTTATTTTCTTACTGTATTTTCAGCCCTCCATCCCTGGCTTAAACAAAACTTGGTGGACTCTTGTGAAATGCTGAGAATATGATGTTAAGCTTTGTTTTTCTACTCTACTGCACTAGAGGAAGTAACAACATTCAGTTTACCAACAGACATTCTATAAAGCTAAAAGAGTCTAGTGTGTTATTGATTTCACAGAAAGCACATTAAGTACTTTTCGCACATCATCACACAGGCACAGGCAGCTGTACATAGGTGTATGTTTGCATATATATATATATATGTATATATATATGTGTGTGTGTGTGTACATAGATATAGATATATATATATTGGCCATATGCTATCAGAAATATTCCTGGATTATGCTGGGCTTTGTTATCCTGAAGAACTATGGCAAGGTTCTTTAGATGCCAAAAAACCTATTAAATTGTTCTGTCATTGAATGTGTTCTTATTCAGTACATTCAAAGATTCTTATTCAGTACATTCAAAGATTTAAACAATCCCAATGCCTAAAACAGTTAAGGATTCATAGGTTGTGTTTGCTGTGTCTGATTCTACTGTGCAGCCTAATCTATAAGGCATGCATTTAGAATAGCTAACATATTATAATGGAGAATGAAAAACAGAAAAAAACAGGACAAAAAAAATCCCCATTTTTATAAAAGGTTAATGATTAGACATGGCTCTAAGTTCTGGATTTACTTACTTAGCCCTTAGTGATTCTCATTTTCTAGAAGAGTGGCCACTCCATCAGGATTTGCAAACACAGATTGGATATTTGATCATCTTTTCTAATTTTATAAATGTACAATGTAGACTGAATAATTACAACATTAAGACAATGACTAACTCTACAAGCTAAAGGTGAAAGTTAGAGTAAAAGCATGTGGTGGTTTGGCCCTGGCTGGAGGCCAAATGCTGGAGTCGAGATAAGGACAGAGAGAGATTATTCTGCAAATAGCGTCACGGGCAAAATGTATTCAAAATGGAATAAAAGAAAGAAAACTCTCTAAATTATCACACTGCACTACACACCCAGTGAAACCAGAGTCAGATAATAAGAAGAAGGACCAGATCTTAAAGCACCTCCCCCTAGCCCTCCCTTCTTAAGAGACTTCACTTTAGTCATGTTTTTGCTCCCTTCTTCCTCCCCCATTGTGGCACGAGGAGGGACAGGGAATGGGGGCTTCTGTCAGTTCCTCATGAGCTGTTTTCCTTCTTAGCTGGGGGTGGCATTCCTCATACTCTTCCCCTGCTCCAGCATGGGGTCCCACCCACAGGAGACAGTCCTCCACAAACTTCTCCAACATGAGTCCTTTCCCACAGGGCTTCAGCTCTTCACCAGCTGCCCCAGCTGGTGTCTGCAGTGTCTTACATCTTCTCACGCCCTTCTCTGGTGGTAAACAGTAGCTGCTTGCTTTTTTTTTTTTTTTTTTTTTTTAAATTTGTTTTCCAGAGGGGCTGTGCCCCTCNTTTTCCTTAAATGTGATTTCCAGAGGCGCTGTGACCATCGCTGATGCGCTTGATCTTGGTCAGCAACAACTCCAGCCTTGAGCCGTCTGGTATTTACTGTGTTGGGCCTCCAGAGAGCTTCTAGCTGCTTCTTGCATAAGCCGCTCACGCAGCCCCACCTCCACCACCAGAAACCCTGTCACGCAAACTACATTAAAGCAAAACATTCATTTCTAGTCTATATTCCTCACAGTATATAAGTAGCTTATTCAACATCTCTTTATGGTAAAATTCTAATTAATTTTGGGCAGAGACCAGACCTTCAAATTCTATCTTTTCCTTGTTGTTTGTTCACTAATTCTAATTTTCTGAGTTAGGCCTATTAGTCTGGGTTACCTTTCAGCAGAAGTTATTCAATTTCAACAGGAGATCCTTGCATAAACAACATATCATACCTTCTTCATCCAAATAATTTGTATCTCAGTCAGTTATGATGCCCTGATTGGGGAGCAGAGGCTGTGGGTTTATATTCTGAAATTAAGACAGACACATAATACAGATCTCCCACTTTATGTTCAAGATACTTCTGAATGTTCAGCTTCAATTTTTCCAACAGTGATATTAAATGAAAGTGGCTGTGACTGCTGTGTTTTATGCTGAATGTGATACTGTCAGTTTGCGGTAAGTGAATTAGTTGCAAGTATGCTGACTCGTTTGAGCCCCTTTGGAAACTATCCCTGAATTTCCAGTAACGTGAGGCAAAGGCTACGTTGTGACATGCTCAGCTCTGCCCACGTACTAATATATCTTGAGCATAGCTCCTTTCTGCATTGACACTGGCATTTTGGTTCAGATCAGAACAGGAGTTTTTGTTTGTTCATTTTTAAGTAAATTGCTCAATTGTTCTCATTGTGATAAGGTGGGTGCCACGGAATGGTCTCAGAGTGTAGAGAATGAACTCTTCTAGATTATGCTTTACCACAAGAAATGACACAGCTAACACATTTTGGCTCCCAATGGGCTTTTAGTATCAGGGTACAAATAGGTCAGGGTGAAACATTACAAAATGCATATAATGTGTATGCCAGGGCCTCTGCACTAGTTGTTTTGCTGTACTCTTTAAAGAGCTACATTTACTACTAATATAGATATAGCCTTACAGTTGCAGAAACTTTGGGTTGTAGGGAACTTCACCAATTCAGAAGAAGGTATCCAGGGAATATGTTGTTTCAGCCAGTGAATGGTGTTGAGTTTTGCAGGTTTGAGGGTATTTAAATGATTCCTCATTATAGCTTTAGATGTTTATAAGAATGTTTATGGCTAAAAGGAGATGATTCAGCTAATGAGATTATGTTTAAATTCTCATTTTCAGGAGAGAGAGACGTTTGGTTCCCGCCCCCCCCCCGAAATGGGGTTTAGCTTTCCTTGAAAAGAACAGATGCACTGAGGAAGTTAATATAGACTTGAGACTGGTAGTTGTTAAGAATCCTCCAGTAGATGGTGATAGAGAATAGGATTTTTTAGACCATGTATTAAAATATTTTTTCTCAATAATAGTGTTCATACATTTTCTGACAATATTCCTAGGATGTTTATCATAACTGATAATAAGTTGCACTCTGACAATGTGTTCAAGAGAGCACAGGAAGCAGCATGCAGGAAATAATTCAAACTTCATGTATAAAAAGTTAGCAAATGCGTAAAGAATCAATTACCTGCTTTCCTTTCTTTTCAGCATCCATCTTAAAAGGAAACACATTTTTTGGATGCTTCCTGTATAGATGTATTTGTAAATTTATATTTTCAGAAGAATAGATTTATTTTTTTAAAAATTTTTAAATAGTGTATTTTGATATGCAAACTTTAATCTGCATGATTCAAGTCTTCACTATAGTAGTGAGGTTTTAGCTTGTTTATATATGCTTTGTATTACACTAGATACATAATAAATAATGTCATGATTTCCTTCATCTTTTAGTTCTTTTATTAAAAAAACCCAACAAGTAATTTACTTTATTAACAAGGTACTTTTCTGGAATCTCTACAGTAGCAGAAATTGAACACATTGATAGTAGAGGGAAGACTATGAGAATATAAAGACAGAAATAATTAAAAAATAATCTATGCAGTCATAACAGGAAGATTCTACTGGTGGAACACAAAATACAAGGTCATTCCTAACCACATATTTTATTCAGATGGGTAGCTTCCCAAAAAGTGGTAGCTTTTTCTTAGCTTGGCCCCTTAAATCATCCACCTGAAGACAGACACTTAGCCTTACCATAAATCATTGACTCTACTATTATTCAGTGGAATTAGGTTCTAACTATCCTTGGAAAGGATCTTGCTTTGGAAGTAAGGAATCACTTACATGTTGTTTTTTGTTGTGGGTTCTTTTTAATATTTTTATTTTATAGAAACTTACAGGATTTTTACCACTATGACCCATAGACACTCCACTCAGTTCAAAAGGATGAATGTTCTGTGTCTTTCTGCCAGGCAACTTGCAATGCATGTTGATGTTAAAAATAAATGGAAACCTTCAAAACATTAAAAGAGTCTTGGAAAGTGGTGAGGATAAGAGATCAGTGCTGTGGAAGTCAGTTCACCATGTATGGGTCATTAGCTGAGAATGTTTCTGTAAAAAACATTTCTGTAAAAAACAAAAAAATGTTTTTTCTTGTGAATGGTACTTCAGTGGTTATTGGTGATAATGGTCCTGCAA
>VZTU01025511.1:0-18465 GCA_013400835.1 Zapornia atra | reverse complement strand
AAAAAAAAAAAAAAAAAGTCTCTACATTATCTTGATGATAAATAGAAAAACAAACCACCTATGAGACTTTTTTTCAGAGAGCCTTATGGATATTCTTGTTTTATCAGGTAGCTTATATTATTACCATGCATATTTTGTAAAAGCCAGCTTTATGCAGGAATTGATATTGTGTCAAAGAGAGCTTGATCACACTTCTGAGATTTCTAATGTTCATTTTTCTCTCACTGTGTAAGAGCAAAGATTCGGTTTCCCCCTCTTTTTTTTTTTTTTCTTCTTTTTCTTTTTCCTGATTATAGGAAGCAATCTTGAGATTTCTGAGGATTTATGGAAAGAACTGGTAGAACTGAAAGAATAGTTAGACTCAAAGGACAGATTGCCAAAGAACAGGGCAAAGTTGTCGTGCAGGTCTGCAGCCTCTTCATCAATAATGCAGTGGTCTCAGGAGCTCTCTAGTGTTAGGTGGATGAGTGAAAGGTCTCTTTCATTTAGAAAGAGATATGGAAAGACTGACCTTGCCTCTCAAGAAACAGGTACTAGAAGAAAAGTACCTTGGAATACCTCAGAGGAATGTTTTATCTTCTTTGACTCAAAAAGCGGTAGCCTGACTAAGAGCTGTTGCAACATTTTTTTCCTTTCTTCATCCAAACATTCTGTTTTACTATCATTTCTTCAAAGAAAGTTTGCAGAGAGGTTTCTTTTCTTTTTTTTCTTTCTTTTTTTTTTTTTTAAATCTCACATAAAGAAATAATGCTTTCTATCAATAATAAACAAAGAGTGGTATACAGTGACATAAGTAATTATCAGATAATTTTGTGTGTGTGTGTATATATATATATATGAGAAGACCAAGAGCTGTCTTTAAAGATATATATCTAGCCCTTACCTTTTTCCTCAAAAAATGCTAGTCTGATTTTCTGTCAATTACTGAGACATCAACTAATTTGGCAACAACAATTGTCATGAGTCAATGCATTCTCATGTTAGCAAGAGCTCACTTAACCAGAACATTAGGGATTTGGAATATGCCAAGGACAGCAAATACAGAACATTTGTTTTTCCCTGTGTCTTGCTGCTCTAAAGGTCAATCAATCTCCCTCTTCTACCAACATATACTAGGATTCTGGCACAGTTTTACAAGCATAAAAAGTGATCTGAATTTGTTCTTCTCCTTTGTGCTAGAAACCCCTGAAGTCATCTATCAGAGAGGAACATTTGTAGCTTTATTTACAAAGTGAGCATTCAAAATTATATTCAATACTTTCAGCTGTTTTCTATTCCCTTTGTTGTTTCAGGCACAGTGTAACCGTCGTGCCGAAACCATGACACACCATCTGATTTTTTCATCAGCTTCCCTGAGCCAAGCAAAAAGGTTCTGTCCTGACAAGAGGTCTTTTTGATGACAGATCAGAACAACAGAAGTCTATTATGGTTTGAATGGTTTCTGTTTTGCTTGCCTTGTCTATGGATCTTGGATAAGTGTATGACCCCCTCCTTTAGAAATAAGGAGCCGAAATCAAATATAAAGCAAAACAAGTGGTATGGAGGGGGCAGAAGCTAAAATCAATTGTAGACTTTGAACTTGTAGACCTTTCCCAATCCTCATGGCTGTAATCTAATCTTTTTTCAGGCTCAGATGTTCTAGTTGCATTAGTATAACTGCTCAACCCATTTCAAAGTAATGTACTCTAGGTCTTACCAACTGATTAGTGAAACGATCAATATTTCCTCCGACCTCTGAGTTACTCCTTACAGTATCACTGCTGCACTTCTCTGTACTGTAGATGACAGTGTTACTTATTTCCACGTTCCACCTTCTTCACTTGGTAGCAATTGTTACCTGCTTTGGAAGTACTTTTAATGTCAGCAACACTGGATTTCACACCAAGAGTCTTGTAGTTTTGTGTGGTAGGGTCCTGATGGAGAAAGGGGGGTGCTGCAGGGGTAGCTTCTGCAAGAAGCAGCTAGAAGCTCTCTGTAGGCCTGACAGAGCAAACACCAGCCAGCTAAAGGCTGGATTCACTGACCAAGGCTGAGCCCATCAGCGATGGTCATAAAGCCTTTGGGAATCACATTCAGGAGAAAAAAAACCAACACATACAGCTGCATTTGTCCACCAGAGAAGGGAGTGAGAAGATGTAAGATGTGTGCAGACACCAGGACCAGTGGAGGGTGGGGAAGAGCCCCCACAGGTGCTGGAGAGAAAGATTCCCCTACAGCCTGTGGAGAAACCCATGATGGAGTGTGTGTCCTCTCGCAGCCCATGGAAAGGGCCGAGACCCCACCTGCAGCCTGTAGAGAGGCCCAATGCTGGAGCAGGTGGAGACAAGATGCTGTGATCCATATCGGAGCAAGTGTCTGCCAGCACTTGCAGCCTGTGGAGAGAGAGAGAGGCATAGAGATGAGTGAGAGAGAGAGAGAGAGAGAGAGAGAGAGAGAGACCCATGCTGGAGCAGGTTTTCGGGTGGGACTAGTAACTCTGTGGAGGACCAGGCAGGTGCAGTCTGGGCTTGAGAGACTGAGACATTCTGTGATTTATGACTGCACTCCATAGAAGTGACTCACGCTGGGGCAGCTGATGAAGAGCTGAAGCCCCATGGGAAAGGACTCATGTTGGAGAAGTTTGTGGAGGACTTTTATGCATCTTGAAATCATTAGTGCCAATACTACTGAATTGCATGAAATTATGATGAGAACACATACATATATTTCCTATCCAGTATTGTTTGATTTTCACTCCACCTTTCATAGAATCATAGGTTAGGGCTGGAAAGGACCTCAAAGGTCATCTAGTTCCAACAACTCTGCCATGGACAGAGACACCTTCACTCGACCAGGCTGCCCAAATTCTCATCCAGCCTGACCTTAAACACTTCCAGGGATGGGGCTTCCACAACTTCTGTGGGCAACCTGTTCCAGTGCCTCACCACCCTCATAGTAAAGCATTTCTTCCTAATATCTGATCTAAACTTACCTTCTTTCAGCTTGAAGTCATTACCTCTTGTCCTATCACTACACTCCCTGATGAACAGTCCCTCTCTCACTTTCCTGTATGACCCCTTTAAGTATTGGTAGGCAGTAATTAGGTCTTTCCTGAGCCTTCTTTTCTCCTTCATTCTATCTTAACACTTTTTTATAATAAATGCTAAGGACCATAGACTGATCTTTCTTTCTAAGGCAGTTGCAAATCTCTACTGATAGGGGTCTAAGGGGCAGATGTGGTGCTAAAGTAATGTCTTTAAGTTTTGTTTTTATTGAATACATCAAGCACCTTCTGAAGAAAGGGTATGATAACCCAGCTGCCCTAAGGAGGCAAGCATTAAGCAAGAGAAAATATTGAAAATATCAGATGTTGCATTTTTTATTTATCTTAAGCCAGAGAAGTGGTGCTTTACAATCTTCCTTGATTATGGAATTCATATTACAAGCACCTACATTTAAGAACAGATTTGCATGGTTTTGATTGGTAAATTCTGATTGATTTTGACCAAACTTTTGTAGCTTGTATTTGCATAAAACTGTACATACTAGTCTTCCAAATACTCTAAGTACTTCTAAGTAAATAATAATAAAAAAAACCCCAAACAAAACAGCATATTATTACAAGTATGTAATATTTTGTATACTGTTGTTGGGTAAACAATGATCTAGAGAAGAAAGCCTTTCTCATGCCAAGGTTTTAATCTCTATGGAAAAAAAAAATGTATATTTGCTTTTCCCACATGTTTTATACTACATCTATTAGCATTTAGGGATAGGATATATCACGGAAGGCTGTATTAACCTTTCTACATACAGAAATCTATATATGTTTTAGTCATTCTCTGTACACTCTTCTGTCAATAACAGAATCACAGAATCACAAGGTTGGAAAAGACCTTTAAGATCATCAACTCCAACCATTCCTGTCCTATGCTAAACCATCTCCTTACGTATCTCATCTAACTTTTTTTAAACACATCCAGGGAAGGTGGCTCAACCCCCTCCCTGGACAGCCTGTTCCAGGCCCTGACAACTTTTTCAGTATTTTTTTTTTCCTAATACCTATTCTGAACCTGCCCTGGTGCAGCTTTGTGCCATTTCCCCTTGTTCTATCTCCTGTTACTCAGTCGAAGAGACCATCACCTTCAGATAGTTGTAGGTGGTGATAAGGTATCTCCTCAGCCTCCTCTTCTCCAGGCTAAATATCCCCAGCTCCCTCAGCCACTCCTCATAGGATTTGCCCTCTAACCCCTTCACCAGCCTGGTTGCCCTTCTCTGGACTTGCTCGAGGACCTCAGTGTCCTTCTTATGGTGAGGAGCCCAGAACTGGACACAGTACTTGAGGTGTGGCCTCACCAATGCCGAGTACAGGGGCACAATCACCTCCCTAGACCACACTAATACTGGCCACACTGTTTCTGATAGAAGAGCACCAGGAACACCAAGGGTGTGATTTACTGTACCCAAAGATAGGACCAGTTAGGCACAAATGAACAAGCTAGAATTTACCTTTCTCTCAACTGACTATAAAGAGAATATAGAATGAACAGCTTTGATTCAGACTTCCATACCAAAAAGTGTCTAAATGGCAAATGAAAAATTCTGCATTAACAAAGACATCAAGCATGTGTCTTGTAAAAGTAGGGCATCTAGCCAAACCTAGCTATTTAGATGCAATCAGTAGTGAGCAGAAAATGACAACTACATCTCTGCTGTCCCCTCTATATCACAAGGCTTAGGAATGTCTCCACTGTTTCACATTTCCATGAATAAGGAAACTTTTCATGGGGGCTGAATGGGAGTTGATGTATGTATGCTTCATTCAGATTTGCAATGACAGCTGGAGACTGTGATTGTGGGAGATGCCATGGAGCGCACCTGCCTATAATGCAGATATAGCCAAATGCATCTATAGAGACAATTAATAAAGTCTATTTTCTCTACTTCTATTTTAATTTAATTATTCTGTTCTTCTAGAAGTACCTATTTTTAAAGTCAAGGCAATGCTCAATTGTAGATTTCTACTATTGGTAAAATATTCCTGCAGTAACTACACAGCATTTAAAATTGTAAAGAGTTTCATTACATGATTTGGGCAGGGTCTCTTTAAACTTATAAGAGTTCATACTGAAATGTGAATTTCATGTAATTTGTAACTGGAACCTAGAGGATAGATATAGCAATGAATTAGTCTTTTTATCTGGAATCAGATATAAATTACTCTCCTCACACTTTTTGTACAGTAGTTCCACTATAACAGGTCATGGTCTGCTAAACTTCAAAAGATTATGTAAATTCTTGTACATGAAATAAACTAATGCACTATTTACTAAGCAGAATAAATGCCCAGAATCTGAAAATTCCAGCAACTGGCACCTTGTTTATATGTTTACTTTGTGGGGTGAGTAGGGTGACTTGGGCAGTGATATAGATATCAACATGTATATTACTTACTGAAAGTTAGCAAAAACAATGTCATTACTCTTACTTTCTCAGAAAAAAAAAAAAAAAAGAGTCCTATTAGGGTTTTTTTTGTATAAGCCCAGAAGGTCTCTACTGTATTTTGTGCTGAACAAAAGGTTTATGACAGCCCTAGTGACACATTAAACCCCTAGCCAAGATATCTTCCCAATGAAGTAGGGTTATATTTCAAGAAGGGAAAAAAAAGAAGACAGCAATGCTCCCAGCCTTATTATGTTATTCCACATTTTCATAATCTTCATCATCACAAACTGTATTTTTCCTGAAAACTTATACCTGCAGGAAAAAAAAAAAAAAGAAAAAAAAGTTCTTTCCACACTGAATACCATTTTAGATCACAAGCAGTATTTTATTGATGATGCTTGTATAGTGTTGATTCTTCAGCTCTCACAGCTACTATAGCATTTTTTTTAAGTACATGATTAAGCTACTTCAACAACTTATTAAATTATGCTAAACATATTTATCAGCAGCACACAATTACTGCCATTCACAATATACAATGTATGATTATGGAAGTCACTTTGTAAAAACAGGAAATCATCATTATTTCTATTTCTATTGTTTGAGCGTTGACTTTTTTGGTCAGGCCTTTATGATATTATTTTTAAGTTCAACCCAACTTAAGGAACTCAGTCTTCCATCTCAAGTTCACAAACCTTGAACTTCAGTAACCTACTTACTAAATAAGCACAAAAGGAAAAAAAATCTTTCAGAAACTTTCGGACTTTCAGGATATAATTAAAATTTCTAAGATTAATAACAAACATGCAATAAATGTAGTCATTCCTTCAAGTCAACAAAAAGTCATTATTATGAGAAAAACCAAAACCAAAACCAAAACCAAGATCAAAACAGTGTGGTAGATGTTTAGCAGTATTTTAGTAATTTTACCAGGAACTCCAAAATGCAATATTCAAATCTTAACCTTTTTTTTTTTTTTTTTTTCTTTCTCCTGATTGTTTTGCATTTTGGAAAGAAAGAATGGCTTTTAGGTCATTCTGAAGTGATAATGCTCTTGCAAAATCATCAAGTGTAATTGTGTTTTGTGTTTATGAAAATAATCATGATAAAGGAAAGCTAAACAGGATTTTTTTTCTGCTGTTTTTATTTCAGTGGAAGGAAGGCAGACTGTTCAATTCACCTCTACATCCCCTTAGAGTTTCAAAGAATGTTACGAGTTTTAACATTCATGTGTTCTGTGGATGAACATTCCTTAGTGGCATTAACCATTACTCTTTCAGCACCGCACACGGCATTTACACTGCTTCTTTCAATCACATTGCAATTTTTTTTGTTGTTTGGGTTTTTTTTGTTGTTGTTGTTGTTGCTTTTTTTTGTTTTTACCTGTAGCTTATACACGGGTATTCATATGGAGCTACATAAAAACAGACTGAAATTGCATGTCATGGCAAATCACCAGGGCAACCGGGAACTAACTATTCACAACCTTGCAGCACAGTTTTTCCATTTTAGAAGCTCTGAAGAGATACTTCTGTTACAGAAATAACTGGAAATCTGGGAGAGAAAAGAGTATTTTCAAAAGCCAGTTAAACAGAATGAATCAAACTAGTGTTAGTTGTTTGTGTGTTTATATTTACTCAAAATATACTGTGTCCATTTTGCCATTAAAGGAGTAATGCTTTCAAATTAAATTTATGAATACTTTAGAAAGCATGAAGTTTGTAGAAAGCATTGTAGTTTGCTTTGAATTTTTTTTTTTTTTTAATCACAGGTGCTTTGTATGTTTTGATTTCACAGAATCACAGAACTGTAGTGTTTGGAAGGGACTTCAAGAGATCATCAAGTCCAACCCCCATGCCAAAGCAGGTTCCCTAGGACAGGTCACACAGGTAGGTGTCCAAACAGATCTTGAATATCTCCAGAGAAGGAGATTCCACAACCCCTCTGGGCAGCCTGTCCCAGTGCTCTGTCACCCTTACTGTGAAAAAGTTCTTCTGCATGGTGGTGTGGAACTTCCTATGTTCCAACTTGAGGCCATTGCCCCTTGTCCTGTCTCCACAGACAACTGAAAAGATGCTGGCCATTCCCCCCTGTGTCCAACACTTAAGGTATTTATAAACATTAATAAGATCCCTTCCTAGTCTTCTTTTTTCAAGGCTGAGTAGCCCCAGTTCATTTAGCCTTTCCTCACAGGGGAGATGCTCCAGGCCTTTAATCATCTTCATAGCCCTTCTCTGGACTCTTTCCATGAGATCCCAGCTTTTTTTATACCAGGGAGCCCAGAACTCCAGGTGGGGCCTGACCAGGGCAGAATAGAGGGGGAGGATCACCTCCTTTGACATGCTGGCCACACACCTTGTGATGCCCCCCAGGATCCCATTGGCTCTCTTAGCTACCAGGGCACACTGCTGGCTCATGGCCAACCTGTCATCTACCAGAACCTCCAGGTCCTTCTCCACAGAGCTCCTCTCCAGCAGGTCATCCCCCAGCCAGTACTGATTCAAGAGGTTATTCCTTCCCAGGTGCAAGACTCTACACTTGCTTTTGTTAAACCTCATCTGTAAAGGTGAGGTCTAAATGCAACATCATTTCATTGATGTTACATTTCTCGCATGTGACTTTTAAACTAGATCATATTTTTGTGGATCTGGAATAAAGTGTCCATGTCATATTTGCATGTGAGCCTGTCAACATGTTAGATAATTTCTTCCAGATCACAAATCTTCACTAATATTAGCTAGAAGTCATAAGCTTTCGATTTACACACTAGACGCATGAATGGATTGAATGGCATAATGTCTGGAGTAAAGTCTAGAATATATATCCCCTGACAGGCATGAGATCATAACTCTGTGTCATATTTTGTATTAGACATCTAGCTACTACTATTTTTAGTGAGAATCTTGCAGGCAGATAAGAAGAATAAATGTCCTCACATATTTTAATAAAGTTGCATTCAGATGAGCTGTAGTTGAGCTGTAGAGAGAAAATATATGGAAAGACATGTTAAGAGACTGATAGAAATTTTCTGAATGTATGAGTTTTTCCTGTTGCTTTAGGTAGACAACAGAGGGGTTGAGTCTTTAACAAAAGATAAAAAGTATATCTGTTTGCAATATATGCAGGAATATATTTTTACAAGATTGAAAAAATAGAAATCTAAAAAGTAATAGTAAGTCAAACAATACATTTATGTTCAATGGGTTTTTATCCTAGAATTTACTTCAGGATATCTGGCCTCAATTGGTGTCTCTTTTATAAATAACTGTGGGAAATTTTGCAGTGATAAGAAATATCTGTAAACACCTATTCAAGCAGGTTTTTCAAGAGGTGAAACACCAGAGTTCCTTTTCCCATCCAAAGCTGAAAGATATTATATTCCATGATCCACCTGTGGGCTGTAAAGTCAACCAAGATTATCTTCATCAGTCCTATGGTTAATCCTCCATCTTTTTACCTCTAGATGTTTGTAAGAGTAGCTTCAGAATTTCCCCTGTTACCTTAGGAATTATCTTGAAAAGAAAGGTGGAGACATCATATATGATGATGTTAATCCCCTACTTATTTTTATTACTATTTTTAATTTTACATAGCATGGAAAGAATATGCCACCCACTTCTTTCAGCATAGCTGTGCGTGCAGCTACAAAGTGGTGAGATCATCTGGCCCAAATCATATATCTCCATGGTTTTATTTGCATCCTGATTTGGTGTTTTTTTCTCAGTGACTTCTATGATACCAACTTTGGTGTATTTCCATAGCTACAGATTTTCAGATACGTCTGCTGCATCACTGCTATGTTTCCTATACTCAATAAAAAGCAGTCTTTTACAAGACTATGACATCAAATGTGAAATACACTGGAGCTTCTATAAAAGAGAAGAATAATTAATGATAGTGCTTGAGAATGAGAGTGGGGAAAAAAATCTGTATGATTACAACTAATAGAAGTGACAGAACACCCACATGGAATATTCCCAGGGGCTTCGTCAGTCTAAAATTTTGGGCAAATATACACTGCAGGAGTCATCAGCCTCTTAAAAAATTCCAACAGTAATAAACTCACTTTTCTGAAATATTTGGGATGAAACATGCTTGTCTAATACAGGACCTTTAGGGAATCAATTTGACAGGGGTTCAAGGGCATCACTCTCTGAAGAGTTCTGCAGACATTAGAATAAAAAATTATCCACATACACTGTACTAAAAAAAGACCTGTAGGGCATCAATCTAGTTAAGTCCAAGGACATGTCTCTGTAGAATTCCCTAGGGTGTCAGAGGTAAGAGTATCTCTGCACATCAGTGCAGATTCTTCATAATTACTTCAGGGATATTACCAGGAGAACCGCTGCAGGGAACAAAAAGCCTTTGGGTCGCATATCTTGTATTATTCACCTGATGATATATCAGTGTGACACACTGTTGTACAGACCATCATGGTATAGGTTGTCTGTGGAAAAAATGAAGTGCTGTGAAAATGAATATTTGAATATGTGGAATGTTTTTTCAAATGTAATACGATATGGATCTGAGGGAGCAGTGTACATAATCAGTCTTGGGAATCAGAAGACCCATTGCTCTTTATCCACAGGAGTTGTAGGGCACGCACTAGGCCAATGTTGTTGAAATGCAAACAAACACACATTGAAACACAATACCAGAAATATATTAAATTAACCAAAAGATAAATTGTGGCTGCTCACACTGGGAGTTTGGGTGTTCATAGGAAAAACACACCCTCTCAGCCTTCAAGCTTCAGAAATTAATGTTCTTTGTCTAACAGATTTAAGTTATTTTGAAACACTGAATATCCACTTTCTCTTTAGTTAAAATCATAGAATCATTAAGGTTGGAAAAGACCTCCAACATCATCTAGTCTAACCTTTCCTTAAACACTCCAAGGGATGGTGACTTCACCACCTCCCTGGGCAACCCATTCCAATGCCTAACCATTCTTTCTGAGAATAAATGTATCTGAATTCCTAACCTGAGCCTCCCTGGTGCAACTTGCAGCTATTCCCTCTTGTCCTATCACAGTAAGAAAAAGCTGACCCCCAGCTCACCACAACTTCTTTTTAGGTAGATGTAAAGGGCAATAAGGTCTTCACTGAGCCTCCTCTTCTCCAGAATAAAGAGTCCCAGTTCCCTCGGTCTCTCCTCATAAGACTTGTGTTCCAGACCCTTCACAAGCTTCATTGCCCTTCTCTGGACACACTCCAGAGGCCTCAACATCTTTCTTGTAGTAAGGGGCCCAAAACTGAACACAATATTCAAGTTGCTGCCTCACCAGAGCTGAGTACAGTGGTATGTTCCCCTCCCTGGTCCTGCTTGCCATGCTATTCCTGATACAAGCCAGGATGACTTTGGCCTTCTTGGGCACACTGCTGGCTCATGTTCAGGCAAGTGTCAACAGACATCTCCAGAGCCTTTTCCTCTATGCAGCTTTCCAGCAACCCTGCCCTAAGCCTGTAACATTGCCTGGGGTTGTTATGACCAAATTGCAGGACCCATCACTTCGCCATGTTGAACTTCATCCCATTGGACTCCCATCGATCTGACCTGTCCAGGTCCCTCTGGAAGGCCTTTCTACACTCCCAACAGATTGACAGTTCCCCCCAACTTGGTGTTGTCTGCAAACTTTCTGAGGGTGCACTCAATTTCATCATCCAAATTAACAATAAAGATACTAAAGAGGATGGGCCCCAGTAGTGACCCCTGGGGAACACCACTTGTGACCAGTCTCCGGCTGGATTTAACTCCATTCACCACCACTCTCTGGGCCTGGCCATCCAGCCAGTTTTTAACTCAGCAAAGAGTGTACCTGGCCAAGCCCTGGGCAGGTAGTAGCATTGAGTAGGAAGGACAACAGTTGTGCAAGAGGTTGAATATTTTCTTTATGTTCAAGTCCAAAGAAAACAAAGAGACTGGAGTACAAATTCTGTCTGTAACAATTGTTGGCTCAAAGACACCGGCTGAAGCTGAGAAATTTGTATGTCAGTAACTATATGTTGACACCTTGAGGTTTAAGATTATCTGCTTATCTACAAAAGAGCACAGGAGCACAAAGGAAAGTGGCAACACAAAGGAAAGAACTTCATGTCCAGGACCTTCCCAGGGCTGTCCTAGGAGAACCACAGCCCCTGGGTCTGGTGTGAGACCTGTCAGGAAAAGTCAAGGGGAGCAGCTTTTCAGAGCACCTTTGGGACTGGGCGAGGGGAGGGTCCGTGCCTGGAGGTATGTGACACATTGCGGGATGCAAGGGAAGAGAACCATGGGATTGAGCAACAGTTACTATGAGGAGTTTAGGAGAAGAAGCAAAAGTGGGATAAAGGAGGAAAATAGGTGATTTGGGAATCACTAAAAAAGAAGGAAAATAGAGTGATAAGGGGATAAAAAGTGCTGATTGCATGTAAACACATGGATGGTCTGTGTGTTTGGCAGTGCTTTGTTTCTGATCAGTGCCTGGACAAGTGCAGGATCTGTTGCACTTATAAAACACCATCTCTAGCTCCTTTCCTGGTGGATTGAGAAAGAGGGAGGGGCAGAGCCTGAGCGCCAGCCACTGGAGTCAGATCAAAGGCTAGCAGGCCCTGGAATCATGGTACCAGAGGCTGGAGAGATTGGAGTAAGTAGTCTAGAGTCTTGACTAGAGTGGACAACTAAAGTGGGACTTTACGTCATAGGGGTCCGTGTGTCCATGCTGCCAGGAACTGGAACAAGTGCAGGTGTATAAGTGAGTGTATGATCACTAACAAAGATCAAGCCAGACTAGCCAGCGAATAGATAACATAGCCTGGGAGCAATGTGTGTGTCTCTAAGGGTAAGGCCATAGTGGAACTATCAGGTGTATCAGTGATGTCTTGACCCTATCCAGGTCTATCAGTGTCCATGTGAGTATCTGTGCATCTTTCTGTATGTGTGCACATGCACATAAGAGAGACAGTCTGCACTGGCCGGGGCTTGGGCATTGAGTTTTGTGTGTTCATGTCACATCAGCTGCAGAGACAGGGATGCAGGGCCAGCAACTGGGAAGACTCAGTGTCTGAGCCCAGCTGCTAGAGGGATCCACCTTTTTCTTATATGTGCATATGTATTCTCACTGGCAGAGAATACATATGTATGAATGTATTAGACAGAGAAGGGAGCAGGATGAGGCTACTGTGTTCATGCGAGTGCTGAATGTGTCCATGATCTCTGTGCCCAGCTGTCTTAAGAATATACACGTGGTGTATACAAATGTTCTTTGCGTGTGTATCTACCGGCAATGCATCCTCAGCCTCCTTACTGGTTGCACATGGGGGTGTGGGGCTGCGGCAGTCTTACCTCAGTCTGCAGATTCTGCTACCTCTAATACACAGTATAACTGAGATACACACAACTTAGAGAACAAAGGATTCAGTTCTAAGAAAGTGGAGGTTTGTTAATTTCTCGTTCTGTTTATGATGGCAGCTAAATAGTTGTGTCTCAAAGACTGATCTAAAGCCATTAAGATCAACAGATTTGAGATGAATTAAAAAAAATTGAAAACACAATAGATCAAATTATGTTAAGCCCTAAAACAAAATTAAAAAGTCATCAGTCCAATATATTGGAGTTAAACATTTTAGAAATTTGAACTCCATTCATAAGTACATGTCACAGAAATATTTAAATGCCCACTGAATTATATAAAGTGATCAATAAGAAAAAGGTTTTAAAACTTATGATCTACTGAAACAGATATTCCCTAGCAGCGATTTGTTTAATTCTGCAAATTCTTACTTTCCTATCTGCATCTTTCTAACATGATTATTTTTCAGAAACACAGATTGTCTCAGCCTATATCTCTCCTTTATCTTCCCCAACCCAATGAAAAAACAGTCTGATTCCTTACAGAACATTTTACTTCAATATGTGTTTAATTTTTGGACAAGACTTCTAGACCTATGGATTATAGGGTGCTGTGAGACTTTCAATTTTTTAAGAAGAAAGTGTGAAATTTGTTTAATGTTTTTTGTGTGGGTAACACCATTGGATCTTAGCTTTTTTTCTCTGGAGTATATGTTTCTTAGAGGCATACCGAATGACTTTAAAATCAATATACATAAACCCAGAATATAATTATCTAAGTGATGGTAAAGCCAAGGCTTGGGATTTTTGGCAGACCATGAATAAGGATCACAGTGTGACTAAAGCGCTCAGAAGTACTTTGGAGACTTACCCTCTTTTGATACAGTGTACTGAGGGCACATTGAGAGCAGAGTGATGAGAATGTAATCCTGAGAGTGTGCTGGAGTTCATTGCTTTCTTAAGGACAAGTGTTAATAAAAGTTAAATTATCCATAGTAAAATATGCTTCATTCTTTCTTTGTGCTTGTTCAGAATGAGTTCATTCAGAGGACATTATATTCTACCGTCAGATTTATGTGTCAGACAACTGTTGCAATTCCTTGTAACCTAAAATGCACCTGCTAAAAAAGAAATTAAAACATGGAAATGTTAATAATATATTTAATATTTACATTTAATTATGCATTATATTAATAAAACATTTAATAATAAATGTTTAAATAAAAGTTTTAAATAAAACTTGAAATAATACCTTTTTGAGTAATCATTGTTATTTTGTAGCTAATACTAGATAGTTGTAAACTAATTTTGCATCTAATTCTAGAATTAAGCAGTGCTTGAAAAGGCTTATGTAATTTTCATTATACTTCTGACTTTAGGGAGACCTACAGATCTGTCTCTTCCTCCTGTTCTTGTAATAGCCCTGTTTCATTATCTTTTACTAGACGAGTTGACTTTCCTGTCCATTTCTTCTAATATGTAGGGGTGACTGATACTTGAATGGGTTGGTTCTCTGTTTCTGCTGCAGTGCTGATTTCTGGTGTCTGAGTAGCCACAATGCCTGTCGTAGGGTTTGGAGCAGCTGCAGTGCCTGTTGCACTGTTTGGAGCAACCACAGTGCCTGTTGTTGGGGTTGATCTCTGGGTGGTATTCTTAAACAGTTTTTTCAACCTAAACATGACCTGAACCACATTCAGGAAACCTGACAGTAGAAGCATGCTGGTCAGAACATCCCTAGGATATTCAACATTCTTAAGAGCTATTGTAATTAGTCTGGAGAAGAAGGGGAAGATGAAGGAAGGTATCTTCCCCACGTATTGCCTCTCCAAACAGAAAAATTAAGTGTAATAGTTTATCGTTCCCAACAGATGGCTCCCAAAGTACAGAGATGGAGCTGTCATTGCTCCGCCACTGCTGAATACAGATTCAGCCACCACTGAATACAACTACAAAACCAGTCTATCAATGATTTTCTCATACCATAAGCCAGTAGTACACTGAAAAGCAGAGTGATAACCTTAATCCAATGTACAGAGGTGACCAACCACACATAAACACTGATAACCAGTATATATAGCAAGGTGTTACATGAAACAATATTTTGACCAGCAGACCAGTGACAAACTATTGCAATGAATGTTTATAAGAAATGTGGTATAACACGCTCTGTTCAGATCAGTTGTTATTTCAAACCTTCACATCCCATGTCGGGGGCCAAAAAGGACTGTACCGGCTGGTAACTCAGCACCATACAGTCATTTGCTCAGCTCTCTCCACTTGAGGGTATGGGGAGAAGAATGCAAAAAAGCCTCATGGGTTGAAATAGACACTAATGGAATAATAAAGAAAGAGAAGAACAACAATAACATTAAGACTATTAATATTGACCTTAATAAATGTTAATATGGTGTTGATAATATTATTCATATAAATATTAAACATATCAAGATAAATATAATATTATTAATAAAGCAAGTTATGTAAAAAATCAATTGCTCACCACATACAGAAGGAAAAAAATAAAAACCAGCCTACTCTGTTCCTGAGTAACGATTCCAGTTCCCAGCTAGCTTTCCCAGTTGTATATGGAACATGATGTTGTATGGTAGGGAATATCCCTTCAGCCTGTCTAGACTCTTCCAGCTTCTTTTGCATGTAGCAGGGTCCAAGAAGCTGAAAAATCCTTGACGTCGTTTAGGCACTGCAACTACCCAGAAACAACTAAAACCATCAGTGTGTTAAAAGCATTGTTCTTATACTAAATCCAAAACAGCACAATACCAACTACTAGAAAGAAAAATTAACTTTGTCTCAGCTGAAACCAGAACAACCCTGTTTTGTTTTTGGTTTTGTTTTTTTTCCCTGAAGAAAGGTGGTTTTGCACTGCAGTTAATATTTTTGTTTGCAAACTGCCTAGGTTATATAGGTAGCAGGATATATACACTGTACATTGCATAACGGATGCTCCCAATCTATCTATCTGAACTTTAATCAAGTCAAAAATGTCTGAAATCTGTGCAGACTCATGAACCTCTGTGATATTATCTATTTCTGTATATTTGCTTTGTTTGCTTTCCATCACATGATGTTAGCAAGGGAAAACATTTAGATCTATAAGATACAGAATTTGTCCTAAAAGATAACTCTTTACGAAGTTAGCTTTGTTATGTTTCCAATACCTCTGATACCTAAATAATTACTTCTGTTTAATTTAGATCCTGTGAAAAACAGAGAAAGAGCAAAGGAGTGCTTGTATGGATCCTAATCATTAATATTTCAGTAAAAAGAAACTTAAGCAAATTACATACCATAAAGAAAATTGTTATTTAAATGGTATTAAGTACAATTCTTCAGCAAAACATATAGTGAAGGGTTATCATTGGCTCCTACTGGAATGAAATTTATGTCTTAAAAGCATTATTGCATCAGCATGAAATTTAATGAAGTTGGAAAATAGCTATATATAATGATATGTTTTAATTAGAACTATTTTTAATTAAATAATATTATTTCTATGTGTATGTAGCAGGGCATATTGACAAAATTTGCTATAAGAGGAAACAACGGAATCAAGAATGGACATCTGAACACCCAGTGAAATGGAATAAAGTTTTCAGATTAAGAAGCACAAAGTAGTTCTCTCTGGACCGTCTTAGAGGAGAATTCTGTGGACAACAATGAAATAAACAGGCCCAGGACTGTCCTCCTACTATATTGATTATTGTACTTATGAGGCCTGATCAATAACTGAGTAACACCCTTCCAGTGAATGTCATGAGTACTTTTGAATTCTTATTTCCATTCCTTGTTATGAAGTTGCATTAAGACAATGTGTAAGCATGGCACTAAGAATTGGCAAAAGCCCCCATTCAGAGCTGAATGCAGTCAAAAGACCTTCCTAGACATCTCTGTATAGGGAATATTTACATTGGGGGATGAAAGCTGTTTAGAAGCAACAGGAAGCAACAGATGCTTTTAAGCCTCTGAAATGATCATAAATTTTATCTTAGAGCACCATGGTAAACACTTCTAATGTTGTTTGTACTTTTTTTCTCTTTTATCCTGAACAGTATTAAGTTCATAAGAAAGATTTTATAAAGATTAAGAAGTATAGGACATTTATAAATTGCAGGTAGATAAGTTACTCTCAATCCCAAACTGTCAAAAACAGGGAAAAACACCCAAAAAACCCACAATATGTTTTAATGAAGATAGTAGCTCATCTTAAACCATCTAAAATAGTTGACCTATGAAATATAAAGAAAACTGCTGGTTCTCAAAACATTCCTTCTTCAAAGTTAAAAGAATGACCTCTAAAATAGCTTTAAGGAAAAGTTGGTTATAACTTTTGTTTTAGTTACCATTGGACAAATACAGTTAGCTTCTTCCTAAATTCAAAGCTATAATAAATTTGAATTACAAGAGGGGTGCCATGCGCAGAATATTTTTGTCAGTAAAAGGAAGAACACAACCTGTATGTGAAACAACATAGGATATTGCCAGGAAGCTTTCTCACCAAATAATTTAGTTTATATGAATTATTTTTATTGAAATGGACTTATGTTCACTTCCTATTCTTTATCTTTACAAAAAATCTAAACATAACCTAAAGCAAAGTCCCCTTTTCCATTAACTTAATCCTCTATATAGTATTTATTTGCTTTCATAGAATCATAGAATGTGTAAGGTTGGAAGGGACATTTAGAGGTCCTCTTGTCCAACCCCCCTGCAGTAAGCAGGGACATCTTCACTAGATCAGGCTGCTCAGAACCCCATCAAGCATGACAGTGGATATCTCTGGGGATGAAGACTCCATTACCTCTCTGGGCAACCTGTTCCAGTAGTCTACAACCAGTATATTGAAGGATTTTTTCCTAATATCCAGCATAAATCTACCCTTTTCTTATGTAAAACCATTATCCCTTGACCTAGTGCTACATGCATTCTTCCCCAGCTTTCTTATAGACACCTTTCAGGTATTGTAATGTCATTATAAGGCCCCCCTGGAGCCTTCTCTTCTCCAAGCTGAACAAACCCAACTCTTTCAGGATATCTTCACAGGAGAGGTGCTCCAGTCCTTTGATCATTTCTGTGTCTCTCCTCTGGATGCACTCCAACAGGTCCATGTCCTTCTTATGCTGAGGGCTCCAGAGCTGGACACAGTAGTACAGGTGAGGTCTCACCAAAGCAGAGTAGAGGGGCACAATCACCTCTCTTGATCTGCTGGCCACATTTCTTTTGATGCAGCCCAGGATGTGGTTGGCCTTCTGGGCTGCAGATGCACATTGGTAGCTCATGTCCAGCTTCTTATCCATGAGTATCCATGAGTTACTGGACCAATGGGCTGAGACCAATGGGATCAAGTTTAACAATGCCAAGTGTAGAGTGCTGTACATGGGACATAACAACCCCATGCAGTGCCACAGGCTTGGAGGAGACTGGCTGGAGAGCTGTCAGGCAGAGAAGGACCTGGGGGTGTTGGCTGACTGCAGACTGAATATGAGTCAGCAGTGTGCCCAGGTGGCCGGGAAAGCCAATGGCATCCTGGCTTGTATCAAAAATAGTGTGGCCAGTAGGTCTAGGGATGTGATTGTGCCTCTGTGCTCAGCATTGGTGAGGCCACACCTTGAGTACTGTGTCCAGTTCTGGGCTCCTCACCNTGGGCTCCTCACCGTAAGAAGGATGTTGAGTCCATAGAAGGGCAATGAAGCT
>VZTU01025510.1:0-27653 GCA_013400835.1 Zapornia atra | reverse complement strand
TTTTACCTTAATCAAACGCTATAATTAATAAACAATTAAATTTTAGGAATGTTCTGTACAAGTAACAGGCTATAAGAATGAGTAATATTGCCCCTGCGGTGGTCTGAGATAGGCTAATGTGAAAGTTCAGAAGGGACAAGCCATACAAAAACTAAGTGATAATTCCAAGAATAATTTCAGAATTTTTCATGTGGTTTTATGAATAATGTAATGCAGTATTACATTATTTATATCCTGTAGAATGTTTAAAGTATCTATTACAGATATCTTTCCCTTCTGGTTATCAGATTAGTTAAACCCTAATTTTAGTATGACGAAAGGGAGATTTTCAGAGAAGGCAATAATTTTATATGAACGTTCTCTAACAGACATTGATGAATTTTAGCATGCCTCCTTCCTTCATTATTCATTAATCAGTCAGATATGAATTCTGATTCCCACATGCATTTTTTATTTATTGTTTCTGCAGTCTAATATGATGATTGAAAATTTTAATAAGATAATAATGAATAGTAGATGGGAAATAATGAATAATGTATGACTGGTTAGCAAAACAAAATATCATAAAAATACATGATAAAACATGCAAAATTTGGTGAATCACAACTTTTTTTCTGCTATAGTAGCTGTGTCAACACTCACTGTTGCTTCACTCAGTGAATTCACCTTGTAGAGGGCCCAAAGTGAGGGGAGGGTGTTGAAAGCCAAGTGGATAAGTTAAAAAAAATAAAAATTAAAACATTTAGAATCACTTCACGTGGCTTTCAACATTTTTATATGGGAGTTCATTTCACATATAGTAAATTTTCTTTACTCAGTGCTCCTGTGAGATGTCTTAATGCAGTTGGTATGAACATAAAACATTGCTTTGTTTTTGTGGCAAACAGTTTCAAGGACATACTTGGAACTACGGGATAAATTATTTTCTATGTCAGTCTTTAGTTCTGTACTTCTCCAATGTAGCATGCTGTAAAAATAAAAATGCTTTCTTCTCTAAGAACAAGGGAAGTCACAAAGTTGAAAGAGTGGGTTGTGTTTCTCCTTCCTGTTTGGAAAATTCAACAGTGAAGAACCATAAACACATAGGACCAAAGGGAAAAAAAACCCAAACAGATTACACATGGCATCTGTACTAATGTAGAAATTTGATTGCACAATAAAACCACTCTGCAAGAAAATTACATTTTTAAGCAGACTTTAATCTGCTAAGAAACTATGAAAAATATCTCAAACATGAACGTGACATAGCCAGAGTGAAGGAGGAGAGAATCCTTAATTCCTAGACTTCCTATGAAAAACATCTCAACATGTATGTAGAGCCTTAGAGGTAACTACAATTGCAAATTATCCAAAAGCAAGTGTAACATGTAAAAGTCACTGTGCCTGTCCAGTGTGAACCCCTCTCTGCTTGCATATTCCTTATGATTAATAAACAACATTGGAGAGACTGAAACCAAGTTTCATTTCCACAACAAATGATGTGTTTAGAAAGTTCCTCCACTTGGGAGATTGCATCTAACATTCTTTCTCATCCAAAAAATATAGCAACTTACTTCATTATTTACTTACTTGTTGTCTGCTATATGTCTTTACATATTAATGTCTCTTTTCAAAAAGGGTAGCACAACCCTTTCAGTCAACACTCCCAAACCCAAGACTAAGAAAAATTTGAGTAATATTGAATTAAAGGAATGAAATAGATGTTTTACAACTGCACTTTAATAAAGCTGGTATATTCACAGCCTCACAGAACCTTACTTGAAAAATTACTTTGATTTTAAGTAAAAAACAATACATGTTATGCTCAGGTATAGCTAACATTTTAACCCATGTTCATTCTCCTTCATATGTTAAAGAATAGAATTATTTTTTTCTCAGTAATTAGCATTGTGATCAACACTGAAGTGCGAATCTGTCTCAGAAAAAACTTGAGATAATATTCCTTGGCAATTTATTATATTAAATTCAGTTACGGAGTAAGAGAAAAAAACCCCACATACCAAAACCAAACTAAACCAACCAACCGCCACCACCACCAAAACCCACAAAAATCCACAACAAAACCAAACACATGAGAGGCAGTAACACTGATGCAATCCATAGAGCACAGATAGAAAAACAGAGACACATTTGCAGGATGACATAGCTCCAACAACAATTATGCAATTTGGGAAAATACATTAATAATCATAGTCATCATCATACACCAGGAAAATGATAGATCTTTTATTTCTGACTTAAATGAGACTACATCTAGAATACTGCCTGTAGATATGACTCCTCAGTACTATCACAGAAACACTAAATTCTATTATTAAACAGATTCTTACTTTCAAAGGATGCTTGGTGTCTCATTCACATGAGCCTGAATTTACTGGGTTTATTTTGATTCCCTAAAAAATATGACCTATATAATCTCACTGCTGAATGTTCATCTCTCCATCTTCACGATGCTGGAAACCCATTGTTCAGTTTTAATGAAATTCTAAATGCTTCAGTTTTTAACTTTCTAAATGTTTGGTTAACACAAGGAGCTAGAGTAAGGTTCATCTCAATACTGCCACTGAAGGAAATGATGCAGTATGAATAGGATAGTTATCTTTTTTCTGACTTGACTGACAAAATTTCAATCTGCATAAATGTAAAGAATATTATTTTGCCAACACATATGAAGCCATTTAACTGAAACTTTAGTCCTTTAGTTCAGATCTCGTTCCCATCTCCCCTAGGGGAACTCTTCTAGACACAGAATTTAATGCTGAACTACAATATTTGCATTATTTATGTGTTAACAGTTGTAAGTTGTTACAATAAATAAAATTAAGACTAATGCTGCCTAATATCATGTTTCAGATTATTTGTCTGGTCTTCAGGAATGTCTGAAAGAATAAAAAAGAAGATCCACATCTTCTCCAAGGAACTTGACTGCTATCATACGGTTTCAGAGAGACTTTCAAATGCTCAAAAACCATGTACTTTGATTCATCTGCTTTCTCTTTTCTGTAACTATCTCACATCTGAACAGAGATATCTGTTTCACAGATAGGGAATATTAATCACAGTATTTGTTCTTTTAGTGGATAAGCAAGCATTAGGAAATGCAGGACAGTCAAAGTGATTTAGTACCCTCAAATTTAGAAACAAGTAGATTTATCATTCATAACACAAAAGTACAAATGCAATTTGTGCTGAATAAAAGTTTAAGGCCTCTTTTAGCTTTTTACAGGGCTGCTATAACATGTTAACTTGCCAAAATCTAAATGTTTCCATATCTATGTTTGCATGTAGGAGAGGGAATGGCTTACTGCCATTTACCAGCGTGTTCTCTAAGCATAAATCTATTATTTATATACTGAAGGATCACAAATTTTGAGATACAGTTTCTGATTCTCTGTGGTCATCTGCTAATTCATGAGGTACCATACAGCAGACAGGGCTGTGCCTGGAAGCCAGGGCCTGTCCCACCATCCCAGCCAGAGCAGGGAATCTGAGGGGGCACTGAGGACAGTCCCAGCCCTGGGCTTCAGGCACCTTGCTGAGAGCGGGGACAGGCTGAGGCTGGACTGGGACATCAGTCTGTCAGGATAAGTCCTGGTGAAAGGAACTGTGGCCAGACATTGCCCTGGGATCGCCAAGTAGGACTCAGGGCCCTGTTCAGATGTCCTTTTCTCTAACACCACTCTTTGCTGTGTAGATTCACAGAATGACAGAATGTTTGAGGTTGGAAGAGACCTCTGCAGTTCATGTGGTCCCGCCTTCCTGCTCAAGCAGTGCCATCTAGAGCTGGTTGCCTAGGACCATGTCCAGACAGCTTTTGAATATCTCCAAAGATTGAAACTCCACAGCCTCCATGGGAAGCTTGTGTCAGTGCTCAGTCACTCTCAGAGTAATGAAATTTTTCGTGATACACAGGAGGAACTTCCTGTATTTCAGATTGTACCCATTGCCTCTGGTCTTATCACCCTTGATTTTACCATCCCTTAAAGTATATATATGCATTGATGAATTCTCCCCTGATCCACCCTTTCTCCAGACAGGAAGTCCCATCGCTTTCAGCTTTTCCTTATAGCAGAGATTCTCCAGTCCCTTCATCATCTCTGTGACCATTCACTGTACTCTCTCCAGTAAGTTCATGTCTTTCATGTGCTAGGGAGCCCAGAATTGGCAGAAGTGGTCACAGTACTCCACATGTGGCTTTATTAGGGATAAGTAGAGGAAAAGTATCACCTCCCTCAACTTGCTGGGGTGACACTTTGTCTAATGCAGCACAAAATACCATTAGCCCTCATAGCCACAAGGCTTCATGCTGGCTTATATTTAACCTGTTGTTCACAAGGAGCCCCAGGGTCTTTTCAGTGAAGCTGCTTTCCAGATGTGTGGCCCCCAGCAGATATTGCTGCACCAACAGCCCCTACAAGATGGCTTGGACCACATCAGACTAGATAAACAATTAAACCACTTCTTTGATGAGTCCTTGAATCATAAGATTATTAATGAAAGGTTAATTTTCTGATTATGTTGTCTTCAGACAGAGTCAGTCTTCAGACATCAGCTCTCCACAGAAGGTCCATGTATCTGGACCAAAGGATGGCCAACGGTAGATGCCAGGGACCTCATCTGTCTCAGCACTGATGATGCTTCGGACACCTCACTCTCCATTCACCAGTGAGAAAACGGATTAAGAAACCACAGAAACCATTCCTTCACACAAAGAATGGTTGTCACTGAGGTCAGGCTTTTAGTGGAGTGACTGCCATTTCAGAAGACTGGATGAGGTCATCCTGGCATCCTGTAATTTGGTATGAAGCTGTCAACTACACACAGTGCGAGTTAAAATGCTAACAACCAAAGCTCATATAAATAATCACAAAAGCAAAGTCACATACCATATTTAGT
Organism: Zapornia atra; assembly: GCA_013400835.1. Classification (NCBI taxonomy): domain Eukaryota; kingdom Metazoa; phylum Chordata; class Aves; order Gruiformes; family Rallidae; genus Zapornia; species Zapornia atra. The sequence goes on along the minus strand of VZTU01025510.1, from coordinate 22,757 downwards.
TTTGCAAGTCTTTAGAACTACTTCTGACCATTAAGAGCAATATTCTTGGGACATAAAATTATTGCAGTATAGCAAGACTAAATCTGTAACCTACAGTATTATAGATTGTACAATGAGTCTGCCCACTGCAATTCCAAATTTCAAGATTATGAAAAAAAATCCACCATGATTTTCCCATAAAACATTAACTTTATTGTGAAAAAGTGTTCTTATTTTGGATTAAAAAACTCTAAGTGAGTCTTAGTCTGAGAAACACTGTTTTCTTATTCCGTATGTTGATTGAAATCAGTTTCTGTTAAGTTGAACGATCAGAAGTGTTGCAATCTGGAACTAAAGCAGTCTTTCAAAAACAAATAAATAGCAAGAATTAGTTGTCTAATGCCACAGTTATCAGTTATACTGACATTAAACAAGAGGATTTTCATCAGTATAGCTCACATTTAGAGAAATCTAGTGCAGAATGTGCATGATAGTTATGTGCTTTGTAACATAATGTCAAAGTTCACTAAGTATGCATACACAAATAGTAACAGTTTGTTCCAAAAGTATGAGAGATTATGTGGTCTACGGAAATGATGAAAATTATGTACCCTGCTACCTATTACTTCTATTTTCAAATTTGTCAGTGAGACATCACTGATTTCCTAAGCAGCTGTCTTAAATCGTTATAGAAAGTGGACTGTGAATTTTGCATTGTATAATTTTAGAGTGAAAAATCTGTTTAACCTTCCTTCCTGACGTTACCTTCCACATGCAGTGGACCACTTGCAGCATGGTGAAAGACAAATCCTGACCATGCAATGAATCCTTTCCTTTGACACAGAGAATTATATTTGAGCTGTTTAATATGCTAATGTTCATCAATTGGTAAAATTATTCAGAAATCCTTCCCCTTGATTCTTACTTGTCCTGATGTAATCAGATTATTTTTCTCTGGGTTGAATGGAAAAATTAGAAGGAAGATAGACAATCACACATGTGGAAATTCTGATTTGCTAAGACTTTGGCTCACATCTTTACAACTTGATTTTTGGTGTTAGGTAAATTAAAGGCATAGCTATAAACATCATTCTTTGCAAGTCAATGCAATATGAAAACATTTGAATGCCAATGATGATATATCATATACATTCATTTCATTTTTTAATTCAATTATGATTAATAGGAAGTGCACAGAAGCATGAATCAAACTCCAGCTGAGTATACACAAGTAGCTCAGCAAAAGATGAGGATGTATTTATTCATAAAAGTATGCAAAGCTGGAAGAGTGTTACACAAAGCTTTGGCCTGAACAGTACCTAATATAGGAAATGAATGTGTGGGGATTGAGTCAGCTTTAGACTTGTGGGGACTTTGCCAGCACCTGTAATAGAAATATGTCCACTTACCCCATCTCTGTATGACTTGCATTGTTATTTGCCTTGGCTTCTGATTGCCCTGGCTGCTCATCCCTTAACCTCTTTGTTTTAAAAATGCTAGAAAAGGATGCAAAGCTTAGAAGGAAAGCATATTTTGGGAGAGACTGAACAGTTGCCATCTTGCCCTGCATATATCTAAGCAGTCTGATAAGTTAAAAATTTTAAGATACATACAGAAGTACCATAAAACTTGGAAGTTTTTTTAAAAAACATATATAAACTGTTCTCAGTAATTGAATAAGTCCAAGACAACAGCAAAGAAGATGGATGTTACGGAATGTAAAGAAGGTGGTAACATGTTGTTTTGTTGAATAAAAAATGAATTGTTTACTAGATAGAATGAAGGAATACATCTGTGTGGATAACAAAATCCAAGGAAAAATGCTCAGAAAAAGTGATTTGATGTTTCAGAGTAGCATTTTGTTTCCTATGAGTACGTGAGTAAGGGGACATGAAGGTTGTATTTTCCAATTTCTTTTTTTTCCNAGATTTCAAAGGTTTAGAGTTTTTCCCTATTTTGGTTTGGGTGTTTTTTTCTTAAAACTGAAATGCTTATTTATACTTTCCAATACTTCATGGAAATGGAAGTTCACTGTTTTGCAAGACACCTATTTACCATTAAATTTAATTTGGAGGTCCCAGGCTCAGTGTGATTTACAGATCCAGAGTGTTCATCAATGTGTAAGCAAAGAAACTTCACATTGCAGAAGCAGGCAGTGAGGTTTGTTAATTACTACCGAGGCTCAGAAGTATTCTGTTATTGTCCCTGGAGAATATTGCTCTCACAGAGCCTCCTTTTATGTTATCCAGCCGGGAAAGAGAGTTTGCTCTTTTTGTAGAAAAGAAATCTGGCACCCAGAGCTTGAAGACCTCATTGTCTAGTTTACGTCTTTTAGCAAAATTACCTGGACAGCACCTGATACCTTTACTCAGTTTCTAAAATAAAAATCTATTCCTGATCTACCCTGTGGGGAGCAAATTATCCACAGTCAAAATCTGTATTTTTTCAGTATTACCCAGATGTGCATTTTTTTTATTATTTCCATATCTATTTTATGCAGAGATCCATGTATTAGCACTCTGCTCATAATATGCAGACCTGTTTTGTGTGATCACTGAGTACATATATCATCAAGTTGTTTTCAGAAGTATCATAACAATTTCCTTATGAAATATAGAAATAACATTGAAATTAGAAGTCTAAGGAGGAATTACATAATTAAAATGTCAGTAATGACTTATCTTTTAGAAAAATAATATAAATCTTTGTTTTTATAAACATATCATTGCATTTCACTGGTAAGTAGTTCTCCCAGGAGTAAATGGATAATTAGAAAGATTTGCTGCATACATAGAAAAATAACTTTTGTAGGTAAATTCCCCCAACAGGATTTATTTTAATAAAAGAATCCGACTGAAAATAAACACTTTCATTTTATGGCACAATTACTACCAATGACATATTACTGCAGTGAACTCTGTGATTTCTTTTTAGTCTAGCATAATATTTCACTGCCTGCCCCTTCTGTTTACTGGGTACAGTACTGTAATGCTTCTCAGTGAAAGAAAAATTGCTCATTATTTGTTACTACTCATTAATATGGACTTTTTAATTACACTTAGATGGGCTTAAATTATGAAAATGAGTAAAGTGAAGCTTAGGGAGAGATGGTTCATGAGTAATGAATGCAGGGGTAGCCTTATATGGCCAAGTACCTGCAGACATATGCCTGTTCTGTCCGTTTTCCAGTCCAGTCTTCTCTAAAGAAATTCTTGTCAGCAAGCTGTACAGCCACATTGCTCCAGTCAATGTGCCCTGAGAAGAGGTACCCATATGGGCTCCTCAGTAATCAATAGGATGACAGCACTACATCACTTCTAGGGCTTCATCAAATCTTTTTCAGCTGATGGAGAGAAACTATTATATCCTTGTAATTGTGTCCATTGGGCACCACTATTATCTTTAGTCTAGCAGTATCGTCTTTTCCACTGCCATGCCTTTTGGGTTTTCTTGTTCAGATATATCTTTTGTATCCCTGAGAGTGTGGTTTAATGTGAGGCTTTTTTTCCAATAGCAAGCTGGTGACCTGCTCTTGTAAACTAAGGGTTGTACTTTGGATGAAGTTGTCAAGGACTGTAGCTAAGGCTCCCTACAGAAGGTATCATGCTGAAGCAGTACTGGAAATTTCTGTTAAGTTCAACTGTTCTACAGATCTTCCTGATAGGACAGCCTGATCATTATTAATGCCAAATGCTGTCCTCTGCATCTTCCCTCAACATCTCAGACATTCCCTTACTTAAAGACTTGCAAAGTCTTTTCCTGGAGGAAGGGTTATCCAGGACATTGACTGCTGGCCCTGCTGGGTCCTGTTGGGTCAGATAGTGGGATTACACGAATACACAGGGAGGCCAAGGAGACAGAATTGACTCCCTTAAAGTAGTGTAATTTCTCACCAAATTTGAAGGATTAGTCTCACAGATAAATATCAATTTTAGACTTGCCTAATACAGAAACAAATTGCATGTGCTAATTTTAGGAGTTAGAAGTAATAAAGGATAATGCTATTCACTTACCAGGTGGTATAGAATGCAAAGAATCTTTTGATAAGTATCCACACTGCCTGCTTTCTCAGATCTTCAACACAAATCAAGCATAAAAGATTTCTACCTCCAGAAGGGCACTTCCCTTCAAACTTAGAAATGAGTGAAGACTTCAGGTAAAACTGGGGCATTTTTGTATTGTAATGCCAATTTCTAACAATGACTACCATATAATTATAGTATGATAAGTTACAGATGTAGTTATGGCACACCTAATGCTTTTAAGGCTGTATTCTGTCAATCAACACAGTTGTGTAATCCAGCATGGTTTAAACATCTGAGATATATTAGCAATTAACATACATTTTCATTTTTCTTCCAAAAGTACTCATTATTGAAAATGAATCCTGTAAATAAAAATGCTTTGTGATTATTTCAGTTCATTAATAGATGCTGAAACTAATGTAGTACTTGATGGCATTAAAATATAAAGCCACTTCTTTTTTGTGAAAACTTCTGTTGCATTGCAGAAATGTGTGTTTATGACATTCTGAAAATGAGGGCTCACTTGTTGCACTCTACCCAGCAACTCTGAAAAATTATAGCTGTATGTCCTCTCTCCTAAATCTTTTCTGATTGATAATTTTCTTATTATGGAGATTCATGTGAGGCTGGAGTTTGGGTGGCATAGTTTTGTCTGTTGCATATTTAGAGGTATGAAGGTGCAGGTAAACACTGAATTTTTTTAAGATCTCCGTGCACACTAACTCTAATGATAGTCAAATATTCCTCTCTGCCTTAGCTATTTACAGCCATCTGTAAACACCTAAATATCCCTTTTCAATCGCCTTTTCTCAGTCAGTTGTAAAGGTGAGATTTCATAGGCTGACCGTGACCAGGAATGAGTCGTTCTCAATCACCCAAAAGCTGCTGCGAAGCAACAGCAACAACAATGAATCCTATTTCACTCCCACCCAGGAAATGGGAACAGTCTGGGGAACAGTGAGCAAGGAAGGACAGTGTATCCTATGTAAAATATGGTAATGATAGGGCAGAAATGCCTTGAGGAAATTAGGGAAGGACAGGTGGAACCTGAGATCACCCTGTGGGACAATCAGGAGTGGCACAGTTATGTTCCATAGGCTGCAAAGTCATTGTTTAAAGTCCAGGGACAGAAGCTTGAGAGCACTGAAGAAATGAACCAGCCTGATAGTGGTGATGACCTTGTACAGGCACAGGTCAGAGCAGGAGGGGCAGCTCCCCTTCGGTCCTGCTCCCCAGTGCTTTGTGCTGGGGTGCCTAGGGACAATGGAAATAATGCAGACACGCTATTGGCTGCTACATGCAGCTCTACAGCTCTGACCTGGGTGACATCATCTGTTTTCAATAAACTAGTCTGTTGTTACATGACAAAGAATGAAAGAACTCTGCATTGAGGGATGATGAAGTGGAATATGAACACATCCTTAATGGAATCCCTGAACAGGGCTGCTTTACTTATGGCATGTTGGTAACTTTTTTTTTTCTCAAGTTATATTTTTGAGAAAAAAATACAACTTGAATTTGAAACAGAAATGCATTCTTTTATGTGGTTAACACATTTGTGCTTACTCTATTTATTTATAGGGTTATTTTAGCCACTGTGTATTCCAAACACAAATGGAGTTTTGGGACCTTGTCAGTGAAGGAAGAATAATTTACAGGAGGGAATTGCTTGTAGCAGGTACATCTAGGATCATACTTTAGAGTAAAGGTTTGTCTCTGAAGTATCGACTGGAAAAGAATGAACTGATTATTGTGAAGACAATCAAGTAGCACAGGGACTGAGAGAACAAGTCCATAGGAGAAGATTGCTATTAGTTTGGAATGAAGAACTAGAATTGCAGTAGAAGTAGACATCAGTGTACAGAGTAATTGACTGGGATTAAAAAAAGTTCATGCCAGCCCCTGAGAATCTAAGACTAGCCCTATCTTTCAAAGGAAGGACAGCTATATGTTTAAATTAAGTATTTTCTGATTTTTGCTTTTTCACTTGACAAAAGGACAGGTGACAAATTAACAGAAAGACCTGTGAAATTATTGACATTTCTAACAAAGGAACTGAGTGAATAATGAAAAGTAAGAAGCCAAATCCTTGGAAGCAAAAGTCAGGGAACTGGAAGGAGGAAACTTTCAGAAATTCTGTAATCCTAGAAGAATCAGGAATAGTCTGTAGCAACATTCAAATCTGAAAACTTTGACCAAAGAGGCCAAATGTTTGTGAACAGCCACAGAATTCAGAAACACTGAGATACAGAATATTCATCAGGCTTGTACCTGAAGCAGTACTGCTATTTTAAGAAAAGAAAAAAAAATAAAATAAGGGTGTCAGAGAAACACAGAACAGACATAAAGAAATTTCCGAAACATATCTGGAAAATAAGCACTAAATCTTGAAGGTATCTATGTAATACATGCCAAGTGTCAAGATGCACACTGGAGCCAGACAGGTAACATAGCTCACACAGACTGTTTCAAGCAGTACTGCAGATGCATAGTTGTAATTAGCCAGGGCTGTGCTGCTCATTCTAGGCTGTGTCAGTCCTGTCTGCCTGGATTTGTACTGTAATATTTCCTCCCAGTTTCAGCTGATCTTGGTTATATAACTGTTCTCTCCAGTGCAAATGATGATTTCAGAGAATAATTGACTGTGTATGGAATGTGTAAGACCTGAAAAATGATATGCTATTGTTCATCTTTCTGAAGCTAAAATTGAGATCAGCTAAGTAAAATACAATGGGAGTAAAACAGGTAATTTTCTTAGCTGCCCTTTGCTCTCTGATTCTCCTTACTTCATGAAGTAAGTTAAAATTCTGCTTCAGTTCAAGTATACTTTTTGGTTTTCAGTTTTTGATCATCACTGTTAAAACTGTTAGGAAATTTGTTTATGAGGGCTTCTGCAAACAAGCTTCTTGGTTTTAACTCATGTGAGTACACTCCTGGTAATTTTACTTTAAAAAAAAATAATCCACAAAACAAAGCACGTAAGAATACAGTAAAAATTAACTTTCACTACCCAGTCCAGTTTGGTTTCCACTTAAAAACACCACACAGACCAATTTGTGCATGATTTATTACTATAGTAACAGACTGAATGAGTGTCCCTTGATTCATCACCTCATTCTACCAAAGCTTTCCCAGAAGTTCCTTGTGAACCATATTTGACCAGAATCTTCAGATTGTAATAAATGGGTTTTACCTTATTAATTAAGACCAATATCATTAAAGTAGAAGTAAAAAATGCTAACAAATGGCTTGGGTCTTTTTCAACATTAATTATCTATAAAGCTTACACTGATATCAATGAAAGAGGAGTTAGGACACTACTAGAGTTTTTGGTAAATTCTATTGATGTCATTCCAAGTTGGTCTGACTCGCTTGCCTTGGAGATTTATGCATCAGAGTACTCAGAAAAGGTGCAAACGTCCAAGCAGCAGGGCCAGCTTCAGGCAAAGTCATCTGTCAGCACAGCAGCTTGCCAAGGGCAGACAACAGAAGGGTCATGGCTTTCCCTGCTTGCCTCATCCATGCCAGGGTCTGGGAGAGCCAGATGACTCTTCTGTCAGATACAGGGAGAGTTCCCTCCATCCCAGAGCTTCTCTTCCTTTCTGTATTATCTTGCTGTAGCAAAAATGTGCTGGTCACAGGCCCAGAACTTTGCCTTCAGGACAGGAGGAGATCATTTGTAGATGGCTGCAACATGGCAGTGCCAAATATCAACCCTCTTCAACTAGATATTTTTATTCCCAGTTCATTTCTTTGCTCTTCTTGTTATCCCAAGTAATTTTTTCTTTATTCAATTGCTTCTGATTTTAGCAGATTCTTTAAAAAATAAATTTTTAAATGTTCATTTATTTGTTATCATAGTATTAATTTAAACTCCAGAACAGTTTCCTACACCTGCAGCTTGGTATTGGCCATGGCTGTGTTAACCCCAGAACTCAATCAGTCTTCCTTAAAGGTGCAGTGACACACCCAAGTATTTAATATGTAGCTAGATGCTGCAATTTGGGGTTTTTTTTGTTGTTTTTTTTTTAAGAACAGTTATGTCCTACTGAGCAGCAGGATAAAAAAAACAAGCCCCAAAACAGTTTCTGACTACAGTATAAAATTGCCAGGCTGAAAAGAACAATTCTCTTTGTCATCGTGATTGGAAGAAAGCTGTTGAACCCACTTATAAACAGATGCTGAACAAAAAAATGTTGTTCTTCAACAACAATTTATTTTTTAAATTTTATTTATCTCAGGTTTTTATTCATCTCAGGAAAGGATTCTGAGGAACAAGTTGCAAGTACAGCTGTGTATAATGCTTCTGGAACCTAATTCAGGGACCAAAGTAATTTTAGCAGAAAAGACTTTATAGTTAAAATCAGATAAAACAGATTCTGTTGCATTCATTCAAACAGCATTGTGCAATAGACTCTATCTGAACTGCCAATTAACTCCAATTTTAAGTCCAAATTTGAGGTAAATCTCAATTAATAAATTAGAAAATCTATTCAAGATCTGTAAACAGCAGTGTTTCTCAAAGGAAAGTTAAACAGATATTTGAAGAAATCTTTACAAACTATATCTGTAAGAACTTTTCACTAGTAAGTTTTATCACACCAGTCATAATGCCTGAGATTAGTATGATATTATCCTTTAATTTTGCTGATTTTTTTTTCCTTTCTCGTTCTTTCAAAGGGGCAGGCTGAGGACTTCTTTGAAAACTTAAAAATTTGAAGTAAGAGGAAAATATATACTAAGACAAAAAGGAATTTAATTCATTTAACTACCACATGTCAAAATAGGTTATTATTTTTTCCCTGTTCTTCTGGCTTCCCAATACGAATACATTGTGAATGCATTGGTAGATTATGCAGTGGATTCCAATATACTGAGACTCTCGTTTTAACTAACTTCCATCACTGTAAAAAATGCTTTGCTTAAAACAGGTTGCACTTCTATTGCAGAGGTTAGTCTTGAAACATATGTTTTGCCGTCTTAAAATCTTTAATTCATGTCGTAATAGCTTCTGCAGCTCATTTATGTTTTGTTAATTTTGTTTCTTTCATACTTTAATCCTGATAGAGACATCATCACATGATTAAAATATTTATTTGTATTTTGTAGTGTTGTCTGGCTCCTTGTGAAGAAAGTTAACTCCACCCCAGGGATTTCCAGCCCAAATTATCATATATTTTGCATCATGGTCTTAAACTATCCAATACATCCTCATCAGCCACTATTTCCCATTTTAATCCTTTGAACTGTACACAGGCATCATTCCTTTAGTTAACAGTGTGATCTCATTGAATGTCCAACAAATGTTAATCCAAAGAAGTCCACTGAAATGGCCACTCATATGCATATTCAGTCCATGACTTGAGCTCCATATGTTATGGTGGTTGTTTAGGATAAGAGAGGCAATATGTTATGTCAGGTTGCTAGGGACCACAGCTAGCTTGGGTTGGATCATTTCTGCACTTGCCCAATTTCTTGTGGCATTCATCTGCTGTTGTTTCAGGTGGTTTCTACTGTTGCACTTCTATAGCACAATTAACATGGGTTATATTTTTCCCTAAGCTTAAATCTTCTTGAGGTACACAATGGATTTCCTCATCCTCTCACATTACCCACGAAGTACACCCAGGTCATTGAGCAAAAGCAGCCCCACAATAGGGTTTGCCTTTTCTCAAGGGAGAGGCAATTGATGCTGTCTTTTCCAGTTAGTTTACACCCACCTGGGAATTAATTTCTTTCCACGGTATGTACGGCCTTTTTATTGAGCAGGGTCAGGTCAGTTAGCAGACTTTCTGATGTTAACCAGCCAAGTGGCTTCTGCTACATTAGCATTTGAGTACTTCCATGTCCCAGAACCCATTATTCCCAACATAGCCCATTCTCTTGCTGGTGGATGATACGGGGTGCAATACACTCCCTCAGTGCTGTGTGCCTTAGCCCAGGTATCTATGAGGTTGCTTCATAATCAATCCCATTGTTTGATTCATTTCTTTCCAGGGAGCCATTTCAGTACAGGACATGTTTTTCAAGATCCAGAATGGCTTTTTTGGGCACTACCATGGGTACTTTTCTAGCTAGCCAATGGTAGCCGCCACAATGGTAAGCACGTGACATTTGCCTTGGCATGTTCACAGCGCTTTAGGTTCCATCCTTGAAACATTCATAATTCTACACATGCTGAACATGTCTCTATTTTTACCAGAATAATTTAAACTATTCATAAGTAGTCTACATTGATTGTTCTTAAAAATTAATAAATTATATAGGTCTTCCTCTTATTCTTTCAACTCTATTGTGCTAAAGTTGCTGTGTGTTCTAGTCCAGACTGCTTTTCAGGAAGAGTACTAAGTATCTGGATTGCATACAGGAGTTTATTTAAAAGGACAAAGACACTGCTCATTTGCAGACAAATTGAATAACTAGTTGTGGTAAGGAAGCTGTGGGAGACAATGGTCATCTTCTTCCTTCAGTATTACCGATAAGAACAAGGAAAACAATGAGGTAGAAGAGACAGAGAAGTGATNTCCCTCCCTTCCTTCCTTCCTTCCTTCCTTCGTTCTTTCCCTCCCTCAGTTTTCCCCTCTCTTTCTTTATGTCTTTCAGTTTATGGAGTTTACAACTTCTTCCAGTTTCTGAAGTGTTTAATCTCCAGACATGTAAATTCCTTATGCAGTTCATGGAATTTACAGGCTCTTCAATCTTGATGGAGAAGATGTAGAAGCAGAGCTTGTAAATTTTTATAAACTAGTGAGCATATATTTCACTGTCTATATTTAGAAGTGCATTTATACAGTTACAGACATTTTCTGCAGTTGAAGAAGGCAGAGGTGCAAGCAGAACTCTCTTTATCAGAAGTCTTCCATATTTTGATTAGTTGGTCACCAGGTAAGGTCAGGTTGCAGATGAACTCCTGTATAACCCCCAATCTCAAAAGTTTTATATTGGTACCTTTCTCACAGTAACATTATTTATTTTTATTTAACACCTATATCCATCTAAGATAAGGTAATTCCATTTTGCATGGAAAAACACTGAATTTTGGCATATAGACACACATGGGAGACTTATGCAGAGGAAGAAGATACACTGCCTTTTCTTTCATGTTTGATACTGACTTCGTAGTTAACTAGCTGGTACATGTCCTAAATTTGTTGAGAAATGGTCTTCTACCACTAACACTTCTCAGGTTGGTGAATACCTCTCTTTCTTTCCTACTTGTGTTTTTTCTGTGTAGTTTAATAGGAATTCTTTCCTTCCTCTTACTGAACTTTTTTCCTTTGGTATTGTTCTTTTCTGTTTTTCTCTTTCACCCAGCATTATTCCATATCTAAAAGTAACTGCTCAGCATGGAGTGTCAAAAAGCTTCTGTTTAAGATTATTAAATAAAGCCATCAACTTTTACAGTGGCAGTTTGGTTTGATCATTGAAAGCAACTGCTCTGAAGAGAGAGATAAAAACATCAGTTTTGTTCTCCTGCTCGTCAGTTTGAAAGCATGATTCTGGTAGAAGAAAAGAGACAAATTCATTAATAATGGCTAACAACATCATTTCTTCTGATGATGAAGCTTAATTCACTATGTCTCTGTTCCACTTTATAAATTATATCTTACTTCTCTAGAATCAGGCACAATAAACAGAAAAGTATGGATCCTGCTCTATGCAGGGAGTGATGGATTAAAAATGCACCTTTACTAGTAGAATTTCAGACACCTGATAGTGCAGATCTAGTAACTGTTTTAAATATACGTCTCCTTGCATTTGTTGATTTCAGAGCACTTCTAGTAGGGACTGATTGTTCTTACCATGCAAATCAAAGCTGGATTCAGCAGCTGAACGAAACAAGGCTGACTCAGTTAATTTCCAAGTCTAGAAGTCCAACAGGGGAGAAAGATGGAGTTAAGTTTAATTGTTACCTATTAACCTTGACTAATACTTTACCATAAAATCACAAATATACATTATAGTACCTTTTCTTTTCCTTGTCCTTGCAGTCTGAAATATAGATGTAGTCTAAATCCCATTGACTTTCAGTACAATGTATTCTCCTGAGTCTATTAGGTTTTGCTGACCCGAGTTATGCATTTCTACAAGACAATTTTTAAATTTTAAAAGAGCAACTTTGAAAACTACTGAGAAAGTAAGAATAAAACCTCATGTATTAGAACTATACAATCTAGTTCACAGGAGACAAATGAGATGGAGTACTGACATGTGGTGACAGGGTTCAGAGTAAGTAAAAATTTTCTTTCTTTAGACAAATACCTTATATACCAAATCAACCTCCTGCTAATAGGCAAAGTTATCAGATACTTCTAAACTATATCTGCTCAAAGGAAAGCCACTACATGCTCTAAATCAATAAATAATTAGAACTCCCCAAATAAAATAAAAGCTTACAAAGAATAGTGGGAAAATAATCATGGTCAATGCTATTTTTCAGAAAATTAGAAAACTGTGAGTAAATATGGGGGAAAAAAGAAAAGATTAATTATAACCTGCATTACACATGGGAAACCAGATAACCAACTGACAGCCAGTAAAGATAAAAAACACATCTCTGATACCCCACTATTTTTAGACTTACTTATACTCTTGAACTTCCAGAGGAATCATACAGAGGTTAGACTTTCAAATCATTCTGTTATTTCAGTAAGCTAATTATTTCTGTTGCATGTATGTGTGTATACACACCCCTGTATTTCTGTGTGTACCTATAGAGATCTATGATTCAAGCATTCTACAAAATCAATCTCAAGACTTGAGATGTCTTCACCTCCTTTAAGATACATTGTAGTTCTTGGCTGAGAATCCCAATTTCTTGCAAAAATTAGATACATTTAGATGTTTAATTTTAACTTTTTCCCATAATTTTATTAATTCATATATATACACTGATTCAGATTCTTATTCTGATTCTTCTTATGAAGTTCTTAAAATACAACAGCCATAGTAGTTCTTTCTATGTTGAAAATGTAGAAGTTTGATTTCTTAGAAAAAAAAATCAGTGGCTTATATAATTATTAGAATAATCAAAAGATGAGGGACAGGAAAGGTGCTAGGTTTCCAAAAATAATTTCTAGCGACAAGTTTGGTCCATATTGTTTTAACTCACTAGCATGTTCAGCTGCATGCAGAATTATTAAGGTTAAGGTTATAAATATAGTGGTTAAGCTTATAAATTTAGTGACGCATTAAAAAGCTGCTGGATGCACACAAATTTGTTTACATTGTGGATCTGTATTTACCCATCAACAGTCATGTCTGGAAAAAATGTGAACACATGCACAGCCTTTTCATATTCATATTAAGTGAAATGCCCGCTATGATCTACACCCTCTTCAGTACTTTGATGATTTATTCACTAGCCATGAATCCAGTAAAGTATCCAACAATTACAATAATAGGACTCCTAATAAGTTCTTGAGTGGGCAGAAGTATTTTGAATGGATATAGAAACTTGAGGTAAGATATTTAATTTAAATCGCTTTGATAGGAAAGTGTATAAACGTAATCAGTGAGTTTAAATGAGCTTTATTGATCATTAGAAAGCTTTTCTGCTGCTTGATGTCATCTGTAAATATGGAAGGAAGCACTAGATATAGATTTCCCTGCTCACATAATCAAATCCGTTAAGATTATTTATAGCAATCAACACTAACTACTCTCTATGAATAATGAAGAAAGAGTCTGAGCTGCTGTCAGAAGTTATGCTTATATGTGGTCCCCATTCTCAGCTGCTGAATTTGGCCAAGACCTATCAAATCCAAGAGTTACCAGAAAACAACACAAGCTACTAACTATAAAGTCCTATGTACAAAAACATTTGAATAAAGCTTTGTAGATCAGAGTAGAGCTTCCACTGAAGCTATTCAGAGCATTCTATGAAAACTGATTAACCAAAGACTCACTGCTTAAAAGGATAAGTTATTCACTTTCAGAAGCAAAAAAATGAGAAAAGAGACAAGGTAAGTATCTTGTCTAGCGTAAAGAGAAAACCTTAGGTAAAGTTCTATGGTCTAGCTTATCTCCTAACTCTGTAGCCTAGATGCACGAGTACTCTTACAACTACTAGTCCAGACTCTCCTTTTCAGCTAGAGAATCTTGTTTTTAATCCATGATCTGCCATTGACTTGTAGGTCAGTTTCCAGTAGACATAGTATTTTAATGCATAGGCCTCTTCTATGAATTACAGAAACAGCACTGAGCTAGGGATTAAAAGAATATTCCCAATTCTGCCTACTCAGTTCCCTTTATCGTCTCTGGTAAGCAAGCAAGTTTCATTTTGTCTGGGTTTGTTTATGTAAAATGTGGGGATAATAAAACTTAGCTGTCTTAGTTAAGTGATTCCAGACAGATCTGTACATCTGTATAAAAATATGATAATTTAAAATGTTTACCTGATTCAAAAGATGAAAGTCAGAGTTTAATCACATAATTCTTTTAGATTTATTCCATTAAGTATAGCTTTCTGTGGAAATAAAATGCTTTTGAGTGATTTTGAGTGGTTTAAAAAATTGAATCTGAATGTGGAAAATGTTGTTACATAAAGAGAAGACTCAGAGATAATACAGATCTCTAAATGATATAGTTCACCTAAAATCACATGGTATCTCTGTAAAAACAAACTAGAGCTGAGAACAGATTACATATCCACCTTTCCACACCTGGCCTACATGTTGTGTGTTGAAAGGGCAACTCTCTGAGGTGGAAGATCTCTTTCAGGTTGTCCTTAGCTTGGCAGTGACTGAATCAAAGCATTAGTCCCTACACTTGGACTATTCCCTATTATGTACTTACATTATTCAATAGCTGGAACAAAAAAATGTATTCCAAGAAGCCACAAGTGGAAAGCAGACCAGAGATTCTCAGTTGGGCATTCTGGCTACTAGCCTGCTAATTAGGTTTTTTTCAATTCATCCTGCTTCTGGTCCCCAAAATATTGCATCATTTGCTACTTACAGGACAGGTTCAGCAAGACAACTCTGATGCCTGGTGAATAGAAGCATTAAAGCCTGGGTTTAATTTCCCTCAGGCTGCAGCAGCCTGGAACCCAGGTTTTCTTTCCTGTAGTGCAAACATGGTCAGTGCAACTTCTCTGCAAAAAAACCCTAGGCAATATACTCTGAATGTTTTAAACAAGAAGCTCTTTAAATTTATCTCCTCAGGACTCCAAGCTCTGCGTCCTGATAAGGACGAAGGTATCTAATGTATACCGTTGAGTTAGATGGCAACACTTCAGGAACTGAGTCTGAACACCTACCATGGGTAAAGGATTTTTACCCCATTACCCCCTTCCTGCTGTAAGTACTTTCTATTCAAAAGTTTGGTATTCTTTATGCAGATGTTAGAGTAGCAAATTACTATCTCAGCTGACCACAAGAAACCAGCTTGGATCCTGTGTTGTGTCTTAGCATCTTCTTTTTACCTCTGGTGAACTCAACGTTAGAAATATAAAAGAATAAATCACAACTAATAAACTAATAGGGTTTAATTTATTTTAGCTTTAATCTTTTAATAATTACAAAGCAGTCTTCACACTCCTATCTCCTATATACTCATTGGTTTCTGAGATATATCAAATACTGTTAAGCAGTAGTCTTCAAGCTTTTTATGTTTTGACCATTTTCAGTTATCATCCTGGTAAAAAACTGGACCTCTGTAAACTCAACTTATCTGCTGAATATTGATATTTTAGATCCAGGAACACGTCAGGACCATGGGCTGTCTCAGAGTACATGGGCTACAGACTGCAAAAAGCACTATTCTAAAAAATCAGTCCCTTTTCTTGTAGGTATGAAGTAATGAAACATGCTGCCCTGGGTTCGGCTAGGAGAAGGTTAATGTTCTTTCTAGCAGATGGTGGAACGCCGTGTTTGGTAGGTGACACAAACTAACCAAAGAGGGTATTCCATACCATGACATGATGCTTAGTATATAAAAGGGGGCTGATGGGAGAGGAGCACATGGCTTCAGGACTCATTGTTTGGGGGTGGTCTGGTTTTGGGGGAGGAGCGCATGGTTCCAGGACTCATTGTTTGGCCATGGTCTGGTTTGGGGATGGCTCTGAGCTCTACAGCCTGAGTTGTATGGTTCATTGAGAAACTGCATTTGTGTATCACCAGTTTTGTACATTTTTCTGTGAAGTCCTATTATTGCTATTTTTCTCTCTCTCTGTTGTCCCAGTAAACTATCCTTATCACAGCCCACAGGGTCTGCTTTTGGTTATCTTTTCCCTCCCCTTCTACCCTCCCTCCCCCAGAGAAAGCAGCTGCATGGTGCTCAGCTGCCAGATGGGGCAAAACCATGACACATGAGCCCTATAATAGGACTATTAAATTTGTCCTGAAATGGCTCAGTTGTACCATCTGAAATGGTACTGCTGTGTAATTGATATATTATGATTTTACTTTTAAGAGTTTATTGTTATGCCTTAAAGGTTCACTGAAAACTCAGCAGATTCTTTGGAACTTTATTTGAAGAATATTAAAAGTGGAGAGATTTTGTTAAAAGAAACATCCTTTTATGTAAGGAAAGATGGAAACTGTTTTAATAAGCCTCAGCATGTTAGATGCTAGAGGAAGGGCTAACTGACCTGGGTTTTGTGGTAAATACACATCACGTAGAGAGCTTCTATAAAAAGTACTGGTCTTAGACAACTCTATTTTTTGTATTTTCTTTTTTTTCCCCCTTCAACTCAAAATGTTTGCAGTATGGGTCATTATAATGAGACTCCCTTTTAGCTTTTGAACTCCTGTGTTCTTTCATGTGGTTGGTGCCTCTTAATTTAAAACACAGACCTCAGACTTCTGCGCTGCTGAAGTTTTGTGAGTTGCGAGCCATCACAACAGTATTTAATGTGCACATTTTTGTGGATATACTATGGATTTATATGTGGTAAACTTGAAGTAGTTGTTTTCCATCAGGCCTTCTGTATAGGAAACAGAATTTTTACGACAAGAAAGGTGAGAGAAATTTTCAGTTGGCTTTTAAATCTTGGTTCAACCCTGAATAAATGAGAATTTGAACCTTGAGAAAGGTTCTTCAGTTTCCTAATTTCTCTGTAGTCTGCCATTGTCTTTGTTATTCTTCATATCTATCCACAAATTGTATTTAGAATTTTTCCACTGCAAAACATAGCCTCTGTTGTAGTCTTATCTTCTTCTTATACACTGCTAAATATCCTTCCTTGCATTTCCTACACCTGGTTTACCAAGGCAGTTCTTGTGCTTTGGGAATTTTTATTCTTCCTCCTCTACCTACTGGTGTCAATTTTTTCTAGCTCCCTCAGTAAGTACTTGCTATCATCTTTGTTTCCACATTCATCTTCCAACAGTCAGCCTGTAATTTCTCCAGTCCATGGAGCAGAGAAGGTGTTTATCTTGCCTCTTACTCCCACGAAACATGCAGCAGAAAGCTATGACTACAGAGCTGAATAAAGTGCTCTGAACATGGTGAAAGCACAAACAGTGCAGAGGGTTGTGAGTAAATCATCTGTTGTTCTGCTGCTTATTGTCAGAGTGAAGTGACTGTGGGTCAGCTCCAGTGGGATGGCTAAATGAGATAAAGTGAAAACTTGTAAATAAAAGGAGAAAGACTGGAAATGTCATGTGATGCAAACAAACGTGAACTCTATTTCTTTGTAAATATGTGTGTATTTTTACTGGAGCAAAGTAGGGAAAAATTATATGATGAAGATACAGCAAAAGGAGCAAAAAAGCTGACATGAAAATCATGTCATCAATAAGATATCACAGAATTGTAGGGGTTGGAAGGGACCTCAAGAGATCATTTGGTCCAACCCCCAAAACATATGCAATACACTAGAATACCGGAAGAAATTGTACCATAAGTAGTAGGAAGCTACAGAGTATTCTAATGACATGTATACAGACAGGAAAACAAACAGGTCACACCTGGAGTACCATGTCCAGTTCTGGGCTTTCTCATTCAAGAAAGACAAAGAACTACTGGAGAGAATCCAGTGGAGGGTTGCAAAGATGAGGAGGGGACTGGAGCATCTCTCATCTAAGAAAAGGCTGAGAGATCTTGGTCTGTTTAGCCTGGAGAAGAATGAGAGGGGATCTCATCAATACTCATAAATACCTAAAGGATAGATGTCTAGAGGATGGGACCAGACTTTTCAGTGGTGTCTAGTGAGAGGACAAAGAGCAAAAGGCACAAACTAGAACACAGGAGGTTCCATCTCAATGTGAGGAAACTCTTCTTGAGTTTGAGAGTGGCAGAGCTCTGACACAGGCTGCCCAGAGAGGTTCTGGAATCTTCTCTGGAGACATTCAAAACCTACTTGGATGCAACATGCTTTAGGTGATCCTGTTTTAACAAAGGGGTTGGACTAGATGATCTCCAGAAGTCCCTTCCAAACCCTACTGTTCTGTGATTCTGTGTTTCTGAGAAAATTATTTCGTTAGACTATATTTACTATAAAAGTTGATGGTTTTGAGCAGCAGTTAAGAAAGGTACTGCTGCCATTTATCCCTGAGTGCAGTTAAGCTAAGACTGTCATCTTGAATCTAGTCTGGATGTGGTGCCCACAAAATTCTTTCTCCCATTCAAAGCACTGAACAACCGTTAGAAATAATTCCTGCAGGCACAAACAGTCTGAGTCGGGCTAAATTATCCAGTAAGATACTGCATTTATAATATTCACTTTATGGTCTATCAAAGCCGTACACTACATCTTATTACAGCCTCATGAGCATGAGCTAGTGATAATTCACCGTTATTTTCCCAGCTGTTTGCATCAATGCTTCAATCTGAAACTTTTTAATACATGGTATTAAAACTCCTTGGAAATTACTAAGATTTCTAAACTTTAAATATATATCAACTTCACATTTAATTTCTAGTTTTGGGTTGGTTTTTTTTACAAGAAAATGCTTTTTATCCTTATTGATACTTATAATCTTTTCAAAACACTTTGAAAATGAATAGTTCTCTGGGTAAAGAATTAAAATAAATTTAACATCTTCAATGTCTGCAGTGCTCTACCAGAAAATTTCTCCTTCTCACTATTTTTTTTCTGACAGATTCAAGCACTGAAACAGTGTATAGGAAGTAATGGGGCATAGCCCAAGTCTGGGATGAAAAGTAACAAATCAGTAGTGCATATTGCTTGAAGTCAGTTTCTGTTGTGCTCATTTTTCCCAGATCTGTAAGGAAAGCTGACAGGCAGAACTGCTTGCCTCACAGATCACTGGGTGAACCTTGATGAGATGGACATATGAAGGAACAGACACAAAGCAAACTTTAATGATTGGTTTACCACATTTTATTTGAGCTAACACGGAAGGTACACATTAGCTGTAGGGGAGGTAAATAACGTTTCATACAGAGGTATTAATTTAAGCAGATTCTAAAGGATAACAGTGACCTAGCAAAGCAGGAATAACATGACAGGAATAACAGACAATGACATTTCATGCCAGATTACAGGTCTGGAGCAAACCTTCACTGTGTTAGAGTGACACTGTTACATACCTTGCAGAAATTATCAACTACTTCTTAATTTCTCCGTGAAGAAATATCATCAGGCTCTCTTTGTATGCAGCCTCAGTATCACTGGCAATACTTGAATGAAGCTGGAAAGTAAATTACTTTCTTTCCCCTTTGAGAACAGAACTGTGACAGAGAAGTATGACAACTTGTACACCACCTGTTTTATCTTGCACAAAAATCAGGAAGGCTGTCAAATAGCTCACTTCCTCTGCAGTAGAAGCATGTAGGAAAATTGCGTTGGTATGTGAAGGAGGATGACGTGAGAAGAGGTCATAGGCTAATTACGGACAGATTTCTTTCAGTATTAGATACTTGGATAGAAGAAATAATAGAAATATGATGACTAAGAAAACTTCAGCATTCAAACAGTAACTTTTTTTGTTTGTATTCAAGTTAATTATGGATGTTAACCATGTTTTGTATAGGTAAACATCTAATTTCAGAGCTGCTCAGTAGTCAAACACCCCATGAAGCAGGTATCAAGAGCTGTGTGAAGCACTGAAACATCTGTGTGTTGATCTTGGGTAGTATAAATCAAGCTCTAGCCTTTGGAATGCTAATTTATTAATAGAAAAGAGAAACAGAGAGAGTTATAACTGTTAAAAGTAATTATGAATTATAATCTCACAGTAAAAGCTTGCGTCATGCAGATCTGTTGCACATGCTTAACTTTAATCCCCTGATGTCAATGAGACTACTCAATTGCTTAATGTGAAGCATGAACAGGGCAATAAATCAATTTGTTTATTTAACATACCAAACCCCAAGGTATTTCACCAAACCAAATCAAATATAAAGCCAGTCTAAGATTGCCCATACTGTAGCTTGCATGTGCGGTATCAAACTGTTTTTTTAATACTTAGGGATGCAAGCCACGGACTGTTTATCCAAAATCACAAAATGTACAGTCATTTCAGTTGAGACTGTATAGCTTCTTTAGTACACTCTTTTTCTTTATCATACCTTCATAACCCTTAGGCACCTTTAAATCCCAAACATGCCACAGACCTGGTTAAAAATAACTGAGCAGATGTTTTAGTAAACAAAGGAATTTGTTTTGTGGTGTGGCATTAAGCTGCAATATTAGGTTCCTGGCTTTTGGTTTCCTTCATAGGTATTGTCATCCTAGCTGAATGAAGCATATCAGGACCAGCATTTATTTGAAAGTGATTCCTCACAAAATACAAGGATAATCCTTTAACTGGTATTCATTCATTTCATTGGTTTCCTGTGTTCTGTGCTGTCACCATTAAGTGGTGTACCCTTGCTCGATTTGCATTAGGTATTTGTATTTTGGAATGATCCTTTCAAACTTGAAAAGTTGCTATAAAGTATTGATATAGCAGGACAAGGGTAATGCTGAGAATATGTGATGGTGATGGGAGAAGCAAAACAAAATACAGCTGAGGTTTATTTTACATGAGAGAAGAGAGCCTATACTGCTATTATTTTTATTATGCGATTTGATTGCTGATTTTTTTAAAACAGCATTAACATGCTTTTTATTTTCCTTAAAATATCATTCAAATGGAATAAAAACAGACAGCCTTTTCTGTGTACGCTTCTGCCTTTTCATTTTATGTATCTAACAAATGATCCCTAATGTTATTATCTTATGTTTCGTTATTAGGTGTGTGCTACACTGCAAAAGCTTTTTTTCTCGTGTGTAGCTTCATTGCAACTGTTCAGGTTCCTTTCACCTCTATTAGTACAAAAGAAAATCACATTACTTTGTTTTATATGGATATTCACTGAGAATCCAGAAACAAAGGTAATAAAGATTCAACCCTATTTTATCAGTGTGTCTAATTAAAAAATAAATTGAATTTTCAAATAACATATTGACAGCATAGACCTTTGGAATAGGTTTTCTCTAGATATACCTGAAGCCTCATTATGAGTTTCAGAATGGTACCTCTCTTGCCTTCCAGTAGGAAGATATAATATAAAACAGCAATGAAAATACAATTTGAATTACAATTATTTCTCTATATCATCTATTTTAGCAATACAAGACAAGCAAGAATAGGCAACTATTAACACTACAAATTGTTTTGGAAGTCACACACACACACACACACAGAGAATAATGTAACCAGCAGCACTCACTTCTTTGTACTGAGAACAGAAACACATCTTAGACATTGAAAACTAAAAAAAAATAATACAAATAAAAAATAATTGGAAATCAGGTGAAGCAGGTAATTTTGTTTCCATGTGATTTATATGAAGTGACAATTTCGTGCTAAAGATCGTACCATGATTCATTACCAATTTAATTTTTTTACAATTTCTGTGTCTTCTAGCTCTACGCAAAACTTATTCAAACCTGATGAAAGTTAGCATCTTGATTATTTCACTTTCATATATATAGACATTCAGTCCATACATGTTGCTCTGATGGCTTAACAACACAGGAAAATGCTGTGAAAATGCTGGAAAATCTCCTCTATTCTCTCAAGCTTGAAAAAAAAAAATTACAAAATCAGGATTCTTATTTAGTAAAAGTTATTTCTCTCTGGCATTTCTACAATGTTGCTTTTGATACCAACCATAGTTAATTCATTTTTACATCAAGACCATTAAGTTTTCTAAGTTGTTCATGAGTCCAGAATCCATTTAAATCAGGTAGTTTAAAGGTGTGCTTTCGGTCTGCACTTCCTTCTGAAAGCACATTCTAAACAAACTCATAAACTGCAGAGAGTAAACCTTTCAAAACTGCTCAGCTCACAGCTGTTCCATTAGTGTTACTGTCAAACATATAAAATGAAAACCACAGAAATCCTTTCTGTTGCTGTATCAGGTGTCAGATATTGTCCTGCTAGTTAATCTCTGAAAGTAAGAGGGAAGCTTAATAAAACTATAGCAAGAATCCTTTGACATGAATCTGCTCTTACCTGTGGATTATAATGTAATCCCATTATGGTTTTTCAATACCCTTTATCTAACATGAAAAACGATGTCTTAAAAGCTGCCTTATTTTTGAAAGGTAGTATGCATGACTTTGCTCTACCGTAAGAGAACCCAACTTATCTCTTAATGTGTTGAAATGTAGGAGTTCTTCAACCCCAGTCTTTTATTAAACCGATTTACAATACTCAGTTGGGAAAACATTTAGATTGCCACTGTCAAACAAGTATGGCCACATCTGCTTGGAGAATCTCTGGTTTTGATAGTATGTCACTCAGCTATTGGTGATCATGACTGGCTCAGGATGCAGAGTCACAGAATCACAGA
>VZTU01025509.1:22814-41538 GCA_013400835.1 Zapornia atra | reverse complement strand
TCCCCCCCCCCCCATTTCTTTCTTTTTCTCAGAGAGAAGTGTGATGCGGTGCCAGCGAGTGGCTTGTGCAGGTCCAGACGGAGAAAGCAAGCTGCTAAAAGGTAGTGATTGCAGCACTGATCTCTTGCAGGCTCTGCAGTGTGAGGAGGTGGTTCTGAATCACAATGAACTTAATTGAACAAGAAATGGCATTGATTTTTCCTTTCCAGCCCTCCCCATTGCTCACAGCAACGGTGCACCGAGCCCTCTGCCCATGCCAAGCAGCAGAATTGCACAGCACAGTGGAATGGAGATTTTTTTTTTTTAATTTTTAATTTTTGTCCTATAATTAATGTGTATTTATTTTTAAATAGGGTAAAACCCAAAGCTCTCCAGGCTCTGAACTCTCATCAGGGAAAAGCACTGTCCGTGCAGGATGAGCTTCGGGAACCCAAGGAGGCAGGTTATGTGAGAAACTGCAGCTCGCTTTATATTCCCCTGATCAGGAAATAACATTGTTCTCGAGTTTATCTGATTGTTGAAAGAACTAGAATGACACAATTGCCAAGCTGCTCAAGGGCTCCTAAAAGGTCATTTCTTTTTTTTTTTTTAAATACTTAAACAGGAAAACATGCATAGGATGCCTCAGTCTGCGGGGAAATGAGGAAGGAAAGCAGTCCATACTCCAATTTTTGAATCACTGATGGGTTCTGCCCAGTTAGACAGGCATGTTAACATGTAATTACATGTTTGGACAGCTAGCAATTTCCTATGCAACCTGTTAAACGCATCAGTGACTATAAGCTAGCTTTTACTCTTACTTAGAACTGATAAGGGCTGTATGTGTTTTCTTGTGTCTCTCCCCGACTTCCCCCCAAATGCTGGAAGAACAAATTATGACTGTATCTGGGAAATTCTGTAGGAAATTCACTCTATCAGTCTTAGACGGTGCCCAGATCCAAGCTCCAGTAGCATAACTGGGTTTCCTGCAACGCACAGCTTGTTTTGTCCTTGAAGGAAATTCTTCAGTTGAGATTGCCAGGCTGAGCCGGGGAGGGAAGGATGGCTGAGGGACACTCAGCTGCATGGCACTCTGGGCACCAGATCAATTTGATCAAAAGCCTTGCTGAAGTCAAGGTAGATGACATCCGCTGCTTTCAATACTGTCTCCCACGACATCTTGATAGCAAAGCTGAGAGAGTATGGGATAGATGAGTGGACAGTGAGGTGGGTTGAGAACTGGCTGTTGGGCCAAGCTCAGAGGGTGGTGATCAGTGGAGCAGAGTCTGACTGGAGACCTGTAACTAGAGGTGTTCCCCAGGGCTCGGTGTTGGGTCCAGTCCTGTTTAACATCTTCATTGACGACCTTGATGAGGGAACAGCGTCCACCCTCAGCAAGTGCCGATGATACAAAGCTGGGAGGAGTGGTTGACACACAGGAACACTGTGCTGCCATCCAGAGAGACCTGGACAGGCTGGAGAGCTGGGCTGGGAGAAATCTAATGAAGTTCAACAAGAGCAAGTGTAAAGTCTTGCACCTAGGGAGGAATAACCATTTGAATCAGTACAGGCTGGGGGATGATCTGTTGGAGAAGAGCTCTACGGAAAAGGACCTGGGGGTCCTGGTAGATGACAGGTTGGCCATGAGCCAACAGTGTGCCCTGGTGGCTAAGAGAGCCAATGGGATCCTGGGGTGCATCAAAAGGAGCGTGGCCAGCAGGTCAAAGGAGGTGATCCTTCCCCTCTAGTCTGCCCTGGTCAGGCCCCACCTGTTGTATTGTGTCCAGTTCTGGGATCCCTGGTATAAAAAAGACAGGGATCTCCTGGACAGAGTCCAGAGGAGGGCTACAAAGATGATTAAAGGACTGGAGCAGAGTTTATAAATATCTGAAGTGTAGGACGCAAGGGGAAATAGCCAGCCCCTTTTCAGTGGTCTGTGGAGATAGGACAAGGGGCAATGGCCTCAAGTTGGATCATAGGAAGTTCCAGACCAATATGCAGAAGAACTTTTTCACAGTGAGGGTGATAGAGCACTGGGACAGGCTGCCCAGGGGGGTGTGGAGTCTCCTTCTCTGGAGATATTCAAGACCTGTCTGGACGCCTATATGTGTGACCTGTCCTAAGGAACCTGCTTTGGCAGGGGGGTTGGACTCAATGATCTCTGGAGGTCCCTCCCAACCCCTACAATTCTGTGATTTTGTGATTTTGTGTTGGAAATGGGGAGCGGGGGGAGGGGGGCAGCGAGGATGTATAGACTTACCCAGCTCAGCTAGCTGGCAGTGAATTCTTATGACATGTTAAACTGGCTGCGTGCATGTCCTGAGCTGTGCCTCTCTCTGAGCGAGGGGACAGCAGAGATGATATCTTGACTGGAATCCCCAGTGGGGTGGAAAGTGACCCCTTGCAGAGAGCTGCAGGGCTTCCCAGGGTGGGAAGGGACACCACACAGTCACCTCACCCCCACGGGGTTGTTGATCTCGGCTGCCAAAACAGTGGTTTTGGGCTGTGGTCAGCTTTAATGCTGGGGCTGATCTCAAGAACTGGCCGCCGCAGAGTCAGCTCGACACGTTTCTTTCGCCTGCCTCCCGCCACTTGATATTTCCATTGCTTTCTGAGGAGCGGTCAAATGGACAGTGAGCATGCATCAGGTTTCATGGAAGCCCTGTCACAGACTTCAATAAGAGCAGGACTCTTCTAGAATCAATATAATTCATGAAAGCCCTGAACATTGTGCAAGAACTGAAGCGGCGTGTTGGGTTGCAACGCGATACGATACACATAACAGTTACTGGCATCCACGTGATCTCTCTAATGGGGAAAAATGCATCCAAGAGTTGGTGTTACCGAGACCAGGGGCTGAGCTGGCTTGCCTAAGAAGCAAAACTCAAGTGAATGGCGATATTTGAGGGTCAGCATGCCTGCAACCTGCTTGGGCAAACCTTCAGCATACCTCTCCTGCTAATTGCTCATCCTTTGCAAACTCATCTCCAAGTTCAGCAGGGAAGGCTGTGGATTTTGCCTCCATCAAGTCTGCACCAGAATAAAAAGCAGCTGGTTTTTACACTGGAAGGAAACACATAATATTTCTGCATTTCTTGATAAAGAGAAGCCTCTAAACAGGTGATTAGGTTGAAGAAGCCAGCCAGGACTGGAAGTAGTAAGCCAACGAAGACCAGAGAAGGGCAATACTCACAAAATACTGGGAAGAATTGCGTGGGGTTGGGCTTCTCCTTGTGAAAAAAAGTAGATCCACTTGCCTCAGCTCACAGCAGTGATTGCAGCTCTGTATACCTTTTACCAGCAAGACCTTCAGGTCAGCAGGTGAAGGCTACTTGCAGACCCGCCAGCCCAGTCCCACACCTAATGCACTTGTCCCCCAAAGATGGAGCTGCTGAAAGAGTGGAGGTTGTGTGTGAACACTTGGGGACTGTCGTGCACCGGTCAGCACTGAGGGTGTCAGAGGACAGAGCCACAACCATGCATCTCAAAAGCAAGACTGTTGCTCACCTCTTTCTTACAGCTGTATTGGGTTTGGATTCCGCCCTTCATCAAACGAAGGTCCCGAACCGGGAAAAAGTATCAGGAAAAGCAATAGGAAGTCTAGCAGTCTGGTAGTCTATAAAAAAAATACAGTGAGAATATGAGGTACAGAGCTTAAACCCAAAAATATTTCATATATTAATAAGCCTCCAGTGATTCCACTGTGAGGATTAAGATTAGCTTTATATGCTAAGCTACATTTTTCTGACTTTCTAAAAAAAACAGTGCTTTCTCCTTGCAATTTTTCAATTATTTTCTCTAGCCAGAGGATGATTTTGGTGTGTGTGAAGCCTGAGGTTAACCTGACAAGGAATCTTAGATATATGAGCCTGAAAATTGAGACTAGGGTTTCCTCTTGGTACAGGGTTTTACCTTTTTTTTTTTTTAAATTTATTTTTAAGTGTCCTATCTCAAAACTCCAAGTGTGGTAGCTTGTAATGTGATTATTTAGCTTTCTTCCCTGAAAAATTATTCTCCTACAAATATTTAAACAAGGGCATAGTTTAATTCGAAGACTTCTGCAGTATAATTGTTTCAACACATCCCCCTGCTTTTAATCTGTTGCATGTCAGCAACGACCTATACTCTTATTTAAAAAAAAAAAAAAAGCCTACCTTCCTGCTAAGGTTCTGTGCCTTACAAGCAAAGCAGATTGGGAAACCCTCTTCTGTCTATACTAGAATTTTCTGAATTAAAATAAACCCTTAGGTAAATTAGGGAAAGCTGGGCAAGCAGTTAAAAACCTCCTAGAAGACATATAATTTCTTCTTTCTGTTGTTTACTGCTAGTTGAACAGGTTACTAGATGTGCTTGTGCAGCTTGTATGTACTGGTATGTGCTTATGTGGCTGTTGTTGCTAGATGTGGTGGTACAGGTAGCCACCCATGGCTGGGAGCCTGTGATGTGTGCCTGGTTCCTGGTTAGGAGTGCCCCCCAAGCCAGGTCTGCGTGAGATGAGAGGCACAGGGGAGATGCCGGTGATGTCAGCATTGCTGATGGTGGGACCATGCCAGCCAGCAAGAGCTGCTGGGGAGTTATCACCTGATGGGCGTGAGTTCCTCTGTCAGACGAAGCCAGGTCTGCCCCCCATGAAGAGACCCCAGAGGAAATGTCATTGTCTCCTCTCTGTGGACGACTAAGGAATCTCTACCTCCCCTCAAACCTCTGAAGATCATGACATGCGTCTTGGTGTTCCTGGGACATGGCTGAGAAGGGGAGTTGACTTTCCCATCTCCTTTAAACAGTCAAATTCTTGTGCATGCTGGAGTTCCTAGTTCACAAGTAAGATTTAATTACGTAATTTATATAGCAAAATACATAGTTTATCTATTACTTGCATTATCTAAGTAATTTACTTACACCTTTTACTGATTGCCATACCTGTTGCTGGAAGCCTGTGATGTAGGCACAGCGCTGGGTTGGAGTTGGCTTGGCACTCTTAGCACCAGCATCACCTTACGAGTTGTTTCATCTCGTGCCAGCCCAGGTGACCTCACAGTTCTGGTGTGACTCAGGTCTGGCACTGCAAGCACATTCAGACTTAAGTGCTGTAAGTGGTGGGAGGTCTGCAGGTGCTCCTCAAGCAGAAAGACAAAATGAACACCAAGCTGGCCTCCTTTCCATCTTGGTGCTCATCTATTGTCTAACCAGCACCTTCCAAAGGCTACTGACAGGTTATTTCTGACTGGTTTGGGGGTGTGTGATTTTTTTCTTCTTTTTTTTTTTTTTTTAGGAACTTGGGGAAAGAGTTTATTTAGATTTGCCACTCAGCACCCAGCTGATATACAGCTAACCACACCAGCATCACCAGAGTGCTAAATTGCTTTATTTCTCACTGCTTACTCTGGTAGGTAGGAAAGAGCTCTATTTCACATCAGTGGGACTAAAACACAGCACAGTGGAGTGGAAGATAAATCTGAAGCGCTATCAGGTTTCTCAAATCTTAGCCCATGCTTTGCTCGCTAGAGACCTCTCCAGCTCTGCAGCTGGTCTACGTTTAACCTTGCATTTCTTGCCCATGCAGCTCCTGGGCTTTAAAAAACAAATCTCCCTGGTTCTTTCTGTTACCTGCTCTTTCCCAGACTTCAGCCTGATAGAAAAATGGTTCATGGAGCTGGATGTGTGTCTCGTGTGATCCAA
Source organism: Zapornia atra (assembly GCA_013400835.1). NCBI lineage: Eukaryota > Metazoa > Chordata > Aves > Gruiformes > Rallidae > Zapornia > Zapornia atra. Next base: position 35,880 of record VZTU01025509.1, on the reverse strand, counting down.
CAGATAGCCACTGTGGATATATATCTTGTTTTTCCTTGAACAGTAGGAATCCACCAACAGGAAATAATGTTTCATTTTTTCTGCACTGTGTTTCTTTCTATTTTGCCCACTCAGAAATGTCATTACAATAATAGTTTTTGCTAACCTATGCCTATTTCTTTCATGTGCTTCCTTTCCAACACTTATCACTTATGATATTTTCTTCCTTTCCTCTTCCTATTTTCTTACTGCTTCTGTTCACAGATATGTACTTCATCATAATGGACTTTGTAAAACACTATCAGCCACACCATGTGCCTTTTCATGTGTCACAGTGTGCAGCCTGTATTTTGGGTGATAGTCCAGGCTGTTTCAGCCATCTCTCTCCAGGATGAAGCTTAAATTCTGCTCTGCTACACCAGTGTGACAATTAGGCCAAGAGACTCCAATATTACATCAATCACAGTAGTATTTTTTAAAATTAGCAGCGTTGAAAATTGTGACCATATGTACCATTTATTCTTTGGTTTTTTAAACACTTACAGGTCTTTAAGGAACCACCTTCAGCTTCACTCACTGTATCATGCTTCCTTACTCTACTTACCTTTACTACCTATCAGAGGTCACAGAATCACAGAATTGTAGGGATTGGAAGGGACCTCGAGAGATCATTGGGTCCAACCCCCCTGCCAAAGCAGGCTCCCTAGGTCATATTGCACAGATAGGCGTCCAGATGGGTCTTGGATATATCCAGAGAAGGAGATTCCACAACCCCCCTGGGCAACCTGTCCCAGGGCTCACTTTGAAGAAGGTCTTCAACATGTTGGTGAGGAACTTCCTGTGCTCCAACTTGCAGCCATCACCCCTTGTCCTGTCCCCACAGACCATTGAAAAGAGGCCAGCCATTTGCCCCTGTGTCCCACACTTCAGATATTTATAAACATTAATAAGATCCCCTCTCAATCTTCTTTTCTCAAGGCTGAACAACCCCAGTTCTTTCAGCCTTTCCTTGTAGGGGAGATGCTCTAGGCTCTTACTCATCTTTGTAGCCCTCCGCCGGACTCTGTCCAGGAGATCCCTGTCTTTTTTATACCAGGGATCCCAGAACTGGACACAGTACTCCAGGTGGGGCGTGACCAGGGTAGAGTAGAGGGGAAGGATCACCTCCTTTGACCTGCTGGCCACGCTCCTCTTAATGAATCCCTCGTGTCCTTTGACATGTGGGTTGACTGGACCAGAACAGGACATCTGCTGCCATTCACAGGGATCCATGTGGGATCTCCTCTCTCCATCCTGGACTCCATTTGATTAAAAGCTCCCCTGATCACTCTTCCAACAGGATCTGCTTTCCTGACGTAGATCTGGAAGCGTCACACAGAAAGGTCAGTAGTACAAGCAGAAGAACGTGCACTTCATTATAGGAAAGGTCAAACAATTAATGTGATGAGCTTCACAAAGTGTGTAAGGGTGAAGATGCCGTAGATGCCGAGACTTGGGAGACAGCGGTGTGACGAACGCCAGAACCACTTGCACAAACTTAAGAAAATTCTGAGGCTATGATGTCACCGGCCACAAAAGACAAACCCTCCATCCCTCTCTCTACAAACCCAAACCAGACAACTCTCCTGTGTATCCTGTTCCAGGCCCTTGACTGTAGAGGACTGTTAGGCACAGAACTATTAGCATTATTAGCTTGAAACAGCATCCTGAGTAAGTGACTGAACTTGGAAAGCTGGAGAGAAGAATTCCACTGAGGAGCCACAAAGCTGGTGGGGGACATAAAACTGTTCATTATTCTTCAGGTCTGGGGAAAATTAGGCAGAAGTAAAGAATTTGCTTTGAAATACATTCTGGATATTTCAGACACTAAGTGGAATTTGCACCAGCTGAATTGCCAACATACTGATTTTTCCTAAATGGAAGAAAATTGTGTAAAGTCATGGCACGGGGTGAATTTATGTATTTATTTATTTGATTATTTATTAGAGCTAGATCAGAATTAGTGTGATTTAAATTAGTCTGATAAACTTAGGAGAAAGCTGATCTGGACTTTTGTAACTGGGAGCCACGATGCAGTAGAAAACACATACACTACCTCTGAGGGGCTGTGATTAAGGACTTGGCTAGTGGCTCATTCCTGCCACAAAGCTGAGCCCACCAGGAGCTCAGAGCGTTAGGAAGGAAACGCTCCTCCTTGATCCTGGGTTTCCAACAAGCTGATTTAATCCCTCTAGCTGAGCATTGCTCCAACTTTGTCTCTAATTTCTTAGGATATCTGGATGGCCTCAGGGGATAGAAAAGTAATATTTGCTGGGAAGATCATAAAAGAAGAGCTACACCGGGGTAAATTTTGCCTTTTGATGCATATGCGTTGTTGATAAAGGAGTATCTTGGGCTAAAGAAGGAATCAGGCTTACATCTCATGTAAAGTCTTGGGTTTACTGCTACAAGATTAAAAAAAAATCAACTTTGATTCGGGGTTTTATGCCAAGTGATTGTTGGCTTGTTTTTGTAGTAACAGCCATCATTAAAAAACTTTTCAGCTTCTTACTAAAGACACAAAAAGAGAAGACCAAGTGGTTAAAGCACTTGAAATATAAGGCAGTAAATTTTATTTTATTAGTATCTTTTTTTTCCTGTTCCCTTATCAGTTAGAGTGAAATCTTAAAATTTTATTACATTGTTGATGATTTTAGGGGTGGTCTTCTGCTATCCTGCTTTGAGAGAGAGGAAGAGTTGGAGATCCCTCCTGACCTATGGAAGTGGCTCATCATTCTGAGTAAGTTCCATCACAGAAGATACTGTCTTCAGCACTAATTTTTTTCTAACAACTTGTCTGGAGAAACACAGATTCCTAACAACTTCTCCAGGATCTGGCAAGCTGCTAACTATGTTTTGCTGCTCTGGGTATGACTTTTAGGATGTTTTTTGGATCACACATAATAAAAGATGACTTTGTCTTAGCTGCCTATTAGCTAACAAACACAAAGAGAAATATATAAAAGAAGAGGAATAAGTCAGTGAATGAAAATTATGTAAGAAGGAGAGAGTGGCTGCAGGAATCATAGAGCCACATTCTAGCTGCTGCTGCAGGCGGTGCCATCAACCTGATGTAGTGTCCTCGTTCTGGCCAGGCCAGAGTCAACTTCCCCAAGCAGCCAGCACAGGTGAGTTGAGTTAGCCTGGGCTGTTTTCACACCACCTGACATCACTTCCCCATAAAAGGGGCTGGTTGGGGAAGGGGCTTGGTGCCTCTAGGACAGTCTGAGTCTGTCTGGTCTGTCTGTCTGTGTGGGCAGCACTCTGTAATTGTTGGGTCGGTAAGGCACTCTTTGTTATCACCGGGTGTGAGTGTAATTGGCCATTATTATTCTGTGGTCATGGTGATTTTGTCAGCAAACTGTCCTTATCCCAACCCATGGAGGTTCTGTCTGTTTCTCCTCCGGAAGTGAGTGGTGTGTGGTGCTCAGCCGCTGGTTGGGGCTGAACCACCACATGTAGTCACGTTTTGATGACCACTGGAAGATGAAACCACGGCGGTGATGAGAGTTGAAGCAGCTAACTTGTAGCTGCAAATTCAAACTCTTATGTCCTGTTGGTCCAGAAGCATGAGCTTCCACACGGACTCAAGGCAGAGGCATATACAGAGGTGACGATTACTCAATGGCCATGGGCCCAGTGTTTCATGGTGGTGCTTTGCAATTGCAACTTGGCTAATACCTAATCCTCTGTTCCCTCGGGGATGACAAAACCACTTTCTCATCATAACACCTGTCAATCAATGCTTTATTAAATCTGAACATGGGGCAGGAAGACCTAGGGGAGCTGCAGGTCCCCTGACACAGCTCAGGGCATTTCTGAAGTCATAACAAAACTTACAATTCCTTCATATAATTTTATAATAAGCTAAACTTTCAAAGGAAACATTCTCTTAAGCAGCTGTTTAAAGCCTGTTTCCACCAAGATTCCCATTTGGGAACTAGTCTCCTTGTTTATCTTACAGAAAATTATTTTTGAGTGTTTCAAATTTCCAAGGGGTCTTGAGAAGGTGAGGAGCAATTTTGCTTGTACATAAGCTCTGGGAGAGCATTTGGCATTTCTCTTCACACCAGTGTGTTTCTGTCTCCATTCAAAACTCATCAGAGTACCTCCACTTGGCTGCTGCCCTGCTGTCATCCATGCACAAGCAGCAAGACATCCATTTTCACTCTTTTCTCCAGTTCAAATGATCTTGTAATCTGATTTAAAAAGGCCATTATGGGGACTGAAAAAAACATAAGAAGTGTGTAGACTTGTCCCCTCCTGCCTTTGCTGACACTACCTTTCACTCAAGCTTCCAGGAAGCAGCATCTGCTTCCCTGGTTCTCCTGCTGTTTCCTCCATGTGCCATGAGGAGAATCCTCTTCCTCATTACCAGCCACGCTTTGCCTCCTGCTTTGCACCTGCATCTTGTTTCCCACAATCATTTTCTTCACTTTAGTTTACAAGTCTTAATTTAGAAAGGAGTGAGCAAATATAAACCTTCCCCAGACACAGTCTCCTCCTTGCAGATTCACTGAAATGCCATAATAGCTGGCTCACATTCACAGATTCAGAGTTTCGTAGGGGGTGGAAAGGCCCTCAGATCATCTAGTCCAATCCCCCTGCCAGAGCAGAATTACCTAGAGCACTCTGGATTTCATCCCACAGCTCCTCAGAGATGATTTGAACGCAAGACATTTTTATTCTCCTTCACAGATCATTCTTCCTGAGCCATCCTTACTTACTCCTTTCCTTCCTCTTCTTTCTCTCTCCTCAGATTCACTTCTTTTCCCACCCTTTGCTGCTTCCCCTGTCCTCTCTCCTTATGGTTTGTTGCGTCTGCTTTGTGGTCAGCGGTGCGATGATCAGCAGTTGAGTGTACAAACAGGGCTTGAAGCAGTGGTTTTGCTCTGCACTGGGACCTCAGAGATGCTGGCCAGCCCCAGGCAGTGACTGGCATTCATTTGAGGACTAATTTCTTTGTATCCCAGAAGAAGCCAACTGGACACAGCTCAGGCTTGGTGGTGGCAGGGCAGACTCCAGTGCAAATCACCTGCTCTATTTTTAATTCATAAAACCTGGAGGAGAGAAGAATTGTAAAGATCAAATTTGGATTGCCTGGAGAATGCTGTAAATTCTGGGTGAATCTCAAGCAATCTCAAATGCCTCCAACCCCTGTAGCTCTTCCTAACACCCTGTGACACACAGCTATTGTGTGACAGTGGTCCATTCCCTGTGACAGCCTGTCCAGGCCCTAACAGCTGAGGCCAAACTGGCTCAAAGTCTGAGGCAAACCTTTTCTTCAACAAACACCAATGCAACTTAATACATATAAACATCCTGTGAAACACATAACCTTGAAGGAGCTGCCATTTCAAAATTCCCTTCAGTTGAGGAGAAGAGCTAATGTCAGATAGGCCCTGATTAATGGCATTATTTGGCGAACAGGCAACTAGCACTCAACATGAGTGGAAGTGGTGGGGTTTGACCTGTGGCTTCTGTCAAGTGCTCAGATTCATCTCCACAGTCTTTCGTCTCTAAGTAGATAACGTGTCAAGCTTAGCATGAGCGTTGGCATAACTAGCTTAGCATAAGTGGCTAAATTTGCTGAAACCTTAGGCCACAAGCTGTGAACTTTCACCTAGGTATGTTGAAATTTTGCTGAAGTTTTGCCTAGCTAAGTCAAAGGTGGCTCTAGAGCCAGATTCAAACTGGAAGATAAGGAACCACCAGCAGAAGCAGCAACTTTAGAGATCAGAAAAGAGATGGCCTGTCTGGAGACAAGAAAAGGACCCCATGAAGAATGGGAAGACCCCAGACCCTAATATTACTACCAGCCTGAAAGTGCCTCATGAGGGGAATTTAGTGAAACACATAACCTTGGGCATCATTGCCCAAGGATTTCTTTGTTCAAGGTGCCTCTGTGGACCCTCACAGCTTGAGCTGTTAGGACTGCTGTACCACTCAAATAAATTATTTCATGAGACTTGGAGCCTGAGACTCTGCTGTGGGAAACCTAGGGTGAAGAAACTTCCTTAACAGGCACGATGCAGCTGTAATTTAGCCCTGGCAAACACTGAATGCAAATGTGCCTTCCCATCTATTAAGCAGGAAGAAACATTCATTTGGCTGCAAATATCCTGACTGTTAAAGAAAGCAGTTTAATTATTGAGTCTTGGTGAAATTCAGCTTCGTTGAGAAGTGAAGTCTAGTTCTCTTCCCGTGGTGGTGACTGCACTTCTGTTCCCCCAAGGGGTGTAGTAATTTCTTTCTGTGGTCCTTATGGTTGGTTAAAAATCAATTTTCTTTATCTTAATTCTGTCTACCTAAAATCCTACTGTGCACTAATTGCAGCTACCCCTATGAACCAAAATGGTTCTCTGTGTTGACTCTTCTTAGGTGAACTTTACCTCATAAGCATTGTGTCATTATTTAATGTGATCAAAAGCTATTATAATGGGTCTATATAATTAAAGCAATTAATTTAGCTAATTACTTTTTTTCATAAGGAAAACAGCTATACATAATAAAGGAGTGCTCTTAATTGTCTATCTTACATCTATACGAATTCGGCCTTCTAAGCATGGACGTTTTTCTCAGTAAAAATAGGATGAAGCAGGATCTAGAAATACTCCAGGACTGGTAATTAAGACCTAGGTCTATTTGTCTGCCTAGCTTTCTTAATCTGCCAAATATTACTGCTTTACCTGAAGGTCTGTGCTCGAGCGTGTTCCTTTCTGATCAGCACACACCAAAATGTTTCATATGCAAATATTTGGGATTTTAACACTTAACAAGAAAGAATAACTGAAGAGGCACTGTTTGTTAAGAAACAATATTCCCCTCTCTTTTGTTATTCACTCCACCTGCTGCCCTAACTGCCTCAAATCCAAATGTTTTGACCCCAGGATCCTGATACCAACCTGTGATTGTAGAGTTAGGGTATTTTTTTAGCTATTGAAGAGCAATGTTGTCAGTTCCTCACATGATGTAAAATTGTCACGTCTTTATTGAAGCCAGTTGTGCTCTGTTGACTTCATGCTACATAAATAGCTGGTCTGTCGTATTCTGAGTCTTTATCCAGTTCTCATTAAAATCGAAGAATACTCTTGCCAGCTTCCTAGAGAGTTAGATCAGCTCTGGGAAACAATACGCAAGTCTGTAATTTGTGTGATTTTTTTTTAATACCGTACCCAAGGAAGTTATTTATGCAAATGTCCTTGGCTAAAACCCAACAACCAGAGCTGGTGACTTTAAATGACCTTCATTTCCCCACTTTGAGGGTCCCAGAGCTGGTGCAAAGAACTCTGTAAAATATTACATTTACAGGTCCGAGGCTACTCATAGTGAACGGCACTCCTCACCTCCAAATGCCAACCAGCTGACCAGAGGGAAAAAGTTAATGATGTTCCAGAAAAGTCTTAAAGTTTAAAATTTCTCCTTTCATCTTATCAGCAAGCCACAATGGATGAAAGTAACATGCTACACAGTTCTAGTTCAGTGAGAAGAAGGAAAAGAAGTGTGACAATGAGTCATCTGGTACAAAGCACCAGAATTCAATAAATAAGGCAGTTTTTAATTTATTTTTTTCTCAGGCAAACTGCCTTTTATCTGATAAGTTCTGCATGACAGCTGTGTATTTCCAACAAGAACGTCACTCTCTAGAGGCAAGAGAGCATAAGAATGCCAGTAACTGGTGGGCAACCTACTTCTCTTGTCTATTAGCTCGCCTGCTCTTTTTATTGGAGCTTCTGTCTCAGCAAACCAGGGGAATCGCAGGAAGTGCACATACTGATAAAGCTGTTCTCCTTCCAGACTGACCCCCGGACTCTAACTCAAGTCCTTGGACTGCTTGCTTGCAGATTTACAGTGCCCTCAATCAGTCCTACAAATAAAAACAAGGAACAGGGACTGTTGTTAGTAAGAGCCTCTGCGTTAGAAACCTTGTGATTTGCGGCTGGCACAGACAGACCGGCACAACCTTGTCAGCCCCGCTAATAAACTTCAGTCACAGTGCTGACCTCCTGACAGGCTCCACGGGCTGATGATATCTTGCAGCTTTTGAGCAAAGATTGTTTTGCATGTCAATGTGGAAGGCTTCTTTATTATATTATTTTTAGATTAAATTTTTTTTTTCTGGGGAAGCTAGAGTGAAAACAGAACCTGAGGAAGAGGGGAGGGCTTTGCAATCAGCATTTCTGAATGCTTCTCCCTCCTCCCTGCCCCTTAATCTATGCTGAGTCACCAGTCAGTGACAGATCCTTGCAACTCTACTCATCCCCCAGCAAGAAGTAAAGGACCACAACGTGACAGCGCTGGGTATGGAACAAAACAGAGTTCCTGAAGGAACCTGCTGTCTCAGTAGAGGATGAGATAATCCATGGCTGTCAGCCGGCAGGGAACAGTGAACTAAATGACTGCAGGAGTCAGTGTTACCGTCTCAGCACAGCTCTACACAGGGCTGCCCGCTGACACCACTCCACCCGTGTCCTTACCCCTCATGAGCTGTCTGCCCCAAGTGCAGCCATGCTGCACATCACAAGACACCTGCTGAGGGGACCCTTGCCCAGTGCAGCCTCTGGAAAGCCCCTGTAGTACCATGTCTGGATGCTTCCCTCAGCACACCTGATGCAGCATCTGGATGGTGTCTGCTCGGCGTTAGGCTGCTGACACCCTTTGCGCTGTGACAGCTGTGTGAAGGCATCATGCAGACCCTCACCTGGGAGGCAGAAGGGGGGACCAATGAAGCAGGCGGGAATCAGACTGAAACTAAGCAGCAGGGGCAGTTTTCCATGCAGCAGTGACGAGACCTGGGGGACTCTGCCAAAGGAAGCTGAAGCTCCTTATGGTTTATTTACATGAGTTCATGAAAGATTGAGGAAACCATTTAATAAGTTGGTGGTTACTAAATATATAGAGAAACCACCTCCACCTCAGAAGGGCTATGAGCAAAAATTAGTTGAATCCTGGGAAGTGTCAGTAGAAAATATCATATACATTCGCTCTGGCCACATGTATTCCTTACGCACCTGTGGGTCACTGCTGGAGATAGGATGTGGGGGCACCTAAACCTTTATCACCCTCTACACCACCCAAATGTTCAGTAATGAGCATCTTGCATCTGTGGGAGCATGTGTCCTAACAGTGGCCCACTGATATCTGTATGTGACAAGTTGCCTTCAGAGGTTCTTGTGGTCTCCGTTTTGGGAGGTAAGTATGTGTATTCATGTCCTCTTCTGGGTCCAGGGGCAGGTGAACTTTGCAGAGATTTGCAAAGCCATGCATTGTCTGGTCAAGCTGCAAGTTATGGTTGTTAAAGATACCTAGAGTAACACCTGCATACAGGAGATATGACATATACCATCGTGCTGGGACCACCAGTGGGGCACTCTCTCCTCTTCAGTGGTGATCATTACCCCATCACCCAGTGGGACACCACTGATGGGTGCAGGTAATTTATGCATACACCATGCACATGGTACCCTTGGTGTATCTCAGTGCTGCCTACCTTGATGGTGGACTTGATGTGAAGTTGGAAGAGGGCAGTGGTACTCCTGAGTCCATCCAGGTCCTTCACCCAATCTGTGCCAAGGTAGTAGGGAACCTGACAGCCCTTGCTCTCGGTGAAGGTCATTCCCACAGGGGGTAAGCAGCACATGGCATAATCTGTGACAATGACAGAGTCATCTGTCTCTATAACCTTTCATATCACTGCACCATGACTAGCAACACTTACGGTATTGCCTACCCCCTGAGATGCCCCTCTCCCTCTTTCCATAACTTGAACCCAACTCTTTTAATAGTTTTTCTATTTCTACCCTCTACCCTTTTCACATGGCAGACTCTCTTGTCCCTACCCCACCAACCTGGTTGGATTCCCCAACCTCCCTCACTGAAATTCTCTCTCTATCAGAAAAAAAAAGTGTTAATTCTCTTTCAATTCTCTTCATTGTTTGAAGCAGGAGAAATAGTTCCACACCATGAGGACCAGCTGCCCTCCCCTCCTTCACGCTCCCTCAAAAAGGGTCTATGGTACCCATCCTGGAGGACATGCATGACAGTTTGCCATGATCTGGATGTGTTTCCCTGCCACAGAAAGGTCATGTTAAGAGGGACAAAATCTGCTTGAATTATCCAAACACAATCGAATATGATGTGATCTTCTACCTCAGCTAGCTAGTACAATCAGGTCCGAGCTGGGCTATTGGCTCAGTTGAGGTTGACTGTTGCGAGAGAAAGGACTATCTCAGGACCAGTTTAACAGAATATAAATTCCTACCTCACATACCTCCCAAATGTTGAAGGCCTGCTCAGCAGCCCTAGTTAACATGCTTTTCTTCTCTCTACCATCTTCTGTGCATCATCTGCAAACAGGTGCGAGTTGTAGCAGAGTCTTTCCTGGAGAGAGTCCAGAGAAGAGCTACAAAGATGATTAAGGGTCTGGAACATCTCCCCTATGAAGAAAGGCTGGGTGAGCTGGGACTGTTCAGCCTGGAGAAAAGAAGACTAAGGGGGGACCTTATAAACGTTTATATCTTAAGTATGGGATGCAGGGGGAAATGGCCAGACCCTTTTCAGTGGTCTGTGGAGACAGGACAAGGGGCAATGGCTGCAAGCTGGAGCACAGGAAGTTCCGCACCAACATGTGGAAGAACTTTTACACAGTGAGGGTGACAGAGCCCTGGCACAGGCTGCCCAGGGAGGGTGTGGAGTCTCCTTCTCTGGAGATATTCAAGACCCATCTGGATGCCTCCCTGTGCAATATGAGCTGGGGAGCCTGCTTTGGAAGGGGAGTTGGACCCAATGATCTCTTGAGGTCCCTTCCAACCTCTATGATTCTATGATTCCCTATGATTCTATGATTCCCTATGATTCTATGATTCACAGCTTAACTCAGGTAGCAAACTTGTAAATCTCACATTCCTCTGTCAGTCACAGCCTGACTCAGGGTTCCTTGATCATGCCACAGTCCAGTGACACTCAGAGAATAGCCCTTTATGCTACATGATGTCGGTGGTGCCCAGCACTCACATGATGTTCAATGGACCACGTGTTGAACGGGACATAGCTGGACATGGACACAGCTATGCATGATGTTTTGGAGAATACAGTGGTACTGGGACCCATGCAAAGGCTGTGAAAAATACTTTCCCTTACATTAACACAGAACACCAAAATAATGAAACCTGTTGGGTTTTTTTTTTATCAAGGCCTGTGTGGATGCCATGATGAAAGAAGGGGTGAGGTATTTTTAAAGATCTTTGTATTTCTTGTGGGAGGAAGGTTCCCTCTGGCAGTTGCAGGCCACAAAGGAAATGTCAGCCGCAGCTTTCTTTGTGGCACTCTGACTGCTCCAAGGTTAGGGCATCAAACATCACCTCACCTTTAGGAAGTTCTTACTGTTGACTGACTAGGACATCCAAAGATCTCTCTCTGACCACACAGGCTTCATGCCAGAAAATGCCTCACCTCCCTCTCTCCTTCAGAGCTTGAAGAAGGTGCTGTGCAGGTGACTGGTGACTCGCTAAGGCTGACCAACGTGGCCAGACTGGGACCTGAGAACAACAGAGAGGCTTTTCTGTCTGTTTAAAGCAGCGAAAGAGTGAATAGTGGCTTGGGGTGCTCAACAGGCATTTGGCAGCTAAGGACCTAGCCCCATGGATTTTCACATCTCTAACAAGGCAAACTGTGGTGCTGGTAATAGAACGAGGAAGGCTGAAAAGAAATATTTACCTGGCATCATCCCTTTAAGCCCACAACTCACCATCACAACTTTCTGATTCTCTTTCCATTTAAGTTGCAAGTTCATGAAAACTGTAGGCAGTTGCTTTTCTGCCTGGCATTGCAAACTATGTCTAGTGGATGCAGGTAGCACAGGTGACTGAACAGCGCTCTGGTGAGGAAGCCCACTTGCTTTCTCCACTCTTCACCAGAACACATGAGGCCGTGTGTGGGTCTGACAGGCAGCCAGACTTCAACATCTGAATTGGAGAAGCGATGGAGGAACTGCTGCCTCACATGCTTATCAGCAGTAGCCTGAGAAAGAAAACAACCTGGATTTCAGGGCTGTGCTTTAGAGAGAAAAATCCTTTGAATCAAGGTACAGGTTTAGTTATAATACAAGGTCTTATCCCACATTATTGCTTAGATTATTGTAATTATGCCCTTTCAGGACTTTTTCAAGCTACATTATATCCAATTATAGCTGTTTTAAATACCTTTGTACTGTACATCACATGGTGCTGGAAAAAGAAGGTAGCAGATTTATTTTATTTAGTTTCCTGTCCTTGCAGTAAGGCTTTTTGTGTATAAGGGAATTGATATTAGTAATATTCTTTATTTTGCTGATGGCCATATCTGACACTATCTTTCTGAGCACCATGCCAAATATGTACTTATCCGTGTTTCAGCAGTGCAGGGTGTCCAGTTTGAAAGAGGGATGAGGAACAGGCCCACCATACAGTTGGCTCATTCTTTTGTGGCAGGACGGATGCACTGAATTTTTAGGCACTTCATTTGCAGCAGAACACATGGAACTGTGGCATCTCTGAAGTCCAAAGATGCAGTGAAGTTGACTTCAGTGGGAACAGGATTTCTACTTGAGTATCTCCTTATGTTAATCTGTATTACAGAGGAGCTAAGATGCCTGAGCTCCCTATGCAAAGGAGCAACTTTCCTAGCATAGTGGCTCTAGATTTCTACATCTCTCTCCTCCTTCCTTCTTTTCCTCCTCCACAGCTTCATGATCTGTTGGGTTTTTTTTCTGTTTAATTGTTGAGTTTTTTGCTTGCCTGGCAAACTCACCAGGCCATGCATTCCTCCCTTCCTCTGTGCAGAGTGTAAGTGCAATACTGGCATGTGCCTTACTTCCATCAACTTTAATGGATTTAAAACACGTGTTGGTCCTTCATGGGAAGTGATCTCAGACTGGGAGAACCTCTACAAACCCCCCAAAACATTCTCAGACGAAACTCACACTTTCCAGTTCTTGAAACTGTTTTTTGACCCCAAAAGATGATGATGAGGAGGAGGAGGATAATTATTACTTCTCCTCCCCCCCTCCCCG
>VZTU01025509.1:0-22645 GCA_013400835.1 Zapornia atra | reverse complement strand
TTGTCCCTTCCCTTCCCTTCCCTTCCCTTCCCTTCCCCTTACCCTTCTGTCTTCCCTCTTCCCTCCTGGGTGCTGCAAATTACCCTCCTCTGCTCTGACCTGTCATCCCTCTGCCCCTTCTGCCCCAATTCTGCCCATCTCTGGCAGCTCTGCCAGCAGCTGCTCTCACTCAGGCCCTTTGGTTGCAAAACTGAGCAGCCGACTTGCCAGACAGGGCTCCCACCACAGCACAGTCTGAGGTATTGATGGTTCCCGCTGGGGCAGAGAGAGAAGAGGAAAAAGTAGGCCTGTGCTGCTTAGCAGCCTGCTGGGTCAAGTCTCTTGGTTTAAAAAGGAAAAGAAAGGGAAAGGGATTATTATCCTTTTTCTTTTTCCTCAGTTCTCCCTCTGTGCTTTCAAACAGTGAAGGTCAGAAATGAATGCCGGCGTTTCCTGTGCCTGTTACTAAGCATCACCAGGGGCCGGAACCCCAGGTGAGAGTCTGTGGATGTCCCACACACCCTGCTGGTTCCGCTGCTCAGCTCTCAGTGGTGCTGGCTCACCATGGCTAGTTCCCACAATGAATCCCCTCAGCCATCCCAGGCTTCAAATTGCATTTGGGAGCATCAGTCCCATGGTTTGCTTTGTTACGAGTTAATGTCTTCGGGTCTCCAAGTCCCTGTTGATGAGTGTTTGGAAGTTTAGGGCCTCATCCCCTTGCATGCATGAACATTTTCCAGTGATGTTCATGAGCTTCACAAGGGGTTGTTGTGATGAGCCACCCGGAGTCAGGCCGTGCAAACCAAACAGGAGCAAAGTAGCACCGTGCCATAATCCAAACGTCCTGATAGCCAAATCCCAACCTGATGACTGTAACACTTCTAGAGTCAAATAATTCATACATTACCTGTACCTTTGCTCTACCCCATGCCAAAATACTCTTTTGCAGCCCAAACCAGGAAACCAAAAAGCCCTAGTAAGTCCAAAAACTATAATTGTAATATGTCTGAAAAATATTGACTTGAGTTAGGACTGCCTATGTAGCAAGAATCTGAAGTTTGACTTGAGTTAGGACTGCCTATGTAGCAAGAATCTAAAGTTTGACTTGAGTTAGGACTGCCTATGTAGCAAGAATCTAAAGTTTTAGTAATCCAGGAGGGAATATGTGGAGCTAAAATGCTCTAAATCCCCTAAATATGTATTTAAATAAAAAAAAAAAGGTGACCAGAATCATGATAGACTTTTATGTCTGTGCTCATGCAGACCTACTAGTCTCTACAGTTGCTCTTCTTATAGTAGCAGGCACTGAGATCCTGTATGTAAATCATATTGCAGACTCATTAGTGTTACTGCTGCTTGGTTGCTAGCTGAGACACCCGTTCTGATTTAGGGATATTTTGACACTTAGCAACAAACTAAGCTTTAGCAAGCAGGTGGCTGAGCCAAAATAGTAGCAGAGTTTGCAGTTAGCTGAAATAATAACAAGGAATTGCTGGTCAGAATATGCTTGCTTTCTTGATTTATTAAAACAGCCTGGGAAAAACTCGTTTGTGAAGGATCAACTCCCACAGGACACCTGCTTCAAAAACCACTGTGGTACAGGTATGTTGCTTTGCATGCATGGGAACAGTTCCCATGCTAGGACTGTCCAAGCAGTAGATCTCACCTCTGGTCACCAAAGCAATCAACAGTGTGTGTGTCTTGCCTATTCGGGAGATCTTTCAGAGGTCAGTTCTAGGCTCTCTCTGCAACCTACAGCTGCTTTGTGCACTTGTAATTCTAAATCCACTCTCCAGACCTACATTGCTGTGCTCTCTACTTGAAGAAATGGGAGAAGTCTCAGATAGTCTGTAGGACTCTCTCAGTTCTGGTGTGGCATTGCCCCTTCTCTCACCCCACTCAGGCTGTACAGGGAGGCTAAGGACATCACCCTTCTTTTGAGGGGTGCCTGGGTTGAGGACCTCACTGTTTTCTGACCTGGCTGTCAGAGACAACTGCCACCTACTCAACTCCACATACAAAACAACTTTCCAAGCATTGGAGGCAGCATGAAGCTGTCACTCTGCTGTGCAATGACCCCAACCTTTCCCTTTCTGGAAGGGAAGGAGATCGTTGCTCCTGACCGCAAGACTCTTTCAATATGACAGAGAGCAAATAAAAGCAAAGCCTGAAAATTTGAGGAGAGCCCAGCTCTCCACTTCAGACAACATCTACTCAGCTGTACTCTTCAATCATACTTTATTCCTTTATGCTGCAAGTTTTTGGTCCAATGCAGGGGTACAAAACCCGGGGCTGAAGGTGAGACAGCCTGAAAGTTCATCTCTACTGGCCTAGGGCCACTCAATTTTCCAAGGCATGACCATTGCCTTGCCCAAAGCCCTGCACTCCTGGGGTAGCCAGCAAGCAGTGCATGGAAGAGCAGCGGGGCTCTTGGAAAGAAGACAGGTCCCACCCCGGCATCGAGGCTGGATGTCCAAGCATGTGGCTGCTTGTTGCAGTTCTGTGATTTAGTTGTGAGGCCGTGAGCAAACCTCTTCCAGAGCTCTCCTGTTCTGCAAAAGGGGGCTAGAAATAGAAATTTTTCTCATGTGTGAGACTTGCCATCTGTTTGGGAACCTTGCTGGCAGGTTCACCAGCTGAAAGTTAGGTGTTAAAGGCTCTGCATGGGAGGATGAGAAGGGGTGTGTGTGTGTGGTGAGATGGGGTGGTACCTGGCAAAGCCTTGCAAGGGGTCACGCAGCATTCATCCCAGCAGTGGAGAGGAGCAGCAGGTACAACCTTGGCAGAGACCTCTGTAGGTGTTTCCAGCGTGCTGGGTTGGACACAAGGATCCACACTTAGTCCTGTAGCCCAGAGAGTGGTAGATACTTGGTAGCAGGCATCCATTCCCTGGTCACATCATTATGGACATCCAACCTGAACCACTTTAGAGGGGCAAAACTTATTTTCAGAAGGCAGAGAAATGTTCTCTGGAAAAAAAACAAGCTTTCTTGCAGCATCTCAGTTTGAACTTGCAAAAATCACTAGTCAGTCACTTTTGAGAATCTTGACAGTTTACATTTACAGATAACTGTGTATCAAGAACTAAGTTTTACTAACGTTTCCAGAGGAAACCAATGAAAATATTGCAGAGAATGATGATCCCAGTGAGGAAATAAGCTGCAGAAGAGGAACAGTTAATAAGCAAGGAGCTTTTCCCAGAAAAAATACCATTGCCATTATTAGGAAAGCATGCGGAAAAAGTCATATATATAACTCAGGACATGAGTGAATTGTCTGGCTTAGGGGAGAAGGTAAAGGAGATTTTTTTTCTAAAAAGTTATTTTTAAGATGGAAGCAGGTCTTTAAAACACAGGCAAGCATTCTGCTTATTACATTCACTACCGCAGGCAATCCAGAAAACAAGCACCAAACCCGAAGGGCTCCATCCCAGGTGATAATTCTCATGCAAGGGGCATTTAAGTGTACCCTTGGGGCTGCATGGAGAGATTGGGCAGGGACCTCTGCGACAACTGCAGAGAAAGAGGAGGAATGATCAGCAAAGTCTGTGGTATAGGCTGGAGTTAACAGAATAATTTTAACCCTGTGGTAAGTGGTCAGATCCTGGTATTGCTTGCATGAACACCTAGCCCCAATATTGCCGTGTCTCACATTAGGTTATTTCCTAGCAGTAGCACTTGAATAACCCTTTAAATGTTCGTGAACATAAAACAATATAACCTGCTTTCTTACCAACTTGAGACATCCTAAAGGGCCAGGGCTCAACAGCTGGACAGTCGAGTGCTTCAGGAATGCCAGAAGATGAGCGTGTATGTATACGTGTGTAAGGCAGGTGTGTCTGGAGACCTCGGGGACACTTTGGTAAGTGGTGTCCAAACATTTAATGAGAATGACCTGAAAGACTGCCTAAGATAAAACGAATGCAGGGGAACAGTTTTGTCAACAGACAGATGGTGAGTGAGAAGCCTGGGCTTCTGATGCTCTTGCCCTCACATCTCAGTGCCTGACTGCTGAGTTGTTTGGGAACTCAATAATGTACTCGAGGCCACTGAGTCAAGCAGAGCCAGGCTCGGGTCTGAAAGGTACCACAAATCTTCCTGTCAAACCACCAGAGGACCAGGCTAACATTCAGGCTACAGGATATATCATGTACTTTATGACAAAGTTGATCCATTTTCACGTCAACAGTCTGTATATGTGTTAATATATATAAAAAATCAGTAGGTCAGTTTAAAAGGAAAGCAACTGGTAATGCTTTAGAATCAATATCAACTGAAGTGACTGACTCAAAGGCAGTAGAAAACCATCAAGGCTGTAGCAACAGAACAAAATGGAATTTTATGGAGATACAGCTGTGGGTAATTTTGAATGAAAGGCATCGAAACCTCACTGGATGTTCTTCTAGGGTGCCAAAAAAGTTGCATCAGCAAGTTGTTCCACATCACTGAGTCACTCTGGACCAACCTGCAGTGTAGCGAGACACTTAAGATGACTTAAAATCCTTTGAGGGAGGAAACACATGGAAAATGTTTCCAAGGCTCACACAGTAGGAATTTTTTTTATCTTTGATTAAAAAAAGAGAACCTTCTTGCAGGGTGAATATGTTGTTTCACTGTGCTTGTCACAGAGCAATGCCCGGCTGATGTACTTCAAGAGAAATCTCCCAGCCAAGGACGACAGAGCCATGCTGAGTTCAGTGTCTGCACTAGTATCAAATTAAATTTATCAAGGACTTAGGATACAAGCATGCAACCTGGGCTAACTAAAAGTAGATCTCTCTGTTGCTATCAAATACTAACTCTTAGACGATAAATAGCACCTAGCCAAACCAAGGCCTGACGGTAGCTGGTCCAACTCTGACACAACAGCTGGTTTTTGGCATTCCTTTTGCCCTTCTTTACAACACAACAAAACACAGTTAATATTGATTCCTTTAAAACCTGGCACATTATCAATGCTCGTGTATGTGCTCTGGTAAGACACATGTCTTCCTGAGAGGGGCCATGTGCTTTCACTGAAGTCAGTCAGAGCCAAGCACTTTTTACTCATTACCTTTCAAAACCAGGCTTGCACCTCTCTGCAAACCAGCACTTGCTGAAAGCAACCATCTGGGGCATTTGTTGCTGGAGATGTCACATACAGGATAACTTTAACTCCTATACAAATCTCTACATTGTGTACAGAATGTATAATAGTCTAGAGTAATAATACTATGGTTCTATTTTTTTAAATTCATAGCCCAGATAGATCTTTGGATAAAACCCCAAACAAAACACCAAAACCTTTCTGACCATCCATCACACAGTTTTCCATTTGAAGCCAAGCCAGAATTAACCCATGCTTTGAAAGTATTTTATTCTAATTGTTCCTTTTTTATTTCCCAAGTGTGAAGGGTTTTTTTAAGAAAAAAAAAGAAAAAAGAAAATAAAGAAGCAAAAGCAGTGGTTGTTTTGAGGATCACTTTTGGGAGTCTGTGGCTCAGCATCAGTCCCTGGCTCCAGGGAATGTTTGCAAGCAGAATGGCCCCTTCCCACCTGTAAAAATGGGACCAAGTAGAGAACTGACTTGCACAAGGATGTCCAAAAATCAGCTGCAGAGCTAATTTATCCTGAACAAGTTAGGGTAGCTCTGATTTGCCTCATTGCCTCCCTTGGCAAATGATTTATCAGCAGAAATGTTTCCCCTTTCTCTTGCTTCAGGAATGGGTTCAGTTCTTTCCTATAGCACGGAGCTGTGGTCCCTATTTAAAGTCTCTGATTTTATTCCCATTAGTTCCCTTGATTTTCCGGTGAATTTTTGGAAATAGCCTAAAGTCAGAACATGGGACAAGAGAAGCAACAGTCAGATTTTTTGAAGAAGACTTACCAACTCTTCTTTGTGTTATTGTTTATCTTTTTTGGTGAGTATTAAGATGACTAGCACTGCTCCTGGAGTTGAATTCATTCCCCCACATCCTTTACCCAGTAAAGGATACTAGGAGCCTAGTAGGGTGGATTGAAAGAGTGAATGGACTTACTGTAACCCAGCCAAACATCAACAATATGCCTCAAAATTAATGGAACAGGTGAAATAAAGGAAGAGGAAAACCACTGTTGCCCTTTTATTATTTGGTGTTCTCGCTTGCTCTTATTCTGTTTTCAAGGGACAGAGAGGAAGTGCAAAGTCCAACCTCTCTTCCTGGTAACTACTGGTGGGTCTTTATGGCCAAGCAAAGGGGAGAGAAATGAGTATCTGATCTCTGCTGCTACAGGTGCTTGCCAAGCTAATCTCAGTTACCTTTCCGCTGCATCAACCTTTAAATCCAGGCTTCAACTACATCGCCCTGGATTTGTCTTGCACCCCATCCCCAAGATGGTAGGCTTACTGTGGGGGTGAAGTCTGCTACTCATCTAGACCGTTCAAGTCCAGCAGCCTTGGTGGTGACTTTTCCTAGGGAAGCTCACCGAGCTAGGATTTGCTGGAAAGCACTGGTCCTACTGGAAGATAAAAACATTCAACTGTCTGGTATGTAACATCAATTAATACAATAAATCATTCAAATAAGTTATAAGAACTGGACAATGAAAGTCCTTGCAAAGTTAGTTAATGTGGTGGTTCATTGTTTCAGCCACTATTGTCCCACCAAAGGCAGTGTAGGATACTCTCACTCTCAAGCTGCTCATGCAGGCAACCCACCCAGACCATGTGTTGCTGCAGATGTTCAGGGCTGAAAGTGGGGATCCTGCCACCAGTACTGTGCTCACAGATACCCTGCACCTTGGCCAGGCATTTTGCCTTGTGCCCTTCAGATCTATGGCACCCCATTCTTTTGGGTTTTGTGGGTACTGCAGCACGTCAGAAATTTCTGCCCCAAACTCAGTAGGGCAAATAAAGGAGAAAGGGGGTCTCAGCAAGGGGTGGGGGAAGGGATTTTTCCTCTCTCCACCGGCTATCCAAGCACTGCTCAGAAAGCTGAATTGCTCTTTCTTTGCAGGCTTTCTGAATGCATTTTCCTGTGAAGCCCCATAATGCACAGAGTGGTGAGAAGCCAAAAGATACCTGGAAAATCAGGATGCTCAATTAACAGCTGTTTTTTGAGAAGAGTTAGGCTTCCTGTCACATTTTATGGATTCAGTGTATGACCCTCATTAACTTCTTCCAGAGCAATGAATATGCTACGGCTGCACACAGGAGCCCTGTGCCCGCAATCAATCATCCAGGCCTGCAAACTAATCACTCATCCTAGATGGACCCACCAGCCCACCGCCAGAGGAGCACAGTGCCAGTGAGGGCAGGCACAGCCTAAACAGTCCTGACCTTCATCTTGTTCCTCTGCTAATCCCTTCCTTTCTCCACCACCACCCATCATCCACCACGTGGCAGATGAAACTGGGAGAGCTGCACTCCCTTCACAGGCCTCCTTCCCGGCTGCACCCACCCCCCGCCAGCAAAGGGCCGAAAAAAGTGTCTAACTGATATCTGGAGTGGCAAGACTGCCCTGCAAAGGGGCTGACACAGGGTCAGTCACGCACGCCTGTACCTGGGCACTTGACTTTGTGACCTGTTCATGCCTTCTATGCAAACCCAGCAAGAGTAGGGGAAGGTGGGTACCCAGGAAGGGCAAATTCCCCAAACTCTCTTTACACGCTTGGACCTGTCAGGTCAGAACTGCCAACTGTGCACAAACCAGACTGAATTGGGGGGATGCAGCTGCTAAAATCTGGGAAAGATTGCAGCTTTATCCTGCAGCTGAACAGGCAGCATGTGGCCCACTAGCACCATTATTTCAGCTCACAGTTAGTTCCTAAGCACCCCTTTTCTAGGGAGAAGCGTTGTGCAAAAGAGACCTATAAGCAAAGCAAAGGAGAGCAGCTGAAAGCTTCTTCAAACATCACCTTTTGGTTCTGGAACTAGGCTCATGTGAAGTACCTCTGAGGCAGCAGGCAGGACAGTAAAGGTTTTGGATGATGTGGGAAGGAGAAGGGCCACCTGGTACCCAGCCCTCCTCTGGCACTGCAAGATGTGTCACCTTCCCAGCCTGTCCACCACTGCTCCAAGTTTCTAAAAGCATGCTCAGGGAGAATCCTTTTCCCAAAGCTTGCACTACATCTTGAAAAAAAATAGAATACTGTTAACTGTTACATAAAGCTTCTGGGCTTTGTAACATCAGGCCCTTTGGGACAGTTGGAGGTGTACAGATGTGAACAATGTTGCAGACAGCAGTTCCACCAAAGCAGATAAGTGAAATACAACACTTTTCCTTGCCACACATTTTTTTTCTATGAGGTCTTACCTTGTTCTTCCTTCCAACACCATTAAATGTCATTTTTCCTAATTGTGCAGTTGTTCAAGATCCGATCAAGGAGCACACTACTTGACAAATTGATCCACTGAGTAATTTTGCAGCAGCATCCCAATCGGCAGGTACAAGTTGGGCTCTTATCAGTTTCTTTGACACAGTGGCAAAGCCAGATCAGGAGCAGAAAACACAGAAAAAAGGGAAAAAATATCAGAAGCAGAAGTTATACAATCTGTTACAGGAATTCCCAAACACCGGCCTGCTTAGAAACATGAAAAAAAGCTAGGTAAAATTATTGTTGTCAAGGAAAGGCATTCACACAGACAACAGAAGAAAAATAAAAGCACTTTCTTATCAATCCAGATTGGCCTGCTGAGGTGCAATGCTCTGGGTACTGCTGTGTGTGCCCCTTGTTAATTGTGTAACGCTGTGCTTGTTCTAAGAGCTGGGGTGGCCTCTTTTGGCAGCTTTTGCTTAGAGGCTGAGTGATATCCATTCTGTGTTCAGTACAGAAGATGTGATAGAACAAATCCACACTGCTCCAGCACACTAAAACACCCGAGCTGCTGGCAGCGGTGTCAGGCCAAGAGCTTGCAGCTGATCTGCTTGAACATAAAGTGAGCCCGTTGCATGGGTTCTGCTACTCTGTTGTAATCATGCTGCTGCTATGGCATTGCTTCTGCATGAAGTAGAAGAAACCAGAGATAAAATGAAACAGCATCCACCTTAAAACAATTACTCCCCATACAAGTTACTTAGAGGAAGTTGTTCTTAAAAGTTTTGCGTTTGTTTTAGGATGGTATGAAGCTGCATCTTCTGAAATGGTGGAAACAAGACTGCTGCATCTGTCCCAAACACGGCACTGCTGACAACTGGGATGACTGAGCGGGGACTTCTCACTTCTGGATGCAATGAACTTAAACCAGCCCTTCCTGGAAGAGGAAAATATCCCTGTAGAAGAGCTTGTGCAGCTCTGATGACTGTGGAGCCACGGAAGCGAAAGCCCACATCCATCACCAGAAATATGAATCCACTGAGTTCCTGACACCGGAGCTTCTTCTTAGAGGGGAAGTCCAGCTCTGACCAAGGAGAAGAGTGATAGTGCTGGGGTGGATCACTTCCCAGGCATTTCCAGAAGACTTGAGGGAAACACAGAGTTCCTCATAATTCCCATTCCAAACCCATAACATCGTCTATATGAAGCACTTATTACAGCATTTTGAAGAAATCGTGGATGGAATGGGGCACGAGAAGGGGTGTGAGCTATAAAGTCCCTTTCCTGCCCCGGGGAGAGAAGTATTTGGCCACTGTTGGTTTGAGCAGCGACGCAAAGGAATGAAGAGCCACTCGGTGACAGGAACTGCATATATCAGAAAGAAAAGAGCATAACATGTCCGTATTGTTCTTGGTATCGAGAACAATACAGGGTGTTCTTGTTCTCTTCTGCTCCTCTCCCTCATTATTGTCCCTAGCTGCCTTATTTGTCCTCTGGCAATTAATTTTTAATGCTTACAAATCTCACACAGGCATTTTCAGCACTCTGTGCCTTATAGGATGTAGCAGCCAAACTGCTGAATATAAGAAACATGCATGCCAACAACCAGCCTACAGCACAGACTATTTTTTTGGAACTTAAAAATTGATTGGTCATGGAGGGATCTGGTTGGGACCATGGGTTGGCATAGGGTGACAGTCAGAAATCCATCACGGACAAAAAGGCAGTGAGAAGGATCTCCCTCTATGGAGCTTCTCTCAGAATAGCCGTACAATGTGTGAGGAAGTGTAAGGAGGTGCACTGGCACCCAGGTTACCACCCCCCACCCCACCCCCAGAATGCACAGCCCTCCATGCTCCAAGGCAAACATGGCACAGGGTGTGTAATACTGTAGTGGCATCAGGGCCATACTAAAGAGGCAAACTAGGGATGGAGGGAGCAGTGGAAGGCATGATGGTGGAGAGGAAAGCTGGTATCTTTTTATCTGCACTAGGAAGGAGTTGGAATGCTGCAAAGATGAATGCACTGTCTACCTGGTCCATTAGCTCAGTGGGGGTTTAGAAGTCCAGCTAATGAAAGGCTGAACTAACTAAACGCTCTTTCCCAGAAAAAATGTCTTACAAGACCATCCTGATGCCACACAGCTTCACCAGAGAGAAAGACATCAGACATTATTTATTTTTCTTATATTCCTGACCCTCACAGTCTGGAAAGTCTGCTTTGCTTTTTTTTTTTTCCCCCTCTTTTCTAAGATGATGGCTTTTCCCATTTACCTAACCTCACACCTCACACCACAGCCACAGTTGGATGCAAGTTAATTTGCAGTTTGATGATGATACTTCCCCAATGCTAAGTGTCTCTGAACACAAAGGCATTTTTTTCCTCGGGCACCAGTAACGCTGATAAGGCCTACAGAGCTTTGGGAATAGGTTTTATTAGTTAAAAGCTCTTCCAGAGCCAGCTGATTGGAGCTCAAAGTATTGTTTTATAATGCAAAAGCTGTGGCTACCTTACTTACCCAGTTGAAAGGCAGAAAATAATTCACTAGCATGTTGCAGTGGGGTTTGTAATGGCCCCGTGCAAAGCTTATCTTAGTACATGAAAATGTCTTCCTATATCTAAAACGTTTAGGCAGCAGAGGCTTTGGAACATCATCTTTATAACAGTCCCTAAATTAGCTCGAGGTGTTTGCTTTCTAAAGGACAACAAACTTTCAAGCAAACAGCAGAGTAAACTTCTACAGCTGCAGATGGGATTTGGAGACAGTGTACCTCGCTGATGATGTCCACTGCATTTGGTTAAAAGGAGACAAGTTCTCAAAACATGCATCTGGGTACAGCCAAAAAGCACGGGTACAACTAGATTATTACCTTCAGTGATCAAACTGGGTGAGAGTGTGCCACTCTGTAGAACGTGCTAGGAACTACTGCTGGCAAGACACCAGACCTGGGGGAGACTGGAGATTTTTTTTTTCCTTAAAGCTGGATTTTTGAGAGTTTATACCATTACTTTCTCAAGGTGTATTTTAGCTGTTGCTTACAGCGCACACTCTATTTATGCCTCCTATAGGAGTGAGAAGTATCAGTACAGAATCACACAATCATACAGGGTTGGAAGGGACCTCCAGAGATCATTGGGTCCAACCTCCTTGCCAAAGCAGGCTCCCTAGCTCATATTGCACAGATAGGCATCCAGACAGGTCTTGAATATCTCCAGAGAAGGAGACTCCACACCCCCGTGGGCAGCCTGTCCCAGGGCTCTGTCACCCTCACTGTGTAAAAGTTCTTCCACATGTTGGTGTGGAACATCCTGTGTTCCAATTTGCCACCATTGCCCCTTGTCCTGTCTCCATAGACCACTGAAAAG
Organism: Zapornia atra; assembly: GCA_013400835.1. Lineage (NCBI taxonomy): Eukaryota > Metazoa > Chordata > Aves > Gruiformes > Rallidae > Zapornia > Zapornia atra. Next base: position 11,027 of record VZTU01025509.1, on the reverse strand, counting down.
GGTCTGGCCATTTCCCCCTGCATCCCATACTTAAGATATTTATAAACGTTTATAAGGTCCCCCCTTAGTCTTCTTTTCTCCAGGCTGAACAGTCCCAGCTCACTCAGCCTTTCCTCACAGGGGAGATGCTCTAGGCCCTTAATCATCTTTGTAGCCTCCTCTGGACTCTCTCCAGGAGACCCCTGTCTTTTTTATACCAGGGAGCCCAGCACTAGACATAATACTCCAGGTGGGGCCTGACTAGGGCAGAGTAGAGGGGAAGGATCACCTCCTTTGACCTGCTGGCAACGCTCCTCTTGATGCACTCCATCACCAATATGGGTTGTATTGTACCAGTGTACCTACACAGGGAAATACGGAGTGCTTCAGTGTCTTTGGATCGTGCTGCCCAGGCAGATCTTTGCTGTACAGCTCTCACAGATGCTGAGCTCACAGATGTTCACATCTTTCTGGCTGGGAACATCATGTTTTTGAAACAGCTCACAGTGCTTTGGTTCATGTTGGGGTGGTCTGTTTTGTCTGAAAGGGGATTGAAGAGTGTGTGAAATGCTCTCCAAGTGCTCATAGCCGTTCAGACCAGAGGGTCAACTTGGGTCCAGGCTTAACCTAGTGAACCCGAATCCCAACAGACCTGTATTCTCCCTGCACAGATACGCCATTCACTCATTATCACTGTCATTTCAAAACAAAAACGCTGTCTTGTTTTTAAATGGTACTTAAGTGATAAAACACTGGGAGAAGGTCAGAGGGGAGAAACAAGAATGACCACAGCCATGGAACAATTGCCATGCCTAAAGTGAATACAGTTTTTCCTAAGTCTGAAAAACACGTTATTTGGCAGGAATACAGTATAGAAGTCTATGAAATTATAGACCACGCGTTGGGAGAGGGAAGTTTTCCCTGATTTTCCCAGTACCAGAGATATACAGTATCAATTGAAATCAGTAGGAAAACGAGGTTCAAAGTGAACGAGATGGTTCTTCATATCTGTCGATAGCACACTTGGGGAACTCCTTTCCCAAACATGTGGTAGATGTTAAAAGCTAACAAAGCTGCAAAAGCTCACAAAAGAGAAGAAAAGCCACCAAAGCTACTAAAGAGACACCACAAGGTGATTGCACCCAACAAGGAGGTTACTGAAGCATAAGCAAAATACCTGCATCTGCAAGGCCATTTCTTGCTGCTGTAGTCTTTACTAGATCAGACATTTCCTACTTCTCATCATCAGGGTGTTACACTCTATTTGGATCACTCAAATTGGCAGGACAATGTACTCACTAAATTAAACTTTAGTTTATGAACACACCGAAAAAGAAAACAAACACTTCAAACAAGGGCTAAGTCCCCTTTTTGCAGGCTGGTCCAGTGCAAAGTCACCAGTTCATCACTTAACATCACTGATGTTTCTAACGCACAAATTCTCTAATTCAGAACTCGTAGCTCATGCAACTAGGAGCAAAATAGTTACCTAGTCGACAGGGAGAGTGCTCATTCTTCCTCCTCCATCATCTTGTGGGTGTCCCCCATGTCACATCTGGAAGCACAAAAGCCTCACTGGCCTGACTGCTGTAGGATCTGCTTCAAAAGATTTTTGGGGTGAGCTGATGTATTTATACTTTCCAGCTTGGGAGTTTGACCTATGCCATTTCCATAAGGTATTACATTCTGAAAGAACTGTCATACAATCCATATGTAAGGATTATGGCTGCAGGTGACAGCAGCAGCATAATGAGCTCTAGTCCTCCCTATCCGTAGTATCCTGCCTACATGTTGCTTGTGCTTTGACATAATGGTGCTGCTCATGACATATGCCCGGCCTTTGTGTGAGCTGTGTGTTGGCCAAAACCTGAGCAGGAGCTAAGTGAGCAGTTGTGAGGGGTCATTCTATTCCCAGACAACCGTGTTTGGGCTGGGCTGAGGGTGACTTAAGGAAAATGCTGATCCCCGCCTGGATCTCTTCATGGAGCACACTCAGACGTGGGGTTGGTTTGTGACTGCTGACTGACTCACTGCGTCCAGGTTTCCAGCACCCAACCCACCTTCTGACTTCCCCTTCCTCAATACTTGACAGCTGTGCAGACAGAGCTTGCTCATGAGCCAAGCCATAGCCTTCAGCATGGGCTTACAGACACCCCACCTCTCTCCACCAGGAATCTTCCCTTTGCATCATTTTGGACGTATTTTCCCTCTTTAGCATACAGCCCTTGTTTGGGTTTGTTTTTTTTTTCTCCAATATTCAACTCAATCACTTCAACTTTAAGCACTCATTTAATCCCTCTTATTTGCATGTCAAAACCTCCGAGCTTCTCACAGGAGCTGCCTTCCATTACAGGTTTCTACTCCAGAATACAAGTCACATCCCTATTGGTGCCAGCTATCATGCCAGCTCCAATCTACAGGACAATCCTCCTCTTTCCATCAACACTCACAGTATACTTCTTTGATTTTCCTTCAGAATGGATCTATTAATTTTGGTTTGAACAAGCTCAGACACTTTTCCCACCTCTCTGTCCTGATCATCTTCTTCCACTGCACCATCATCCAAGTTTGGAAGCTAGCACCAGCAGCCTCTACCTCTACCTCCTCCCAAAGGAAAACAGGGACAAACACAAAAGCAATGTGCTGAGGAAAGGGCATTATGTAAGTCCCCAGCAGAAAAAAATTAAAAGGGCAGGGGGACAGGGGTGTTGCCCCTTTAGAAGAGCATTTATTGATTAGTTTCAGTTCAAACCAATTATCACTGGCAGCACCTCTCACTAGAAAAGCCAATGCTCAGTCACATTCTCTGATTTTGTTCCACAAATAAGATGCTGCCATTGCTTGTGAAAGGTCACAGCCTGGCGATACGCAACGCAGGCATCGGGGCTTGTCAAGCTGCTTCTGCGCTTTGTTTCTCTGTAAGGGCAATTACCTAATGATTTGATGTCTACTGACGACTTTGTTTTAGCTTCTGCTTTGCTTTTTCCAATTTCATGGTGGAATGTTTGCTGTTATGCGTACGTTTGGTAACTAACAGACAGTAGGAGCAGGCAGGTTTTCTGTGTAGTGAACTATTTATAACCCCCAAAACAAAATGCAGCATAAAGGATAAGTAGCACAGGATGAGGACAGGGGCTCTCGCAGCACAGGTGTAGGATGGTGTTGGAGGCCTCTGGCTACAGAGAGCTCACCACTGGTTAATTACTGGTCATCAAAGTGTGCAACCTTAGCAGGAGGGTAGGAAAAATTTTAGCGGTAACGGTGGAGGACAAACAAATAGCCAAGGCATGTAAAATGCATCACATACAGAAAATTTGGATCTACCATGGAGTTCTGAATAAACAAAGAAAGAATGAGATGTGGAGCATATTAGAAAGCATGCAAAAATGACCTCTGGTGAATCGTGGGGTGAGAAGGAAGAAATTTTTAGTTGTGCTTATCCCAGCAAAGAGGAAGAGAAACTCTCCCTGTTAATGTCATTGCAGCCTTCCAGTATCTGAAGGGAGCATACAAACAAGAGGGGAATCAACTATTTAAAAGGGCAGACAATGGCAGGACAAGGGGGAACTGATTGAAGCTAAAGGAGGGAAGGTTTGGATTAGATATTAGGGGGAAGTTTTTTACAGAGAGAGTGGTGAGGTGCTGGAACAGGCTGCCCAGAGAGGTGGTGGATGCCCAGTCCCTGGAGGTGTTCAAGGCAAGGTTGGATGGGGCCCCGGGCAACATTGTGTAGATCCAGGCCTGGAGGTTGGTGGCCCTTCCTGTGGCAGGGGGGTTGGAACTCTATGATCCTTGGGGTCCCTTCCCATCCAGACCATTCTGTGATTCTGTGATGATTCTATATCAGACGCTGCTTGGTGATGGACCTGGCACAATAATGACTTGCCATTATGAATGCCACCACCTCAGACTGAAGACATCAAGGTGGCACTGTAGTGATGCATTTGGAAGCAGAGGAAGGGGTGTATGCTAGAAACTTTATGTGTATTGGTTGGACCTGATATAATTCAGACTAAAAGCATTAGTATTGTAATAAAAGTACAAGAGTATGATTCCATCACCTAATTATCTCAGCTAATGATAATTCTTTGGTTAGACAATTTTAAAGGAGATGAACAACATGTTCTTCCTAGGTCTGCCTGTAAGGTGTGTTGCTATGGTGGTTATCAGCAAGATTTTGCATGTGACAAATTGATGGGAACTGAAGCCAACTGCTCCGTATCTTGGATGTAACAAGTGGGTAGCAAATGAGATGTGCTCTCAGGAATGCACAGACTTTCATTTGTTCTTGGCTTCCCTGAGCTGCTGGAGTGAGGAACCTGTGGAGGCAGGAGTGACGTTTTCCTCCCCAGTCCATCTCTGAGATGCGACGTTTGGGTTAAGGACACAAGTTTACTCCACTCAAAAGAAACCCTCAGCTGAAGAGGCAACAAATCTTCAGGTTCAAAGATCCTCCAGATCTGCAGCTGCCAATCTGACCTTGTTATTGACTGGTTATTGCCTTGGAGTACAGTTAGTGCTACCGCAGCACTCACTGCTGCTTCAGTCAGATTTCACCCAAGATTCATGTGACAGCCCAGCCATGAGTTGACAGGTGGCTGAAATCCCAGAGGCCATCTTTGCTTTGTCCTTGGGTTTTTGTGAGCAATTCTGTACCCAGCAAGTTGGCTGGTGCTGCCAATGGCTGCTGACAGCCCTGGCCTCTGGTCCCAGTCATCACTGAACTTCTCTTTACTTCAATATATCCCTCTGTAAGTCACCAATAGAAATACTTCCTGCCACCTGGTGAACTTTGTTCAGCTTAATGGCTGTGAGTAAAATGCCTTGAAATATTTAGTTGAGACAAACACGCTTTAGAAGTAGGATGCAGGTAAGGCTTAATTAGGAGCATACCAGCCACTTAATGGCTCTGACATGTTAACGCCATTTCCAGAGGAATCTGGGAATATTCTTTGTTGGCACTGTGATATGCTCTGGGAATTGTCACCTTCTCCAATGCATTAGGTAGTCAGTTGTTAAAACACAAAGAAAAACAAAGGCAAATATTTAAAATGAGTCTATAAATGGTTGCTTGTATGTTTGATTTGGTTTTTTGAAATAAAGGTAGGGTTTTGTTTGTTTGTAGTTTGAAATAAAGGTAGGGTTTTTTCCTTAGCACCAAAAAAAAGCACCTTTATTAACATGGCTCTGAAGTAAATTTTTTAACTTTCACAATTAAGACGTAGCAAGTGGTGTCTGTAGTGCTGCTATGTAGAAATGATTGATCAAAATGCAGAACTCAAGACACAATACAATCAGATATGCTTTATTTCAAACTTTTATTACATTGTGGTTATAAAAAGCCTGGAATGGAAAGCAGGTTTATTATATGCAAGAGCAAAAAATGGACAATCAGAGGATGTAGACTCTGCTAGGACTGCTTAATTACTCAACAGAGATTGTCACCTTGCATTTACAACACACTGTTCAGTCCCTTGCACCCCAGAGGATGTATTTGGGAGACTGACATTGCAGAGTTTCTAATGTGGTCACATAAGCTGTATAAAATGAGTGCGTGCCCATGCCTGAAGTGAAAGTTGCCAAAAGCTTGGTGTTCCTGGATCCAAGGTTATGCTCCTTGAGGATACGAGGTGGTGTGAATCTCTGCTCTGTTCCGCATACCTTAGCAAAAGAGCAGCCTGCCTTCCGCCCCTCCTGGGACTTGCTAATTTTTAAGAGCTGGTCCCAGGTTTTGCAGGAGGCAATGTGTGGCAAGAAGAAGAGCAGGAGGCAAGTAATTTCCTTTGCTTTTTTCACTAATGAGACCACAAAATGACACGTCCATACACAGCACAAGAAATCTCCGGTGTTTAATGAGCGTGAGGCTTCTTTTAACTTCCTTGGAAGCTCAGTTAGCCCACCTCTGCTGCTAGTACGGGACGTGCTCTTACGCACTGTGGCCAGCAGAGAAGAGTTGCCACAGCCTGGGGAATGTCTTGTGGAAAAAGATCCCGAAAAGGATTTCAGGGGAGATGAGAAATGAACACCACCCCCACCCCCCCACCTGCTGCCTTAGCACAATGGGTTACATGGCTTAGGATGGAGCAATAACCTGCATGGAAACTAATGGAAAGCAGATTCACAGCAGCTTCTGGGCCAGAAGGTCTTCAGGGAAGGAGCGATGCCTTGGGAGGCTCCACGGTACCTGACAGAAATACGCTGTGGGAAGGGCAGGAAGCAGACCCATCTTATGAAGTTTCTGACTCTCAGGCTACACCTTGATTCCTTTTGCAGCTGTTTGTCCCTCTTTCTTCCTGGGGTTTCCCATGTAACAGGACTTCATTCTGCAGTGGCTGTGATTCCCAGGAAACTTTCAGGTATTGGTTTAGTCTAGACTCATGCCTCCACGGCAGCTCCAGTGCAGGATGTTCGTGGGGCTCACAGAAGACCCTTGCACTGCCTCCTCCATTCTTGTCTGCTTCACCCTGTTTACCAGCTGGCAGAGTCTGGGCTGCTCTGGGGTGGGGAACCCCCCAACACACACACGGGAAACGGAGCAACAGAATGTGGTTTAGGGGAGAAGAAAAGGATGAAGAGAGACCACACCATACAAGAGTAACGTGGCCAAGAAATGCAAGTTTGGTGTGATGAACTCTGAGCAGGGGCATGAAAAACTAGATTTTCATCAAGCAGAGGAGAACAGCGTTAACAGCGTCTGAGGTGGAATGAGGGCATGAAATAAAGGGGTGAGTACACGTGGAAGAGTAAAACAAAAAGCATGGCGAAGTAGCAAGAGGAAACAAGGAGCTGGGAATATGCCAGAGGTGACACCTCCTGAGAGATGCTTCCTGCAAAGTGAGCTCTCCATGAACTGGAAAATTGTAACATTTTAAGATAACGCAGCCCCTCTGCAGCCTGAATGATCTACCATAAGGTTCTGTAATTCAGTCTAAGAATTTATAATGCTGGGTTCTTTTTTTCTCCTTTTCAGTGAAATATCAGGCCTTAATTAAAACTAAAGTTCAGACCACTTTCATGAATGGAGAGCTTTCCAGATTCCTCTGAAGCGCTAATGCAAAAGATCATAAATATGAGTGAACTATAGGAATAATATGGCCTAGAATTGCATTTAATTGCGTATATCTAATTTTAAATCATTTACTATCCAGGTAGTTTCTCATGTTTTACCCAGTGTTACCGATTACTGTATCAAATTGTATTCAGCACAAGGATGACCAAATTAACAATGAGTAGATTTCTACCTCTTCTTTTTTTTTTTCTTTCTTCCCTCTTCTACCATGATATTTTGAAATATAGCTAAATGAGAGATGAAGGCAGCACCTTTGTTCATGGTTTCTGAATCTGGACGTTCAGCTCACCATACACGTGCCTCAAAGCATCACAATTCAGGCTTGCAATCAGTTTTCGTAACCCTGGTTGTTTTGGGATGCATTTTACTTCCCAGATCAAGGTAGAGTTCATTGGGATTTGCCTGTAGGGAAGAAGGAAAGTAACAATATTGTTATAAGTCAGCCAATGCTCTCAAACTGACCCACCACTGAAGAAACCGAAGGTGGACAATAGAACAGGTCTCAATATTTCTGTTTCACTCATTCTCATAAGTGTCCTATAAACTATTCCCTCCATCTTCTGTTCCTCATGGAACTGACTCTGTCAAAGCCTTTTCTAGCCTTTCTCCAGGCCAATTTTAAATTTCCAAAATGAATCAGTTTTTCTCTGCCTCCTGTCACTTTCTCTCATGATCATTTTCAGAATTATATTCTTTATAGCTAACATTTTTTTTCTACTTTATAATTCCCTTTTACCTGTTTATTATAGATATAACCTGTTGGCAATTTCTTAAATGATTAACTAAGTCCTTGTTACTAAGTGTCCAGGGCATTCCTGTGTAAACCCGACACAGAGCTGATGAGATGCTGAGCAACTCACTAACTCCGACCCCGCACCACCCTGCCATGGCTGTAAAGTCAGCAGATCTCCTCACTGGCCACTTCAGGTGACTCTTTCATGTCCCTACAAATAAATCAAAGTGTTCTTGGGAGCCCTGCTGTTAGCAGTTAGTCTTTTACAGTATGTATGACTTGATAACTCATAGTATAAAGCAACTATATTCTGCACTACTCTTGATTTTCAATTTTTGTAAAAATTAAGATGTATGGAGAGCCTCACGTGTTGGGTTTCCATGTTTTCTCAGTGCTTTCACTGTGTTCTGTGTGCACATTTTGGAGGTTAATATTCATTGATTAATTTTGTTTTGGGGATATCGGGCTCCAGCTGCTCCAAAGGAACCAGTGGAGAAGGTAGTGCAGTGGGGAAGCTATGTATAAAAATGAGTGCTCTTTTCCTTCAGGATTAAGAGGATAATGAATTTAGCCAGGGTTCTCACCTCACATGGCTATGGTATTTTGTGAAATACTAACTGAATAAAGTGAGACAAAGTAAGCCTAAAATTTAGTCACTGTTTCAAATTCTCACCTGCTAGGATTTGGCTCTCAGGTGTGATGTCCCATGCCAGGGTCAGGACAGAAATAACTGTCCAGGCTTAGCACAAGTTGCCACAGGACAAGAAAACTTAGTTAGCTCTAAACGAGCTAGCCTGGGATCTTCCCACCTCAGTATTTGTTCCAAAGCAGGTCTGAGGTATTCTAGCTCCTTAGAGCTTAGCTTAGGTATCTCCACATGGCACTGCATCGCATTTTGCATATACAGTCATAGGTACCCTGAGGCATGGACCTACTTTTAGAAAAGAAAAACTGGAGGAAGATCATATATTTGATGTGAGCATGTGCAGACCAGTTCCAGCAAGTGTTTTGCCTCTTTTTATCTTTGTTCTTAGTGAGATATATTCTGTTCCCCTTAGCTGGCCTGCCTGCTCCACCAAATGCCCACTAAAATGTTAGCAGGATAAAGCAATGACTTCAATTTCTGTGTGAGGTTAAATACCTTCTTAAATTTAGAGTTTATGGGCATGAGCTGCAAGATGCTATATGGATGGAAAGTGAAGGAGATATACAAGTCTACTGTGCAGCAAGGTTTGATCTACTTTCTTGAACACTTGGGGCCCAGATTCTCTAAGCATAAAGACTTCCAGGTGATGTCTTCACAAGGCCACAATGAGAGAGGGCAGCATTACCATAGTGCTATAATCTCTGCATATATAAATATATATGTATTTCAAAGAAACATAGAATGGTTTGGGATAGAAGGGACCTTAAAAATCATCTAGTTCCAACCCCTCTAGTGCCATGGGCAGGGACACCTTCCACTAGACCAAGTTGCCCGAAGTCTCATCCAACCTGGCCTTGGACACTGCCAGGGAGGGGGCAGGCACAGCTTCTCTGGGCAGCCTGTGCCAGGGCCTCACCACCCTCACAGTAAAGAATTTCTTCTTAATATCTAACCAAAATCTACCCTCTTTCAGACTAAGGCTGTTATCCTTTGTCCTATATCACTACACTCTGTGATAAACTGCCCCTCTCTAACTTTCCTCTAGGTCCTCTTTAGGTACTGGAAGGCTGCAACAAGGTCTCACTAGAGCCTTCTCTTCTCCCAGCTGAACAAGCCCACCTCTCTCAGCCTGTCTCATAGCCTGTCTCTCCAGCTCCCGATCATCTTTGGGGTCCTCCTCTGGACTAACTCCCANCCTCCTCTGGACTCACTCCCACAGTTCAATGTCTTTCTCATACTGGGGACCCTAGAGCTAGACACAGTACTCCAAGGTAGGGTCTCACAAGAGCCAAGTAGAGGGGAAGGATCACCTCCCTTGACCTGTTGGTCATGCTTATTTTGATGCAGCCCAGGACACAGTTGGCCTTCTGGCCTCAAGCATACATTGCTGAGCCATGTTAAGCTTCCCATTCACCAACACCTCCAAGTCCTACTGCTCAGGGCTGCTCTCAATCCGTTCTCCACCTAGCCCGTATTTGTGCTGGGGATTGCCCCAACCCATGTGCACTCGGCCTTATTGCTCTTCATCAGGCTCATGTGGGCTCNTGTGGGCTCATGTCTCAAGCCCTTCAAGGTCCCTCTGGACAGCATCCTTTCTCTCCAGCATGTCAACTGCACCACAGAGCTTGGTGTTGGCAAAATTTTTGAGGGTGAACTCAACTCCACTGTCCATGTCACTGACAAATATGTTAAATAGTGCCAGTCCCAGTACACTTGGACATTAAGCTGTGGACTGCAATTCTGAGCAATTCCTTGTCCACTGAGTGGTCCGCCCATCAAACCCATGCCTCTCCTATTTAGCTACAAGGCTGTCGTACAGGACAGTGTCAAGTGCTTTGCACAAATCCAGGTAGATGGATCGATTCCTCTTCCCCNGGATCGCTTCCTCTTCCCCTATCCAGCAATGCTGCAACACTATTGTAGAAGGCAAGCAAATACGTCAGGCACAATTTGCCCTTAGTAGAGCCCTGTTGCCTGTCCACAACCACCTCCTTATTTATGTGTATCTCAGCATAGTTTCCAGGAGGATCTGCTGCATGGCCCAGGTACAGAGATGAGACTGACCGAACTGTAGTGACCTGGGTCTTCCTTTTTCCTTCCTTTAAAAATGAGGATTATGTTCCTAATTTCCCAGTCAGTGGGAACCTGATGTCTTGGCAGCTTGAAAAAATAAATTCTCATCAATGCATTCCAGGAACCTCCTGGATTGCTTATGCTCTGCTCTGTTATCCCTCCAACCAGTTATGGCCTGGCTCTGGCCAGGACAGAGTTAACTTCTCCATGGAGACAGCCCAGATGAGCAGAGCTGGCCCAGGCTGTTTCCACACCGGGTAACATCACACCCCCAGAAAAGGGTCTGGGCGGGGAGGGGTGGGTCTGTGCAGCTCTGCGGCAGTCCGAGTATGGTTGGTCTGTCAGTCCTGGAGTCGGCAAAGTGCTCTCTGTTATCCCCATGTGTGTATTCTGTCAGAAGCTCTATTGTTCTCCTCACTGTGTACTCAGTAACTGTCCTTATCCCAACCTGTGGGGCTTTGTCTGTTTGTCCTCCTGGAGGAGGGGTGATGGAGCAGCCTGTGTTGCTCTGCTGCTGCCTGAGGCTG
>VZTU01025508.1:2035-13135 GCA_013400835.1 Zapornia atra | reverse complement strand
GATATAAGTTGGGAAGCAGAATCACTGCTTGAAAAATATATTGGCCATTGTACTTTGTTTGGTTTGGATTTTCTTTTTTCCTACCTGTGGTGAGAAATTGCATTTATGCATAACTTGGGGTTATTAATGTTGCTGTTATTATTATTATTATTGCTGTTATTAGTGTTATTCTCTTCTTTTGTTATCCTATCAAACTGTCTTTATCTCAGCCAACAAGGTTTTTTTTTTCATTTTCCTTCCTGTCCCCTGTGGTGGGATGAGTGAGCAAACAGTTGTATGATGTTTAGTTACCCGCTGGAGTTAAACCACAGCAAAAAAATACAGCTGAAAATAAATCACTGAAAACAGTACATTGCATAGTATATGCCAAGCTATAGGATTTATGATGTATAAATTTGTCATGTTAAATTTTCACATAAATTGTTATGATTATTTGCATTTTAGGTTGTGTGCAGTAGGAAAATACTCAATTGTAATAAAATCTAAATTAATAATTTTTTAGTGAAAATGATGGATGAGTGGAAAATAATTAACCATTCATCAAATGGTAGCTAAATAGTAAAATCATGTCAATGATGTTTAGGAAAGACTGAATTCAGGAGTTCACCACCACAGTGCTTAATGCTTTAGTGATAATGTCTACAACATTATAAAATGCTTTAATTTCCCACCTCCCATGGTTTGTACTACCTCTTTGAAGTGTATTTCTTTCTTTGTTTGCCTTTTCGATACCTAAACCTAAATTACAGCCACCTTAAGAAATGGGGCACTTGCTAGAAATTGGTTTTCTGAGGGAAGCTGATCACGTGCAATGTGGTGTAAGAACAGGTCAGATGTGCCTAGGAAACTGGATATTGAGTGTGTCTATAGGTGTGGCAGTGGCAGTGCAGTTTGCTTAACTGGTGGTTAACGTCCAGATTTAAATGAGGAAGCTGGCCTCCAGTGTGGACTCGTGAAGCATACCATCAACATTGTGTAGCTCAGAGAGTCGGGAATGAGGATAAAGGGGAATATGGTGCAGCTATATCTAAGAAAAGAAACTCTACAGGAGTATACATCCAAGTATGAGTTTGTACTTATTATTTTTATGCAGAACAGGGTGTTGCAATAACTGAGAAAGATGATGACAGAAAATGAGATGGTAACAGTCTGGACGAGACTTACACCTGTGAAAGTGGCTAGGAAAGAGGTTTATGCAAATGAATTTTGTGAGATTTAGTTTGTAATCAGGTGTCTAAATTGAATGTTCTGCCTAGGTGTCGAATCTGAGTGACAGTGCTGCAGAAAGCGAGATATGAAGGGGTCATATGGTGTAAAAATGTGAGATTAAGAGTCCTGTTTTAGTGTGAACTCATAGCTATATGTCTCAAAGTGGTATCAATTTATTTATTTATTTATTTAAAGTTTTAGTGAGAACTTACATGATTTTAAAGCTAGGCACTGCTGTACAAAAGCTACAGAATGGTTATGAGTTTCCCAGATTTGTGGATCCCAGCTATTTCCACTCTCCTGTTTCAGGCTGCCTCTGATCAGAAAAGCCAAGTGTAATTCAGAAATAAGTCCTGACTTTAACATTTGGTATACACAGGTGAAGTCAGTCTCATTAAGTATCTTTAACTATTTTAAAATAGATGTTTTTACCTTAACATTGACAGAGTTTAGTGCAACAGTGATGTAAAAAGGACAAAGTAATAACTAATAACATGCCTATTTTCATACCAGTTATCTTGAAAATCTATTATTAGAGTTTTTCACAACCTACTTTTTTTGATTCATTGAAAAATTTTACAAAATACTGTGCATTGGCAGGAGATTAAAGGAAAGTTATTTGGTTGGAACTCACACTAACCTCTTGCTAATTGGTTTTCCTGACCTCCAAGATGTTTATACAAGGTCTAAAAGCTGCAGCATAGGAAGTAGACTATGTTTTTCCACTTAGCTAGCATCAAACCATTTTCTTTCTTCTTTTTTCTAAAAACTTTGTAAATGGACTCTACTTGGATCTGTATTAATGCTTTCAAAGTAATTAGGTACAATATGAAACAAACGATTCCTCATGCATAAGGGACACATGAAGAGATAAACATGACTTGTAAAACAAGAAAAATCTTATATAATTATAATTTTCTACAGGAACTGAATAAACCTATCAAACATAAAATCAGTATGTGGAAAAGAAATGCTTTACCTTTTGAAGTCCTTTCACAGAGATCATGGAAGATATGATGACCCTGTATTGCTGTTTTCACCAGCTATCACTGAATCCCTCATATAAATAGAGAAAGACAGATTTGTTTTGAAACTGCTTTGACCCCAAAGTGTTCTGTGTTGGCAACATGTTTTTAGCAGCAATGCCTTTAGAACTGGAAAATATTGCCTCTGTACAGGCATCTCTGATTTATCTTATTTTTGTANCATTTCTGATTTATCTTATTTTTGTAAATTTTTTCTCAGGTGAGCATTCCCAAACAGTTAATAGCCAGATGATGACATACTTTTTTTTTTTTTTGTAATTACAACACAGTAGAAAAGGCAAACAATGCCAACATCTATTCATTCCCCCACTGAAAAGCTTGGCCTAATGAAAGCTTTGATTTTGCCAGCCTCATAGATGTTGGAAAATTGTTCTCCTGGAACACTTCCTGGCCATAAAATGACAAGTCTGAAATGCTCAGCAGACTCACAGTCGTTCTAACACAAATCTAACAGGGAATACTCCATGAGTGCAAACGACATTTCAGTTCTTCCTAATGCCCAAACTAAAGGAACATAAAACATATCATCAGACTGCACACAGCTCTACAGAGACCCATTATGTGGTACGCTTTACAGAAAGGTTTTTGACCGTTATTCATGAAAATGAAATGCGTAAAAGCCATAACCAGGACAGTGTTACTCTATGTAATTGATGTACAATCAAACATAACACTGAGCATAACAAATTGCTACTGCATGTAGAAAGTTTTGCTAATCCTTGGACTACAACACCTGATTGGCTAACAAACATTCTTTAAATAAGGTATTTTAAAGCTAAAATCTAATATGAGCTAAAATTACCTCAGCATGAGATGTGCAGACATCTCCTTTGAGTCCACTATAAATTATTTAAACGTGAATCAACACTTTCCTCTTCTCCAAGATAATAAATGGGCAATATTTGTCTTCAGCATTGAGCACTGAATATGATTTTGTTAGTTCTGAAGGCCAGGCTATCATTGTCTATAAAAGGTAAGTAGGAATCACAACCCAAATGAACCATGTTTGAAACATTGTTCTTAAAACAACACAACTCTATGAAGCCAGGAACTGTGGCATACAAAAGCTAGAGAATGGAAATAAATTTCCCAAACTTGCAAAGCCAGGGCTGTGACAAGTTTTTGCAGGCTCTTCTACACTGAAGATCTTGAATGCGTGCATTTTCTGTAAATAGGGAATCATCTCTATAGTAGGAAATCGACATTATTGACATTATGGGTGGGGCTCATTGCAATTTTAGTTAACATAAACAAAAGCATTGTTTGATATTTTTCATTATAATTGAACAATGTTTTGTACATAATGAATTTTCTTTTGAGAGAGATTTGAAGCTCATCCAACCATCCTCACCAGTCATGTGTGATAAAATTCTTTCAGCAGTAAATCAACTGATGTATTTTGTGCAAAAAGCTATCCTGTTTCTGGATATCTTGAAACCTCCCCTGTTAGATATATAAAAGTTGCAGGCACTGTTGCGTAGATCAGTGACGGTTGGACTCAATGTTCTTGAATGATTTTTCCAACCGAAACCATTCTATGATTCTATGTTTCTGTGATAGTAATGTGTATCATTAAGGTAACGAATGAAACTGACTACAGAAAGTCAATATGGCCATGTAAAAGCAACACCTTAATAAGACTGGAGTGTATTGGATTTGCTTAACATGCAAAGGTCAGTTTGACATGCCATGAGCGGAAAGTTCTGTGTGAGAACTTTTCCATCAATGGTTCTTTACATACGAGTCATGTGCATCTGAATTTCCAATGTTGCCATGACAGCTTTTCTGTTCCCACAATTCTCTGCCTCATTCATTATTGACTTTCTAATTTCTACAGCAATAAGTATGCAAAGATGAAAGTGACCGTGAAAAGTAACCTCATTTACTCTACAACCTTGAACAATTGCCAGAGCAGTATGTCTCTTGGGTGTATGGGTGCACAAAAAGCTATAGTTCTGTGACTCTTATTCGTAATCCAGATTTCAGGCTAAAATAAATATTTCATTTTTTAAAAAGTTTCCTTTTTTCTTGAAACCCTGGAGAAAAAAATTAGATCTGAGAGGAGTGACTCTGTAAAGTGGCACAAGACAAAGAGTTAGTGCAAGTGAATACAGAAACTTAGAAAAACTGGAAAAAATATTTGGTAAATGTATCTAAAATGATTTTTTTTTCCATAAAGTGTTTAAACAGTTTGAAAGTAACAGAACTTGCATATGCCAGGGAATCACAGAATGAGCATTAATGCTGATGCTCCAGCAGATAATACATGTCTACAAATCCTGATAATTATTTTCATTAAAAGTGTTCTGTAATTGCTTCCCAGGCTTTTTGCAGTTGTCAGCAAGGCAGCAATAAGACTGAGTACACCTACTGTACTGAAGAAGCAAAGTATCACTTGGTCTGTAAGTATACCATCATAGAAACAAAATGATAGAATTTCAAAGAAAATAATTTAGAATTGGAAATATCACATTCATGGTAAACATGTTTAGCATGGGACTGAAAATGAGCACTGATATTGACAAAAGCATAAATCAACTGGCTTGGAGATATTCACATTCTATCTGAATAAAATTTGTCAGACAAAAGACATTATGTGATACAGGCTATTCTAACAGTACAGGTGCAACAGTGCTACACAAGGTCTGGAATATCTGTGCATGTGAATTTGCAAGTATTGCCTTGAACAGTTGGTTATGTAATACAGTATGCCTGCTTTGGGAAAGAAATGTGGTGGAAATGAACAAGAAGATTGCCTACTGTAACATAGGAAATGATAAAGCTAAAATGACAGATTCATAGAACACTATGGGTTGAAAAGGACCTTGAAAGAACGTGTAGTATGATCCCCCTGCCATGGGCAGAGAAATCTTTCACAGCTTAAGTTGCTCAAAGCCCTATCCAACCTAACCTTGAATGCTTCCAGTGATGGAGCATCCGGTTTCTCTGGGAAACGTGTTCCAGTGTCTCACCACCCTTATAGTAAAGAATGTCTTCTGTATATCTAATCTCAATCTATCTGTTTTATATTAAGACCTTATCTATATAGACCTTGGTAAAAAGTCTCTCTCCCGTCTTTCTTATAAACTCCCTTAAGTACTGAAAGGTCTTCTCTGAAGCCTTGTCTTCTTACAACCCCAGTTCTCTCAGCCTTTCTTCACAGAAGTGTTATGGCCCTCTGATCATTTTTGTGGACCTCCACCTACTCTAGCAGGCTCATGTCTTTCTTGTACTGGGAATGCTCAAGCTGGATTCAGTACTCCAAGTGGTCTCACAAGGGCAGAGGGGCAGAATCACTTCCCTTGACCTGCTGGCCGCACTTCTTTTTACACAGCCCTGAATACAATTTGCTTTCTGGCACACATTGCCAGGTCATATCTAATTTTTCACTTACCAATATCTTGAAGTTCCTCCACATGGCCAATCTCTATCCATTCATTACCCAGTCTGTACTGATATTGGGAAATGCCCCAAGTCAGGCGCAGGACCTTGCACTTGGCCTTGTTAAAATTCATAAGGCTCAAATGAGTCCACTTCTAAAGCCTGTCAAGATCCCACAGGTTCCCAAGAGGAACACACCAGATAGGGTAAATTATGACTACCATGTCCACTGACATAGATATGATATTGCTGGGAAAAAAAGATTTTTTTTTTTCAGTATAAATAAAACATATTATTGCCACAGGGTATCCATAGCATTATGTGAGGCAACAGGTTCATCCATATAAGTTTATTTCAATATATAAATGTAACTATATTTACATAAAAAAGAGAAGTGTTAAAATTCTACCAATGGTGTGGGGTTTTTTTAATATCTGAAAACAAAGTCTATTTTCAGGTAACTCTTATCGAGACATTCAGAATAATTATCTATGTTGTTCAAGTGTTTTTTTCCTTCCATTTTAAGAAAAATCTGAGTTTTTCTCCCTTTTAAAATAAAATAGTGTATATTTAAAAGAATTTATACTAGTTTTTATTTCCTCTTTTCAAATATATATTTTAAACATAGTTCTTTAAAAATGTTACGACTTGTAATACATATTACCCATACAAATAAAAAATGAGAAAATTAGTACAAAGAAGATCATTATTCTTGTTAATTTTTCCTTTAAAATTTGTCCATTTGTCCACTCTACATTTTACCACTTTTCACTTTTCTGGCATTCCAGTTAAATGTGAAACGTATAATCATTCGAAACAGAGACAAAAAGCAATAAGTCATGACAGGAGAGGCATGTAACTTCAAAACTTTTCCACCACCATGTTATGAATTTACCCATCTGATTTTTCTCTGTTAAATTGAAGATTAAATTTATTACTACATTCACATCTGAGTTCTAAAATACTCAATGAAATGAAGTTCTTGCAATAGACTTAACATAAAAATTCATAAATTACAGAACCTTTTTTATTCCTATGGAAATCTTACACATAGTGACTTATAGTTCTGCTTTTGCCTCTCTATTATTTTGTTTTCATCTGCTTGCTTAAGAGCTTAATATGTTTTAAAATATTTGTTCTATTCTATCTAAATTGTTTATTTCCTTGCTATATTGGGAGTACTTCCAAATTATCCACATTTATTACATTATCAGCCAGTTGCCATATCATGAATTTCTCAGAACATTGAACATACTGTCTGCATTCCAAGGTGGAGCTGTTAGCATCCGTGCACTGTCCTTTAGGTTGCAAAACAACTTACTTTGAGAGAATAAATTCAGTCAGTTTCTGATTTAATGGTTACCTTGGTATTTGTACTGTAATATATTTATTTGCTGCAGGGAATAAAAATATAACTAGATTTTATTGAGTAAATAAGCAAAAAAAAAAATTAAAGTGATGCAATCTGCTTGAAGTGAGCTTTATGTCAAAGAACTCATGTCAACTAGTCTTGAAATTAATGAAGTCAACAAGCATGCTGAGATATTTTGACAGTCCTCTAATTATATTTTTTTCTAGCAGTAAGTCCATTATCTTCCAATAAAACCCAGAATTCTTATACAGCTAAGTAGAATGTCCAAATTAAAGTCTCTTCTATAGACAAGCTAAAGACTCTGCACGAGACAATTCAGAGCTGAATTTGATTTTCACCTGTTGCATCTCCCTCTGACACAGACATAATAGTGTACACAGAAATGCACACACACCTACAAGCATTTCTCAGTGTAAAACACAATTCAGATTACTATGTTCTTTCCTTGGCAATTCATGATAATTTCAGCACTTGATGCCAATTAAGCTTGCATTAGTCTGGTCTCCTGATGTGTTTCAAGTTCTGCTGAATGCATTCCACAGATTATGATTTTGGTACCATTAAATAAAATGACAGAGCTCTTTTCAAGCTCTCTACCACCCATGCTGCACTGTTCTCTTTGCTGCCATTCCAGACTGCTCAAACTAAGGTCACAAAATTTTCTATTATAACCTCAAGGACCCAATCAACAGTTACCTCTTCCAATGGTATGTATAATTTTCTTATTTCACACATATTTCTTAGCAAATTGCAATACAAGTCCAGCTGATATTCTCAAAGCTCTGTTAATTAATTGGTAGTTTGCTAAACTGTTTCTCTGTTTCTTAACAGTTAAACACAATAATTTGGCCAAGTTGCAGCTTGACAAATTTTTTTTTTTTGAAAAAGACATTATTCTTTCAAAATATTTCCCTTCAGCTAAAATACATCTGAAAATATTTAAATATTATATAAAAAATTAAGCCGTTTTTGACTGCTTACTTATTAGTTCAAGATCCTGTAACAAACATTACTGAGCTTGGATCATTTGCAGATTTTCATCATAGCTTAACACATATTTTTCCACATGACTTCAATTAGCTTTTTGTTACTGACCTCTGTGAGGCTATGTTCAGCTAAACTTATATTAATAACAACTTCTAATGACTTTTTTATTTAGTTTTCAAAAAATAATTTTACTGGGGAAAACGTAAATACATGTAGAGCTGTAATGAAGTCATAACTCTGAAGATAGTTCAGTGTTAGAATTAAAGCTATTTCAATCTGACTTAACGCATACCTAAGCTTTGCCCAAAATAATATGATCTGTATGTAGATTTCTATGAGTATTGGGTTGTGGGTTTTTTATTTATATTTGTATCACAATAAGAAAAGTAATTGATCATTTTATTCTTCATTATAACACTTTTTTTGTTGTTGTTTCACTAGAACTCAGTTGTACTGCTTTATACAGTCATTCCTATGCATATTCAACAGAAAAAAATTAAACATTACTAATACTGCACAAGGAAGTTCAGGATCATTTAGGCTCTGTGCTGTGCAAACAGTTTCTAAGTGAAGCAAGAAGGACAAAGGAAGGAAAACAGTTTGGATTTTTTCTTTTTATACTAAATGAATTGAACTAGGTTGTCTTTAGGAAAAGGCACCGAGTTTCTAAAATAAATATATTTGACATATATACATAAACTACTTTTGCTATAATTGGGTAGTTATTTCTGAAGTTAACAACCAGATTACTTCTTTCTCTTCTGATAATATGGATGTGTTGCATGCTGACAAGTTTTATGTTACTTTATTTGTTCAAACTATTATCGTTTAAAAAGGATTTTTTTTATTATTGTAGATTTTTTATTATTTTAAAGACATACAGTATACTTTTATGTTTTCTTTAATCTAACCCATGGTTCTCCATTTATTTCAGAATTGTATAACCATAGTCAAAAGCATTCAGCTTGCTTTTTATAATTTCCATCTGTATGTGAAAAAATCAGGACTGAGAACTCATGTGCAGTTTCATTTTATTTCTCTGTATAGACTCAAATTAAAACCTACTGCTTTGGGGGAATCAATTCTGCCTAAAGATCAATTAATAGTTTTCCTTCTTTCACCCACATTTATGCCAGAGGTGACATTGTGTGTGTCATTTGCATATACAGCTGAGAAAATACAAAATAAAGTGATTAAAAGTAAATTAAGTAAACAGTCCACTCTGGACTCCTGGGTAATTAGGAAACATTGGTTTTGATAGTTATATATTATGTTTGTGCCTGTACTGAATTTAAATGCCAATTATAATTGGTTCACTATTTAAATTTTACTTTGTTTCATATTTATTTGAAGATACTGAAATACACATTGTTGAGCATAAACTGGTTTACTATACTTTCAAAGAAAAGAGAAGAAAAAAAAAAAAAGGAAACTTTTGCTATCTATACCCATCTGATCTTTGTTCTAGGTGTAACTCCTTCCAAACTGTGAACATTGCTGCAGTCTTTAAAGGAATACCGTAGGACTCTGCTATTTCCATGCACAGCCTGCTAGCAAGCAAGCAAAATATTATTTGAGGTCAATTCTTAAATTGTCTTTTGGAAGTTTTTGTAGATTGGTATCACTTCTGAATCCACTGCTCTGGTTTTCCAACATTATCTCTGGAATTCAATGCATGACTAAGTAACTGTTAATCAGCTAGTAAGATTAAATTCAGTAGCTGTTCTGCAAAATAGGTACAAACATTCAATCCTCTGGTTTAGTTCACAAAGAATTTAAAGAGCAAACAAAATAAATACCCTGAAAATAATTAATAAAGTTCACGCCAGAAATGTCTCTTTTGCCTAAAGAAGCATATCTTTGTCAGAACCATTTTGTTTGTCATGGTAAATGAAATATGACCTTTATGTGGATTATTA
The DNA here is from genome assembly GCA_013400835.1 of Zapornia atra. Taxonomy (NCBI): domain Eukaryota; kingdom Metazoa; phylum Chordata; class Aves; order Gruiformes; family Rallidae; genus Zapornia; species Zapornia atra. Next base: position 3,221 of record VZTU01025508.1, on the reverse strand, counting down.
TGTTCCTTCCTGAGCCATCATGTTCCTTCCATAACAGTCTGTCTTCACTTTTAGCACTTCTTCCCCATCACTCCTTGTCTTTCAGAAAATCATGGGACCTTTGATGTGTGAAATCTATGATAGATTTAAAGTTAGAACTGAATAAAAACATTGATGCAAATCTTCTGAAGTATTCATAAACAATTAATTTTATATACGCTGGTGCTCTGCTCTGTAAGAAATGGGTCACCTGAAAAAGAATTAAGAGAGCTGAACAGGAGTTCAACTGCATGCTTTAAATGTCAGCTTCTATTTAGACTTCCTTTAATGGAAATAAATTGCAGTTTTCAGAAAGCAGTTGATTTCATGGTGAGATAGATGTCTAACATCTTTTGGATAAATCACCAGGTCTTTCTCTTCATTGATGATAGTGGTAGCTTGGATGAGTAGCTCAGACTATTCGCTTAGTTGCGTTTTAAGACTAAATCTAGGTGATATGAATCCTATGCTTTATATCTAACATCATAGATGGATATGTAACAGCTGTGAGTACAGGTATACCTAACTAATAAATCATACAGTAGTTTAGTTGCTATACAGTGATTTTATTTTTTTTTAAAGTGAGAAGAAAGTTTTTAACATTCCGCCATTGTGCCTAAATATGAATTTTCTTAAATATGTGTGATAAGTTTTAAAGTTTATTACTTCTTTGCTTCGTTCATACTCTGAACACCTACAATTAACACTGACAAGTGATCAAAACTAATGTAGCTCAAATCACATCTCAAATGAATACTGTGAAATATGGTACAATACATTGAGAATAAGTGTAACAACTGAAAATTCAGCAACTAATAAATTCCAGTCATAACATAAAAGGCTACAAGCACTAAGACAAACCGGAAGAGTGAATTCAGCAGTGAATTATTCACTTCAAATTTTCAGTTCATCACTCCATGCAAATCATTTCTTGACAACATTTCTGGGAAGCAAGATCAATTATCAAGCTTGCCCCCCCCCTTTTTTTCAGTTGTGTGTCCTCTCCTCTCTCCTCTGCTGTTCCCAGGCAACTCCTAGAAACCTGTGGGGAGATGTCATTAACAGATTCTCTTTTGCCTGTGCACACTGCCAGCAGCTTAACAGGCTTCCCATATCTCCATGATATGAAACAGATTAATTAGTGATGCCTCTCCTCTCATCTGCCCTT
>VZTU01025507.1:0-17751 GCA_013400835.1 Zapornia atra | reverse complement strand
TGCATCAAAAGGTGGCTGGGGAAGCAAATGAAAGAAAAATAAATTTATCAGTGGCTTTTTCTGAAAGGTCAGGAAGTCTCTGAACTTGAACAGCTACTCTTAGGCTCTTAGATGATCTTACTGCAAGAACACTAGGAACAAGAAGTACCCAATGCAAGTTCATTAGGTGTTGCTCAAAGTTTTGAATATAAATCAGAAATTTAAAAGAAAAATAAGTAGACTAAACCCCTGAAATTGCAGATAGTCATCAAAGTAATTCTGCTAAGCAAAGTAGCAGCTAATTTAGACCAATGTCCATCTCTGGTAAATTTGCCTTCAGAAAAATCCAAAACCTGGTTGAGGTTCAAGTGCCCTTTTGCCAGATGTATCCTTCTGGAAACTATAAAATCTGCGGTTCCTGGATCATGAGGCAAAGTTTTCATCTGTATCATTGTGATTAGTAGTTTTTGATGAACCTTTCTTTCATGGTTTTGTGTGATTGTTTTTTGAAATAATTTAAACTTCTGTCTCTCAAAGCACCCAGTAGGAAAGATTTCCTCAATTTGAATGTGCGAGGGTTGAAAGGAAAGCAAAAAAAATGTGGCTGTCATACCCAGTAACCCCTTTGTGAAATCCTTGCTGGGTGTGATGCACATCTGACATACTCAGTGTAAACCAGAAGACAGCTCACAGACTGTCAATAGAATTGTGTTGCTGTAATCCATGTTTGCTAGTATAGTATATAAGTTAAAGCATTCGATGATGAGAAAGGCATTTTTCAGTTGTTCCCATGTACATGCAATTTGATATGCAAGACAAAAATGAAGTTCCTATATATAATACCCATAAATAATACCCATATTCATATTTTTTAGCACCCGATGCTCCCTATACTCACTGGAAGCAAACTGTCTTCTACTTAGAGGACTATTTAACTGTGAGACGAGGAGAAGAAATCTATGGGACTATATCCATGAAACCAAATGCAAAAAATGTGGTGAGTCAGCATCACTGATTCTAATTCCAACTCAATGGATCGCTACCTATGATCAGCAGTAAATAAAATGCATATAAGTGAGCATGCTGAGGGCCCTAAATTCATGTTTATTAGTAAGACCTCTAGTCACAGATTTGAAGAATCTCATGACAACAATGATAATGCAGTGCTAATTTTGCAGAACTCAGGCTGCAAACAAGCTAGCATGGGAATGGAGAAATGATTCAAGTACATCACCAAGTCAGCTGCTCTCTGCAGTCAGCTTGGCTTGCATTTTATGACACAAAGTAGGCAAAGGTCTCTCCATACTGTCACTAAAATCAGTGGTAAGATCCCTTCTGCCCAGATTTCAGCTGAACATCTCTATGAACTCACTAATCAGTGTACTTGAACACCCTAACCAAGTTATATGATTCTCAAAAAACAGTGGCTTTCCACAGAAAATAGAGATGGCTTATTTAAGACTAAAGCATGATGGGTATCATACTGTCAGGAGTGGGGAAAACTTCAATTGCTGTGCTATTGGCTGAATCCCTTACCAAGCACGTTAGATACTCAGTGCTTCTCTTAACTTGTAAGGATACTTGAGACATGGTCTGATGGAAAACTCATGCCTGTTTAGAAGAGCAAGAGATGAGAAGTATGGCTTCTGGGAGAATAATGGGCACTACTTCCTGCCAAAAACCTTGAGCAGAATCTCTTCGTTCTGTGTTGCAACATACAGCTATTAAAATAACCTACCTATAATCCATCCAGGCAGTTGTTGTAATTGTTGAAATAGTGCATCTGTTGACTGCAGCAAATCTGGATTTGTTAATGCTTTGTTCTTCTGAAACATGAAGCCTTTTGAAAAGGTTTCCAAAAGCTTGTAGACAGACAGGGTTTTTTTTTAGGGCTATGTAGCGTCTCTTTCCAAAATATGTGTTATTGTAAGATAAAGAATGAGCAAGGGCTTCTCTGCAATAGGAATTTTAGGAGATCTGTTCTGGGATAACTCCTAGTGTGAAAGCTGTTTACCCTGGGTTAAGAGCATCTCAATGGAGGATACCCTTAAAAAGTTGTTAGAAAATATGTATGATAGAAAAGCATTTCATAAGCTTCCAAGTTGTAACTAGGGTGCTAAATCAGCCTTAGGAAGAATAGCCAAATATGCCCTGGACATTGATTGCAGGGTGAATGCTATCCTATATCCTGCTTTTTCAGTGTTTGCAACATTTAAAAACAAAAGTAGTTAGAAGCCACAGTAGGTATCTCTTGAGTCTGCAGGTTGGGTTTTTTTCAACCTGAGCAGTAATAACTGAACCCACACACTAAACTTATGGTCTTTACTTACGTGTTACACTGAACTCTTTTTACAGCGTGACCTGGATTTCACAGTAGACTTGGATTTTAAAGGACAGCTATGTGAAATGTCAGTATCTAATGACTACAAAATGCGCTAGCAAGAAACCTTTCAGAGAGATGAGAAGGAGAATTTTATCGAGTCCTGAACTGCTGAACTTCAAGATAGGAACAACTGTTCACAAGATTATTGTATTAAATACTGGAATGTTTACTCTGGTGGAAGGTGGTAACCTGATCTTTCTTGCAGATAGTACAGGGGGCTGGGATCCCACTGTGAATGTACAGTATACAGAACTGTAGCTTTTGTCAAACATAGGAAAAATAAGCAACAGTCTTGAGTGTTCTGGTTAACTTTAGGATGCCAGGAGATGCATATACAAATTGTACTACTTACTGTGAATTTCTGGTTCTTCCAAGCTTTGCATGTTAAAGATGATTAGGGCAGTTTCCTCACTATGAAAGGCCACTACAGCACATTACTGTGATAATATTACTGGACTTATATTCAATATAAATGAATATATATATATTGTATATGAGCAAAAAAAAAAATTTACCAATAGGAATTTGTTTTGTGATTATTTAATTCTCATTATGCAGTTGTGGAAAGATAATTATGTTACCTCTGGGACTGTTCAAAGCAGTGATATATTCCATTAACTATCCAAAGTTATGGCATTGGTAAATATTCCATGCAAAGTGTAGATAAGAGCTGGCCATTTACAGAAAGTTCAACAGCTATCTTTTTCAATGTCCTCTGGCAAACGCGGACCATTAGTTTTAAAATTCACCTTCACAACTGGATGTCTGTCAGAGCTTTAAAAAACATTAGCTTTTTAACCTTGAAAATATTCTGTGGTGAGTTTTTATAGCTGGATTTTGCATGAGACCTTCTGAAATCAGACACCTAGTATTTAAACGTGATGAATGCAAAGTCTCTGAAATGGTGGGTAATTCATGTTTCTTGGCCATGACATATTTTAGTTCTTTGCAAGATTATTAATACAAAATAATTTAAAAAAAAAAAGGAATTAGTGTTTCCTTTCGCTGATGTTTTAGATAATTTTTAAATTGCAAATACTATTCTCAAGAGTGCAGTGATTTGCAGGAACAAGCTAATGGCTTTAAAAATATGTCTATAGCTTCTGATAATTCTAAGATGTCTGTAGCTTCCCCATCCCCTTACATCCCTTGTTTTTCTTACAGTATCTCCTGCTTATAGTTAAAATATTAACTTATGATTCTTCATACATATGTATCAAATCTTTTTACTATATGAATGTTGACCATTTAACCACATGTAATTTGTCAAAAACTGCATCATCGGTCCTATCTACCCATTTTCCAGTCTCTCTGGCATTAGGCACTAAATCACGTTCCATCATGTATTGGATGAGATTGACTAGTTTTTTGCCTAAAAATCTTTTTAATCACATGCAAATAAAGCATACTTGAAGATGTATTTTGCCAGTATTTGTCCACTTTTCACTTTTTAGAAATCTATTTACATTGTCCCTTCACAAAAACTGTACAGTGCCTCCATTTTCTTATGGTCTAAAGATTATGCTCTAGGGATTGTATCACATGGTATGTATGTAGAATGAAATGAAACTGTAATTCAGCAGTAAAAGATACTGTTTGCAGTGTACTTCATGACTCTTGTTTTAAAGCACTTTAATTTTCTAGGAATGAGGTTGAACAATTTTCCTCAAAAAATGACTAAGGTGTTATCTGTCAAATACCACTGTCATTTTCAGTGGATCACTTCACAGCTAGATCAGCTACACTTTCCCTAATGGCTTGGACCAGAAAAACCTCTAAAAATTCCTTTCTACTAACCCTATTACGATTATTGGACATTAAGGTAAGGAATTCTAGCAGATTTGTTGCATCCCTCACCATTTATATAAAGACACTCAAACAATGTTTTCATCTTGTCCTTCCCCAGTAATCTCTAAGCTGTCTGTAACCAAAAGAGGACAGAGTCTTGCTTTGTTTGTCTAACACATTGACCAAACCATCCAATTCTCTTGTCCACTGAATGAATCTTTAATACCTTTAATATTAAAAGAATAATAACGAAGAAAAGAAACCCAAACAAAAAAACCCTCTCCTTTAACAGTAAAACACACCCCACACATACTGCTGACATAAAAATACACATGGATGCTGTCATTTCAGCATCTTTTCAGTAACGTAGTACGTGGCCCAGTTCATGTGGATTGAACTCAGCATAGTAGAGGACCATCTGTGTGGTATAATCAGTAACCATGAGTACTATGCACACAGGTAGATGTGTGTGCTCTCTGTGTTAGGAATACGCTGCAAGCCTTTTAATTATTTTTTTTCTGAAACATATAAATAACACTTAAGAAATATGTACATAACAAAAGCACCTGTGTGCCCCAGTATAATAGACAAAACAACAAAGTATTATAATTACTTTCAAATTACAAAGACCCACGAGTGTAACAGAAGAGGGAAATTGGATTTAGAAGGCTGCTTTTATTGGTGAGTGTGCTTTCCTCTTGCACGCAGGAGTTGCAGGAGAGTGGGCTGTGAGAGGGTGGTGGAGCAGGAAGGCAGCAGCATCACCTTTTCAGTCTGTTAGTTCCCTTGTTCAGGTGGAGTCAGAGGCCCAGAACTCCTCCCAGCTGCGTAACAGCAGGTTACTTTAGCCCAAGGCAATGACTCCAGCTATATATAGAGAGGACAGGTGTGAGGGGGGAAAAAAAGAACGCATTCAAAATGCAAAGGAGACAGCAAAACAGTTGCTGGAGTTATTTTGCTATAGAATTTCATAGAATCTTGGAATAATTTGTAACTGAAAAGGCATTTGGAGGTCTTTAGTTTAACTGCCTGCTCAGAGTAGGGCTAACATCAGAGCTGTCATGTTGCTCGGAGCCTTGTCCAGACAAATCCGGAAGAGAGACTGATTCCATAGCCACTCAGGGCAGCTGGCCCACTGGCATACTTTTGACACATATGTTTGTATTGGCTAGGATAGAGTTAATTTTCACAAGGAGCCAGCACAAGTGACCTGAGGTGGCCAAGGGTGTTTTCCATGCCTTGTGAGGTCACCAATAAAAGGGTGCTGGGTGGGCAGGGGTGGCTCCACGCAGCTCCGGGACAGCCTGAGTGCAGTTGGTCTTTGGGTCAGTGAAGTGCTTTATGCTGTCACCATTTGTGTGTTCTGTCCTAAGTCCTGTTGGTGTTGCTGCTGCTTCCCTCTCCCTCTGCTGTCTCAGTAAACTGTCCTTATCCCCATGCCACGGTTTCCTTTGCCAGCATGTTTCTCCTCCACGCATCCCACTGCTGGAGGGGTGAGCAAGCAGCAGCATGGTGCTCAGCTCCCAGCTGGGGCTGAACCATGACAAAATGGCATATGAGGCGTAAGTTTATGCCAGCGTGTGCCTTTGTCTCGTCTGAATGTGCAGCAAAGCCAGTGGATTTCTTTTTCAATAGGTATTAAGCATTTACAGGCTAGTTCCAAATGGAAAAGTAGGAGGGGTTTAGTCTTTCTTGAAGCATTTCCTTTCAGTGATTCTCAGATATCAATCCCCAAGGCACACAGGTGGGAGGTCGACAAATCTTTTAGATTGTATCTAAACTTCCTAGAAATGAGGTGTGAATTTACAGCACTTACAAATCTTATTTAAAAGCATCTAAAGAAACTAAGCTGTTTCAGATTCGGTATAATAGCCTCATTGTAAATAAAAAAAAATACAACACATTAAGTCCATTTTTTCTTACATTGTTTTAGAGTAAAGAGGATGTGAATCATCAGCTAGAGATTCCATGGAATGGTATTTCTGCATAGTGTGTTGACTAAGGTGAGATAGGGCAGTACTATGCCTACAGCAAACAAGACTGTTCCCTGAAAATAGCTGCTGCTTCTGGGCATAGACACAAAGAAGGTAAAAAAAAAAATGTGTTGTACACAGCTGAGATGGAGAAAGAGGCAGATTGCTGCTCACAGATGACTGCTAAAGCAGAGGATCTGTCCTTTAGGCAAAAAATTATTCCAGGGTCCAGATACTGCTGAAGGGAAAAGAAAAGGGCTCTTACAATCTCAAAACTGTTAGTCTCTGGTGTTCTCTTTACCTGACTTTACAGGCTCTGCAGGTACAATTTCCCCGACTCACTTCTCTTTCCCTATGTTTGACACTGTTCCCATTTTTCAGTTGAAACAAACATTGGAGATAAGTGATGATGTCAGTAAAATCAAGTCTAAGCTGACCCCAGAACATCCTCTTTTGCAGGCTAGTCATTTCCATTTGCTCAAATGAACCATCAGCATTTCCAGTCCAACACAGCCCTGCAAAAGGAAAGGAGGAAAGGGACCACTGTGTTAAGGTCACAGTGGAATTTAATCACAAACCACACATGGCTCACCAGTCTGATGAAATGGTAGTCCAAAAAGGCATTATATTAAAGTAACTTGCAATGCTGATCCATTAGCAGAAGCACTTTATTATCATAGTGGCATGTTCTTCACATTTATTGGCATGACAAATCAGTATCATTAGCTAATGAGACCTGATTAAAGCAAAACATATGTACTTCCATAGCTGTCTGATTATCATGTAGTTGCTGTTAATACCCCTGACAGGGCATCTCAGAAACACTAGCACTCTATTCTGCTTGCTTTCCAGTGGGATGGGCGTAGGCAGGCAAGCAACACAAATGTGGTGAGAAGCTGGAACAGCAGCATGTGATGGGTAGCATTCATGTATCAAGTAGACAACACCACCACATGATAACAACCTTCGAGCCATGAACTGAGGAAGCAGCAGAATTCAAAACCTGAAGGTATCATTTACCAGTAAGGATGTGGAAATAGCTGAGGAAAGAACTCCTGAAAATGCTCAGAAAATTCTCAGAAGACCAGGTAGATTGGTGTGACACCTCCCACTAGCAAATGTAGCAGGGACATTAAAGCGTAGTATTTTCTGTGAGAACTTTCCTTTTGAGTTTTATTGCTAAATGATGTAAGTAGGAGTTCTGTTAAGCTGAGGGACTTCAGGTCTCAAGCTGGGAAAATCCTTCCAAGCTAACGTTCCTGGGTTCAAATGCAAAATTCACTGCTGCTTGCCAGAGCATTGGCACTGTGTTATGTTCTCCTCGTCCTTCTTCTTTCAGCACTACTGACTCTTTTCCTTCATCTGTTGCTTTTCCTTCCTCTCAAGAAATTTCTAGTTCGTATTTCAGTGATGTATAGAAAAAGGGAATCTGCTAACAAATCAAAACAAAACCTAAATCAAACATTTCTTCTAAACTGTACTTTTGCCTTACTTGCCTGTGTATCATGTATTCTTTTTATTCTGGTCCACATTCACATGATTGCCTGTGGTAGTGAGGATCAATTTAGTCAGCCTGGAGATTCTGCTAGTCTCATGGGACTTTAAACATTGCATAGCATCAGAATTTCAGGAGCCAGAAAGTACCACTGTGGTCTACAAATCTCTTGAGAACATCTTGTCCAACCCCACAAGCTGGAGCAGGTTGCCCAGGACCATTTACAGTTGGGATTTGCATATTCCCAAGGATGTACACTCCACAACTGCCCTGGGAAAACTATTCCAGTGTTTGACCACCTCCACAGTAAAAAAAAAATTTAAAAGTATGTTCTTGTGTCTAATGGAATTTCATGTGTTTCAGTTTGTGCTGTATCCTCTTGTGAGAGGAGTCTGGCTCCCTCCTCTTCATTCCCTAACTCCATCAGGTATTTACACACACTGATAAAATCCCTCTTGAACTTGCCCATCTTTAGACCCTCTCGGCCCAGTCATTCAGCCAGTTTTCAAAACACTTTCCTGTACAATTACCTGACTTACACTTTGTCACCTTTTCAATTAGGATGTTATGGGAGAGAGTGTCAAAATCCTTACTAAAGCTGATGTAAACAACATCCATGATTCTCCCCTCATCCACCAAGCTAGCCATAAAGTTCATTAAGTGCAATTTCCGTCTGCTTCATAATTCCATACTGACTATCCCTGATCACCATCTTGTCTGGAAATGGTTTCTAGTTTTAATTGCTCCAGTACTTTCCATGGAATTGTTTGTAGTAAGGCTTTCTGCCCTGTAGCGGCCTAGATCCTCCTTGCCCTCCTGGAAGATAGGCTGGAAGATTTGCTTTTTGTGAATGTCTTGCAACATACAGTGCTTTGCACAGCAGCCACGGATGCTGTGTGGTGGAGGTTGTAGTGGTCTCAGACTAACCATTAGGCTTTAATGTTGGTATACAAAGCAGATATGCAGAAGGCTTTGCTTGGCTAAAAGATCCTATCCGAGTTTAGTAATTCCTTCCACAGCCTCCCCCGGGGCTTTTAATGACCCCCATGCATTTCAGTGTAGAAGGCAACTTTACAGTGTGGTTACAAATAAAAATGTCTTTAGCAGGCATGTAGAAAGTTTCACTCATCATTTGTTTGTCTCTCTCTGCTGACAGACATGTCATTTAATGCAAATCAGTTTCTCTGTTAGAATAATGCTTAAAGAAGCTGCTGTAGTGATTTATGCCGTGTTTCAAAGGCAACAGCCTTATTACAGCTTCGTAACATAAATCCATACAATACAGGGTTGCTATGACAATTGATGAGCCCCTAATAGCCTAGATTCCAAGGACCTTGATCAAAACTTGTCTTGCTGTGCAGTACAATGCGGTTCCGTCATTTGAACGTGGAACAACGGGGAGCAAGGACGGTGCACTCACAGGGGGGCCCCGCTGAGCCCCGCAGCCGACTGCCATAGTGTGAGCCATAACACGGTAGCCTTCAGGCTTCTCAGTCCCTAGTGGAGGTATCCAAACTGGTGTTTGGCTGCAGCAACACTGGGCTCAGCACTGGCCCGAAACCCACCTCAGAGGCAGGGCCAGTCCCATTTATCCGCAATTAAAGATGAAGCTCCAGGCGGATGAGAAAATTAAACATCTCGCTGCTACTGAAAATGGGCTGCCCACCCCTTCAGACTCCTTTTCTCACAGCTGTGATCTTAGATGTGTTTTCCCACCCATATCCTCCCACTAGCTCCAGTATTTGTCAGATTTTTCTGGGTTAGTTCAGATCACTAATGCAGCAGAAAATCCTGTTGTCTTTTTTTTTAATTTTTTCCTTTTTTTTCTTTTTTTTTTCTTTTATTCCTCCTTTTTTTCTTTTTTTCTTGAAATTCTACCTAATCAGTAACTTGAACCTTTAGTGACTTGTGAACGGTAAAATGGAGGAGTAATGACTGGAAGGGACACTGTATCACAAACCCACCCTGTACAGTCCGTCCTGAAAAAGATGGTACCTGAGTTTAACAGCAGTTATACAGATACAGCAATATCCACATTCCTGATTCATATACTTAATTTGCTCTGCAAAGGCAAGATTGAAGTTTAGTGCTGCAGGAGTACTGTAATGCTGCAAACAGGCAGGCTGTGATTTTTCCAAAGCTGATAATGTTCACTCTGCAATGTGGAAAGACAGCCAAAAAATAAAAAAGATGAAGCTAGATACAGTAGCAAAAGACGTGCCTGGAAAAGCCCTCCACTCAGAGCAAAACACAGATCTCACAACTCCAGAGGGAAAGATGGCACAAGATAAAATGTGGAAGCACAGGGCACAGTGGACTATGCCAGAGGGATAATAACTGTGGCTGCTGCTGTTCTTTTTGCCATTCCAGCCAAAACTGAAGCAGAGTACACACTGCAAAAATGCATATACACACACAGTGCTAACATCAGCAGCCACTCAGAGAGCCATGTCTTATCATAGAATCATAGAATGGCATGGGTTGGAAGGGACCCCAAGGATCATAGAGCTCCAACCCCCCCTGCCACAGGCAGGGCCACCAACCGCCAGGCCTGGATCTACACAAGGTTGCCCAGGGCCCCATCCAACCTGGCCTTGAACACTTCCAGGGACGGGGCATCCACTACTTCTCTGGGCAGCCTGTTCCAGCCCCTCACCGCTTTCTCTGTAAAGAACTTCCCCCTAATATCTAATCTAAACCTTCCTTCCTTTAGTTTTAATCCATTCCCCCTTGTCCTGCCATTGTCTATCCTTTTAAAAAGTTGAATCCCCTCCTGCTTATAAGCTCCCTTCAGGTACTGGCAGGCTGCACTGAGGTCCCCCCACCGCCTTCTCTTCTCCAGGCTGAACAGGTCTTCACTGCTCATCATCCACATCCACACAAGCAGAAGTTCAAGTAATTTGAGAACTGGGGTAATACTCAGAGACGTATAATGTTCTGTTTGAATGTCTCAGCTTCACTGGCTTCCCTACCCCCTTCCTGTTCTGCCAATGAGTATCAGTCACTCCAGTGAGAAAGCTCCTCTGAGTCTGGGTTCTTCGGGGAACAGGGAAAGACTTGCAGTGATTATGGTGCTCTGGAGGAGCACATTGCAGAAAAGATACTGAAAGGAGACTGATGACTGCTGAAGCCAAACACAGTTTTCCAGTAGAGCTGAACTTGTCAAAACATTTTCCTCTTGGCTGTTTGAAAGGAAAGAAGAAATGCTTATCTATCTGACTAATCTGATGACCTTAACTTCCAGTACATTTGGAAGGAATCAGTGTCACGAGATACAGTATTTCAGGTTAGTCAGTATGTTATTTCCCCATATTAACTCAGTACTAAATAAACCTTTAATCCTGCCCCGTACACTTAACCTAGAGATTATTTTTCTCTGTCTATTTTCATCATACAAAAATCAGAGGTCTTTTACCAGCTTAATATTAAAAGACCTTTAGTTGCTTGGCCTGATTAAACAGGTCAAAGTGCACATCTTTCTTTCTTTTGAGGAGTTTCTGAGTGCTATTGCAATTCCTGTCATTTCAGTAATCAAAAGGACCCATTATTTCAACAGCTGCAGTTGAATTCAGGAAGTTTCTACTGATGAGCTTTACAGGCATGTTTCTGCTGTCTAAAACAAGCTTCCACTTATGCAGACGTAGTGGATTTATTCAAAAACGATCTCACATGGTAGAGAACTCTGCCAATGTACAGATGTTCCAAACAAAACCAGTCTGAATTTGGGGAATTTTATCTGAATTAATTTACTACAAACCAACATAAATCTTTCATTCAGGTACTGGGGAAAGAAAAGAATGCAAACAACTAAACAAACATAGCAGTACACTTTTTTTCCCTCTGCTCCTCAGTCTCAGCTTCCTTCATTTTCACTGTGAGATACAGTCATTCATCCAGCAAGCCAACAGGCAGCAGGTGAATTTGAGGCAGTGTGCATAATGCTTTGTGCCATTACAGTTTCTGCCACTCAGTGCCCAATGCTTCCAGCTGTCCTGGGCACAGGGATTCCAGTTGTCCTGTTCCTTAGTTGTCCCTGCTCCAGCATAGGGAATGACCACAGGCTTCTGTTCTTCCAGGGGCAAACTTTCTTCACCATGATCTGCTCCTCATGCATCCCTTGTGTGTGGACAGTCCTTACCTTAACAACTGCAAATTAACCTTAAATATGTGATGTGGGGAGAGAGAGAGAGCACTACAAGTCACAGGAGTTGTGTATGTGTATGGTTTAATCGGCAAACATCAGTCTTGATCAGCTGGGAAAAAAAGAATCTGGCTGTTTCCATATTGATGGGAATGTAGTTTGTGTGTATGTGAAGACACCACTCTGTTCTCTCTGTGGCTGCTTATTTATGTGCTGTGTGTATATCTGCATCTTTGCAACGTGTACTCAGCTTGGGTTTTGTCTGGACTTGCAAAAGGGAACATCAGCAGCCACAGCTATCAGCCTGAAATGGGAGACACCTCCTAGGTCTAAGAGTGCACCAGATTTGGCTCCAGCAGATGAAGAAAAAGAAATCTCCTTCATCCCAGGATTCAGCTGCTCCTTAGCACTGTCTGCCCTTAAGCTGTGTATATCCTGCTAGTAGGGTCTCAGGGTACACTACAAGATGTCCAAATAAAAATTATCTTGCAGAAGTCACAAAGACAAGATCCACTTCATGTGTCACCTTCCTCCAAAATCAAGATGAACTTCAGGGAATAAAAAAATGAAGGATCCAACTTTGGAGTCTTGTAGGGCTAGAGTCAGTGGTAATAAAGCTGAAATCAATCCTTCAAACTGTCTTCCTGAGGCTAACAGAGGTTGGATAAAATATTGCCAATTCTGATATTGATGGGGTAGAAAACACTCTACTACAGGGGACAGATCAAAGTCAATTAGCAAAGCCAGTATTTAAACTCATGAGACTTCTTCCCTAATTGAAATTGGGATAAACAGCTGGGTTTGTTGAGGTTTAAATTAGGGTTTACATTAGTGCAACTCCAGACAGGTTTGAACCCAGGTGATTAAACTGAGAAGATTTCCATGATGGATAACAAGTGTCCTGGTTTTTCCCTAGCTGGAGCTGAGGGAGGGAAAAGAAAATAAAAGGCAAACATCACGGGTTGGGATAAGGACAGTTTACAGGGACAGCACAGAGGGACAAATAAGAACAACAGGACTTTACAGCAAAATTGGTGATACACTGTGCAGTTTCTCCCAGAACTGCACAGCTCAGAGCCATCCCACAGCCAGACCATCTCCAAACCACGTGTCCTGGAGCTGTGTGCTCCTCCCTTATCCCCCCCCCTTTATGGTGAGCATGACATTAATTGGTATGGAATACCCTCTTTGGCCAGTTTGGGTACCTTGTCCTGGGAGCGTCCCCTCCCAGCTTCCTGGGTGCCCAACTCTCTCAGCCTGTCTTCACAGGAGAGGTGCTCCAGCCCCTTGATCCTTTTTGTGGCCCTCCACTGGACACGCTCCAACAGGTCCATGTCCTTCTTGTGTTCAGGGCTCCGAAGCTGGACAAGGTATTTCATATGAGGTCTCACCAGAGCAGAGCAGAGGGGCAGAATCACCTCTCTCCATCTGCTGGCCACACTTCTTTTGATGCTGCCAGGATGCAGTTGGCCTTCTGGGCTGCAGATGCACATTGGTGGCTCATGTCCAGCTTCTCATCCACAAGTACCCCCAAGTCCTTTTCCTCAGGGCTGCTTTCCAGCACATCATCTCCTAACCTGTATGGATTATGGGGATTGTCCAACCCAGGTGCAGGACCCTGCGCTTGGCTTTGTTGAACCTCATGAGGTTCACCTGGGCCCACTTCTCCAGCCCATCCAGGTCCCTCAGGATGGCACCCTGTCCCTCTGGCACATTAACCTCACCACTCGGCTTAGTTTCATCACCAAACTTGCTGAGGGTGCACTCAACCCCACTGTCAGTATCATTAATAAAGATACTAAACAGCACCGGTCCCAGGACAAACCCTTGAGGAACACTACTTGTCACCATCTTCCATCTGAACATTGAGCCATTGACCACGATCTTCTGGATGCAACCATACAGTAAATCCTTATCCCCTGAACAGTCCACCCATCAAATCCCTATCTCTCCAGCTTAGAGAGAAGGATGTCATGGGGGCTATGTCAAAGGCCTTGCAGAAATCCAGAGAGATGGTATCTGTAGCTCTTCCCTTGTCCACTGATGCAGTTGCTTCACTGTAGAAAGCCACTAGATTGGTCAGGCAGGACTTGTCCCTAGTAAAGCCATGCTGGCTGTCTCAAATCACCTCCCTGTCCTCCACGTGCCTCAGCACAGCTTCTAGGAGATCTGTTGCATGATCTTCCCAGGCACAGAGGTGAGGCTGACAGGTCAGTAGTTTCCAGGGTCCTCCTTCCTACCCATTTGAAAAACAGCTGTGAGGTTTCCTCTCTTCCAGTCACTAGGTACTACACCTGACTGCCATGACTTTTCATAGAGAGTGGCTTGGCAACAACACCAGCTAATTCCTTCAGGACTCTGGGATGCATCTCATCAGGTCCCACGGACTTGTGTACATTCAGGTTCCTCAGCTGGTCATGAACCTTATCTTCACTTACAGTAGGAGGAACTCGGTCTCCCCTGTCCCTGCCTTGCAGGCCATCCACTCAACAGCAGTGAGGAGAGAGGTTACCTCAGACTGAGGAAAAAATGTTGTTGAGAACCTCAGCCTTTTCCTCATCTGTTCTCAGCAATTCACCATTGCCACTCATCGGGGGGGTTACACTTTCTTTAACCTTCCTTTTCTGGTTTGTACACCCGCAGAAGGAACCTATGCTGGGGCAGTTGGTAAAGAACTGAAGAGCCCTGTGGGGAGGACTCATGTTGGAGAAGTTCATGGAGAACTGTCTCCTGTAAGAGGGACCCCACGGTGCAGGAGGAGAAGAGTGTGAGGCAGTCCTACCCGTGAGGAGGAAGGAGCAGCAGAGACGATTTGTGATGAACTGATTGCAACCCCCATTCCCTATCCCCCTCTGCTATCAAAGATTTCTCAAGCTACCATAGACTTCTCAAGCTATCATAGATTTCTCAAGCTATGGGTTTGATTTCTCAGTGCTATCAGCCCCTGGTTAAACCAAAGGGCAATGCTGCCTGGCGTATGTCAAAAAATCCGTCACATATTTAGGTGCACGTGGAGGATTTTTTTCTTAACACTGCTAAAGAAAGCAGCATCTCACTGGATTTTGGTGGGTTTATTCACTCCTTAAATGCTGGGAAATGTCTCAAAATCTTCCTCAAAAGATCATCTTCAATTTCTACTTCTGAATATTCTGACTGCTACATCTAGCATGAAACCTTCTGTGACAGCCTTCTGGAGACAAACAGCTGTTCAGATGGCCATAATATGCTCCATACTACAACCAACAGCACCAGTGCAATGAGACTCTATGTAGGTATGTGTTTTCAACCAGCACTAATGACAGTGAATTGATCTGAATGTTCAGCTTGGCCACAGATTGCTTTGGGACTTCTGTGAGACATGAGAGCCAAACAGGGGTTCAGAGCAAGGTATGTGACAGACACAAAACAATACAGCCACGTCAAACACGTTGAAGAACGCAGGCTGATTTGCTCTGAGTGCAATGGTAACTAGCCAGTGTAAAGCGCTGCACTATGGTGAGTTAATGGTACTTAGGAAAATCTTCATAGCTCTTCAATCCTTTGTTCACATATGTTACACACTAAGCTTTAAAACATCACCTTGTACTTTGCTGTGTTGCTTTTAAACAACAACCAGCTCCCTGTTTCAATTTTTAAAAAGCTGTAACAAAGGCCAGCAAAAAGTCAGGATCTGAAGAGCACTGAAATAAACAGAAGCATTCAGAAGACAGATCATCCACACCTGTTAGAGTTTACTTCACATTCCAAGTAGTTTTTATCATATAAAATTATAATAATGTGGTAGCTTCCAAAAGCCTGATCACAAAGTAGGATTCAGTGGTGTTAGGCATCAGACAGAACAAGACTGTTACTGCTCCAAGTATGTTGACAACTAACTAAAGGCAGGTTTTTGTAAAAGCAAACATCAAAGCATAGAAGAATTTGAAGATTAACTTAACACAGCAGAAAAAATATTTGGAAGGTAAAGCAAATCTGCTGGTGCCATGTAGTGTCACATAAATGTATGACTTTTGTCTAAACCTGCCTCAGCATTTTATGGCCTGATGCAGCAAGACTTTTTATACACATCAGAATGAAGTTCAATGGTTTTCTCTTTCACTTTATCTTCGTGTTCCTTTAAAATCCTGGGGGAAAGAAACAATATTTTTGAGAAAAAAGTAATACCCATATGAGACCAAAACAATTAAAAAACCCACCCCAAAACACTTCCCCCAAGCCCATAAAATTTTCCAGAAAATTACAGAATTTTAGAACTAACAAACAGAAATATAGAATTATGGTGGCTCCATCACCAAACCACCTTTGTCATTTAGTTAGAAAAATGTAGTTAGTGCTGATTGTTAGCATCACTCAAAACTGATTTTTCATCAGTTATTTCTGAGGCTGGAGTGAACCAAAACCACATCTGGCTACCTAGACTTTATCTATTACCTGACAGTGTCACAGAATTTCACTAACTTCAGCAACAATATTAAGGATCTGCCAATTCATTACCGGTGTTTTCTTTTGTGTAAGTAGTTCAGAAAGAAACAGATTTACCTGTATTTTTACCCCTAGCCTTTATATAACTTCATAACCACTTTTCCCTCTCCCCCAGCCACAGGTAGACAGCAGAATTTGAGCTGTAATGAGCAGAGGGAAGAAAGAAAAATGTCCAGCGTGCTGCTGCAAGGACTCAGCAGCATCCATTTCCAGCATATTTGTCCAAATCTCCAAGAACTTTCTGCAAGAGCTATCACAACATCCCAGGCCCTACGCTATCCTAGTAACAATTTAGGTATTTATGGGTCACTAGCTAACATAGGGCTCTTCATGAACCTGAGCAACTGCTCAGTTGGAGGAACAGGATCAGGCTACAGACCAGTTTAAAATGAACAAATATTTCATCATCACAAGTTCCTAGCAAACAAATTTAACAAACAGAATTCACTCTGTGACAGGGAATTCAGGCATGTACAGAACTTATAGATTGTGTTTTCTTCTTACCTAGCTAAGTGAAGCACAGATGTTTTGGTATTGTACCCAGAATATGCACTGCATTCATAGAAAATTAAATTGTAATCCTAGCATTAAAAAAAATAAAAAAAAATCAATTAATTTTGCACAATACCTCACTCCAGCTTTAAAAAGCAACACAGATATACTGAAATATGCAAATAAATGGAAATAGATCATCTTAGGAAAAATGGGAATTTAATTCTAGAGCTAACAGTAGAGAGTAACGTAAGAAGTCCAAGTGTGCCTCCTAAACAACAACTATACACATTTCTTAGATATTTGTTTTATACAGTGGCTTGTGCTGGAAGAGCTTTCTCTCTCAAATGCTAAAACATAAAAATGCCTTTGTTGTGGTTTTGCGTGGCTGGGTTCTGGTGGAGGAGGGGGAGCTGCAGGGATGGCTTCTGCGAGGAGCAGCTAGAAGCTTCCCCTAGGCTCCACAGAGTAAATACGAGCTGGGCTCAAGGACAGACCCATCAAAGATGGTCACAGAGCCTCTGTGAATCACATTTAGGAGAAAAAAAAAATGCAAGTGGACACTTTTTGCCACCAGAGAAGGGAGTGAGAAGACATAAGAAACTCTGCAGACACCAAGGTCAGAGAAGGGGTGGAGGAGACGCTCCACATGCCAGAGAGAGAGAGATTTCCCTGAAGCTCATGGAGAAGACCATGGTGGAGCTTGTTGTTCCCCTGCAGCTCATGAAAGATGGGAGTAGTGATCCCACCTCCAGCCTGTGGAAAGACCCAATCCTGGAGTAAGTGGAGACACCTGAAGGACACTGTGACCAGCATTGGAGCAAGCTCCTGCCAAGACCTGCAGCCCGTGGAGAGAGAGACCCACGCCAGAACAGGTTTGTTGGGGGGAAGATTGTGACTCAATGGTGGACCAGGCTGCAGCAGTCTGGGCCTGAGGGACNCTGGGCCTGAGGGACTGCACCCCATAGAAGTGACACCATGTCGCAGCAGCTGCCGAAGAGCTGAAGTCCCATGGGAA
>VZTU01025503.1:0-12596 GCA_013400835.1 Zapornia atra | reverse complement strand
TCTATGATTCTATGATAATATTCTAAGAGGTGAATATTGCCAGCTTAGATTTGTGTAGTAGCATTATATTCAGGCCTGTAATACCACGGCTCACTTGGTCCTGTGTTGTAGCATAGTCCACTGCATGCTGCATTTTTACTCATTCACATAGTCAGTTGAATACAGGCTGCACAATTCTCTGTGAAACAAATACGCCAGCTTTCATTTAATAAAGGCTCTAAATTACTGCTAAGTAGAACTACTGTAATGCTATTAATATGTTACTAATTGGTATTATATTTTGACAGAACAAAATAAGGAAATGCTAAGACTATGGAATTATTTCAATTAAAAATTACATTAAGAATAAAGTTAAAATAAACAATTTTTTTCTGATCATGAAGTGACTTTAATATGCCTTTATATTAAAAGTTTGGGGACAATGTTTCAGTGAGTTGAAATTTAATGCATAGGAGAATTACATAACAGTGAGAAACAGACTATAGAATAAGTCTAGGGAGGCAAGTCTTGTTTTATCTTTTCCCATTAACTGTGCTGCAAGCACAAGGGAGCTCAAAATATGATTGCACTATTGATTTAAATGCTTAAAGTCTGTACATTGTCTGGTCAATACTATGTGAAGCCATTAGTGAAAAGAAGTCATATTGCTGGTTATAAGAGCTCGAGACATTTTTTTCTTTTTCCATAGATAGTTTTGATTTTCTATGCACAAAGATCTGATTCAAAGATAGCTTGGCATGAATATTTGTGTGTGTTTCTTTTGGTGGGAGCTATATGCCTCTTCTTCCCAGCTCCTTCATTGTGCTGTTAAAGCTTTTGAGAATTTCCCTGGGAACCAACTTGAAGTGCTGATGGGATTATAAATAGGATTTCTTTCTTAGGTTATATTTAATCTGGATTGAGGAATTAATTCAGATTACAATGTTACAAATTTAGTATTGATGTGAACAGGCATACGTGGGTAGCATTGAAACTGGCACTGCCTCTATGAGGCATACTTGGGAATCCATGGTTGCAAACTGATAAAAAGAAATTGATATTCTCATGAAATGTAGCAGTTCCTTGAGCTGAATTTTTGAGGCAAAGTATTTTCAATGTTGCTTCAGCTAAACTCCATTTTTTATGCATGTGATCAGGAAGTTTTTTAATATGAGATTCTTTAAAAGATTTTTTCAGCTTTTGATTTGCATCTCATCCTTATTTTTTATAATGTAATACAGACTGCACTGTGTTGATACAGGATTTACGTGCAATCTGTCATGTAAAGGTAGATTTTGTGAGTGAAAAATAGATCTTTATGTGTAAATGAAATGTGTCTAATATTTAGGAAAAAGTCACTTTTTCGATTTTTTGTCTTAGTATTTTTCTTTTTTTCTTTGTTCTTTTAATTTTTTGTCTTTTTCCTTTTTAATTTTCTTCATATTTTCTTTCTTCTTCTTTTCTTTTATTTTTAATGATTTGAAACTATTGCAGCTTATTCTGGTGTGCCACTCTTCAAACTGACATCTGCATTCTCTTCTGACCACTTACCTATGTATGTATTTTGGAAAAGCTTCAAAGATTAGCTTTGGATTAAAGTAGCTCTTTCCATTTCATGTGGAAACTGACTTCAGTTGCCAGGGGGAGGTTTTTGGACCCAGCGATGCATTACAGAGAATGAAGCTGGTATATATGAACTTGATAACTTGATTGAGTTTATGCTGCCAAGAGACAAAGGGTGGATAGACACATTTACATGTGTGAGGTTGTTGTTACTATTTTACAAAATAATCACCCCTGACCTGTTAATCCTTTGCTTTGAGGGAAACTTATCAAGTAGTCTCAAAATACATTAACCTGAAATTTATGTCTGTTGGACACTAAAGTCTCTGGAGTTTTCTACCTGCTTCATAGACATTTACTCTTTTTTTCTCAGTTTTCTAAATAATAACTACATTAAACTGTAAATGAAACCACATTATTCTCAATACATTCTTGGTGCAAGCCATACTGCAGCAGGCTCTGATGCTTCTGTGCTTGATCATGAGGCTGAGGGTTAAATTTCATTAGTTCTTTGACCTGATGAAAAATTAGTTGACTGAAAATATTGTTAGCTTTTCCCTGGGTTGACAAGTCAATGTCATCTCTAGAAACAGTGTGAGGGAGGTAGTTGAGGAAAACAGGTCTATGATTCTACCAGCTATTTTTTCTTCTATTAGGTTAAACATAGCATTTGCATCTGGGAAGGGCAGTCATTTCCAATCTGCATTTAATTTAGAGATTCTTTTATTTTTAAATTTAAATTTGGACCCATATAAAGGGATCTATAGTCCAAGAGCTTGTCTGCATTTTACAGCTGTAATTTAACATATTAAAAAATACTATTTCTCCCTACAAAAATTGCTCTTCTTACAGCGGAAATCTCTTATTAACTTGTAAGATTTTTATTTATTCATTTTTGGGTCTGAGAACAGATTAAAAATATTTGTAGTTATGGACAAGAGAACAGTTATGAATATAAAGAGAGGAAGAGAGCAACATTGTAGGAAGGACGAAGGACATACATGTGATAAAGCAACACACTCAATGTGCTTTTATAAATAGCTGCTTCAATCAAATTTTGGGCCCATCTCTTGATATTGATAAAAAGTCATAAACTATTTCTTCAAATCTTGCATCTATTACTTAAGTAGTTTTGCTAATGAGAAAAGATCTGCTCAGCAAGCAAGACCTACTAATAAAGACTGCAGAGTTAGTGGCAACTTCCACCAAAAAATGTGCATTCGTCCAGAAAAAGCATTAGGCTGGATACCTATGTCTGCCATACCTGTGCTCAGAGATAAGAAAAATATTTTATGATTCCACACATACAGGTCAGATGGTGTCATCAGTACTTGTGGAGTTTGGAGAGGGAAAAAAAGCTTAGAAAGCTCTGTTAAATCTGGAAGAAATGCAGTATGCTTGCACCTTTTTATTATTAATGGGACAGCAGTACTCAGTGCCTTTCCTATAATCCTCAATCTTTTAAAGACTTGAGTATTCATAATTTTCACATTACTGTTTTTGTAAATAATGTATTTATGCAGGTTTTCTGAGGCATGGAATAATTTTCAGACCAAGAATAGTACAGTTTCAGAAAAAGACCCTGTCACTTAAAAGAACTGGATCAGAATCTCTCTATATAAAAATGGATGATATACAGAATAATAGAATTGAACTAATAAAATCAAAGTGAACATAGGAACAATCTATTATGTCATCTTACAACTCAAAATAAATGGTTTCCTTTTGTTAAAATAAAGACGGCTTTTTAATTTTTGCAAGCCTGGAGGTTGTGCAGTGATTAATCACTTCCTTGTCCTTGTGTGCCTGTTTAGTTTTATTTAGTTTCATTAATATAGACTGAAGAAATGGCCAACTGTTTTCTGTTCTGGTTTTTCCTGGGCTTTCAGAGGTGTGTACTGGCAGTAAGTTTTAATAAAGAATTTATATTTGCAGTCAGTTAGAAAGTATTCATACAGCTACAAAGAGAAGTGTGGGAATAATTTCCCTCATAAAAAATCTATAGAAATCTTTTACATGAGAACACCATTTAATAAATGCAGTTTTTGCTTCAAGCATAATCCTGAAAATGTCTGTATATGTATATGTATATAAAATACACAGGATTTTAGCAAGCCTACTACTGCTTCTACTGAAAATATTTAAAAGTTAGATTGCTTAGTATAAAGAGTGGAGCAATGATGTGCCTTCCCATAGCTGAAGCCAAGGCATAAAGCTGTTACTTCTTTTAAAGAACAGTGTTTTAAAATAAAATTAATGCAGACTTTCAACTTCTCCCATTAAGAGAGAGCTCCCTGCTTAGTTCTTGAGGGTCTCCATAAACCTGTGTAAGATCAAATAATCTTCTTTCTCAACATTAAAGAATACATATTCACATGTGCATTTTTCTAGGGGGACTTCTCATAAATGTTTTATGTATTTGCTTAGATGAAGGTGATTTAAAATTCTAAAGTTAGAATTAAAAATTGTAGAACCATAGAAATGGTTTGGGTTGAAAGGGACCTCAAAGATCACCCAGTTCCAAGCCCCTGCCATGGGCAGGGACACTCTCCCCTAGCACAGGTTGCCTGAAGCCCCATCCAACCTGGCCTTGAACACTGCCAGGGTGGGGAGCAGCAACAGCTTCTCTGCACAACCTGTGCCAGTGCCTCACAGTGAAGAATTTCTTCCTTATATATAAACTAAATCTAGCCTTTTTCGATTTGAAGCCATTAGCTCTTATCCTATCAATGCACTCCTTGATAAACAGTCCCTCTCCAGCTTTCCAGTAGGTCTTCCTTAGGTATCGGCAGGCTGCAATAAGGTCTCCATGAGCCTTCCTGTCTCCAGGCTTGTCTTAGCTTGTCTTCACAGGAGAAGTGCTGCAGCTCTCTGATTGTCTTTGTGGCCCTCATCTGTACTCACTACAACAGCTCTGTGTTCTCTTTATATTGGGTGCCCCAGTGCTGAACACAGTATTCCAGGTGGAGTGGAGAAGCAGAATCACCTCCATTGACCTGCTGGTTGTGCTGCATTAGATGTAGCCCAGCATATTGGCTTTTGGGGCTGCAAGTGCATGTTGTTGTGTCATGACTCAACATGCTTGAATATTTCATCAACCAACACTCCTAATTCCTCCTCCTCAGGGCTGCTCTCAATCCATTCTCCACCTAGACTGTGACTGTGCTTGGGATTCCCCTGACCCATGTGCAGGATCTTACCCCTGAATTTTTGAATTTCACGATTCTTCTTTGATTTGGTGATTCTATGAGGTTCACATGGACCCCCCTCTCAAGCCTGTCAAGGTCCCTCTGCATAGAATCCAGAACTCTTTGTCCACCATGACTCCCAGATCCTTCCCTGCAAAGCTGCTTCCCTATACATCAGCCCCTAACCTGTACTGGTGCTTGGGGTTAGTCCTTCCAAGGAGAAGAATCCTATACTTGCCTTTGTTGAAGTTCATTATGTCCCTCTCCACCCTATTCTTCAGCCTTTCTGGATCTTTGTGAATGTCAGCACAGCCTTTTGTTGTATCAGCCACTCCTCCCAGTTTAGTACTGTCAGCAAACTTGCTGAGCGCAGACTATGTCCCCTTCTCCAGGTCATTGATGAATATTTTGAGTAAGACCAGGCCCAGTACTGACCCATTGAGCACACTTGTTGGGTCCTCTATCATTTGAAGAAAGAAATTATCATCAATCCTAGAAGCTTTGCATTGCTTATACCTTACTGTGTTGTCCCTCCAACAAATATTGGTGTTCAAGTCCCCCATGAGTACCAGTGCTTGTGAATGTTAAGTTGCTCTTATCATTCTATAGAGGGTCTCATCTGCTTGGTCTTTCTGGTCATGTGGGTATAGGATGTCACCTGTGCCCTTCGTTTAATCCTGACCCGTAAAGACTTGGTTGGCTCCTTATCCATTCACAGGTGGAGCTCCATACACTCCAGCTGGTCATTGACATAGAAGGTGACACCTCCCACTTGTCCTCCCTGCCTATCCTTCCGAAAGAACCTGTATTCTTCTGTCCCAGTCATAGGAGCTATCCACCACATTTCCAAGATACAGAATTTGTCAAGATTGCTGGTTTCCTAGCAAATAAAGATTTGTAAAGATTTCCCTTTCAGTTTTAATGTATTTAGCAATCATTTTTTGTCCCATAATTTAGGAAAATAATACCTAATCTTATGGTCTTAATTTGCTAAAGTATTTATAATTTATGGTAAGGAAAATCTCATCAGAATGTATACCTTAGATCAAATTAATTCATCATATCAAATTCACAGAGCCCAGAGAAGTGCTGAAATATTTTTCAACAGTAATGGATCAATCCTCTTCCCAAATTAAACATATGAGGTTTCCCAGAGAGGGCAGCATAGTTAAAGGTATTGCTGCACTGGAAAGGTGAGGTGGTATTTAGTGTCTTGTCAAGTGGCTGTGCAAGAGTTAGACATCTGTTCCAATCTCAGTTTTGTAAACAGACAATAGAGAATGCCATTTATAGGTGATTCATATCTTCATAAATCTCATATTACATAGATAGGCGTCCAGACGAGACTTGAATATCTCCAGAGAAGGAGACTCCACCACCTCCCTGGGCAGCCTGTCCCAGGGCTCTGTCACCCTCACTGTGAAAAAGTTCCTCCGCATGTTGGTGCGGAACTTCCTATGCTCCAGCTTACAGCCATTAAGTCACTGCACTCCCCTAGTGGGATGGGGGAGAGAATCAGAAAAGTGAGAAAACTCATGGGTTTTGATAAAGACAATTCAATAGGTAGAGCAAAAGCTGCACAAGCAAGCAAAGCAAAGCAAGGAAGCTATTCACCACTTCCCATCAGTGGGCAGGTGTTCAGCCATCTCCAGGAAAGCTAGGCTCTATCACATGTTAATGCTACTTGGGAAGACATGATGTCATACAGTATGGCATGTCCCTTTGGTTAGTTGGGGTCAGCTGTCTGGTCTGTGTCCCATCCCAGCTTCTCATGCATCCCCAGCCGTCTTGCTTGTGGGTCAGTGTGAGAAGCAGAAAGGCCTTGGCTCTGTATAAGCACTGCTCAGCAATTGCTAAAACATTCCTGTGTTATCCATACCATGTCCAGCACAAATCCATATAATAGCTCCGTACTGCCTACTATGAGGAAAATTAACTCTATCCCAGCCAATACCAGCACAGACCTTTAAAGGTCTCTTCCATATGATTCTATGGTTCTATGAATTTAAACTGGTGCTTAATTGTGACTGAAGTTATTGCCTCATATTGTTTTCCTCTAGTACTATATTTTTTTGAAAAAGTATGAGGTCTTCTAAGTTAGGCAACTTTGGTCGGCTAAACCTTATTTTTTTTAAGGCTGTTGTCTAAAGATTAAAGAGGAGCAGAAGTTGTTGCATCCTTTTCCACAGTATGTACAGAGTGCTAAATTACAGACAGATTTATATTGTGTGAAAAGTCAGTGTTTCTTGGTTTTCTCCATTTTGATTGTGTGTGTGTTGTACCCATGCACACTATGGGGATATTTGGAGAAGCAAATCTCTCTTTTTATTTATACCAAACTTCAGTCCAAAGCAACTGGAAGCAGCCTGCACAGAGAAGTAAGGCCCTGATCCTTCTTAAAGCTGGGCTGAATATAGAATCATAGAATGCATTAGGTTGGAAGGGACATAAAGATCATCTTGTCCAACGCCTCTGCAGTAAGCAGGGCCATCTTCACTAGATCATGTTGCTCAGAGCCCCATCAAGCCTGACCATGAATGTCTCCAGGGATGGAGCCTCCACTACGTCTCTGGGCAACCTGTTCCAATGATTTACTACCCTCACATTGAAGAACTTTTTCCTAATATCCAACCTAAATCTCCCCTTTCCTATTTTAAAACCATTACCCCTCGTCCAAATGTGTACTATTAATGTGTGAGAATGAGGTATACACTCTCTGTTCAGTCCTAGAAACTGCAGGAAGCTTGACCATGTTCTCTGAGGAAGGAATCAGTGGAAATATTATCTATTCTAAAACTAGAATTCAAATGCAAAATACCAAGTGTGATTGATAAGAGACTCTGGTCTAGCTATATTTTCATACAGATAGCAGAGACAGACAGTGACTTCATCTCCCGAAAACATTTTACTTAAGTAGAACTAGATAAAGAAATTTATTTGCATATTGAAATGGAAAGTAAATTTTAATATTTTTCTATTGGAAGAAAACAGCCCTAAAACATGTCATGCCACCCTCATCAGAAATGGTGCTATTTGACAAATTAATGGGTAGCAGCAACAAGTGCGATAAAAAAAGTTATCACCTCAGATGCCCCTGTTGAATACAACATGAAGTCAAATACAAATATTTGAAGGTGTGGGTTTTCATTGAAAGTGTTTTTGTTGTCAACTGGTTTTAATGCTAAAGAAGGAGGATCAGGATTTTGCTTGTAGAAAAATCACCAGGCAGGTTAATAAGATTATCCTCAAACCAAAAAACCTCAAAATATCACATTTATTCAAGTTTTATTTTCAGTCTGAAATGTAAACAGTTTTGTTACAAATGTCATATAGCTTATCCACTCTTAGATAGAAGCTAAACCTGCAGGGATAGTATCACCATCACCTGCCTGCTTACTTTAAAAACACTGATTTAGCCAAGCTTCTTAATTGAGCAGATACTATGGAAACTCTGGCTATTAGGAAATGAAAGAGCTGCTGGAGGTACCCATCTACTCATGTTTTGTGTTCTGAGCAAATATTCAGAGTTCTGACCACACACCTTCCATACAGTTTAAAGAAAAATCTGTGGTTTATAAATCAAAACCACTTTCATTCAAGGAGTTTGTCATTCATTTTAGTCACTGTCCTTTTTGAAAGGTAAATGTGTTTGAGCAGGTTAGATGTGAAAACATCAATCTCATGTAAGTTTTGTTTCAAGGAATATTTCTCACCATGAAAACTCAGTATTTCAAGGTTTCAGACACCTTCTCCAACTGTGCATTTGACTATTACCCAATTATTTCATAACTTGCAGTGCCTTAATTGACTAACTGGAGAGCTAAGATGTAATAGCAAACTTCATGTCTTTTTGTGAAAAATGTGTGTTCTATGTTAGTCTTTTTTCTTTGGGGGGCATGACTTTCACACAAATTCCTGTGGTGTTTTATTCAACTTTTTTGTGGTCTTCTGCAATTTAATGGTAGTCCAGCTAGTGCAGTAAGGGAGTTCTCTGATTCTTGTGTGAATGTCAAAATCCAAAATGAAGTTTCCAAGGTCACTTTACAATTCAGCGTCTGTAAGTGTATCGAAGTGGCATATTGGGAAGAATCAGCACAAATTAGGCATGCTGTTGCAAACTAAGAGATGCTGTTTATTGAGCAAGACCAATGGAAATTAAGGAACAGACTGTTACATTCTGAGAAACTGTCGTTACGTACTGAACAGAAAGGGTTTATTCATAATAAATTACTGCTTAGTATAGTCTCACGGTGGCAATCTAATTCATGTGAATGTAGTCCTTTCACTTGCATCCCATTGGGACAAACAATAATACAAATATTTTATGCAAATATTAGCTATTTCAAAGCTCACATAGTAGGAATGCTTCATGGTAAGTCTGAAAATCCTCTATTATAAATATGCAGTTCAAGACATTCAGTAGTAACTACTATAACTATTTTTATTGATCAGCTACTATGACTGTTGATCAGCCTGGCTATTAAAAATACTTTTTTTTTGATTGTCAAAAAAAGGCAAAGAAAGGTTTCACAAAGAAAGGGAAATCAATGTATGTTAGCTCCATAAATATTTTCCATGAAGGCAATAATATCCAAAGGTTAAGGGTGGTTGATATTCTCCTTAAATACGTGCAATTTGTTAGTGGCTTTCAGTGAAGAAGAGAACAAAAGCATTGAAGCATTAAGACTATTCATTTGATGTTATTCAAAATCTGACTTGGATAAGCTTAAATGCTTTAATACTGCTATAGGGTATTCCCTCTTTGTGGTATCTCCAGGAGAGTACCATGAAGAGCAGAGTGGGCCTGACTAACATCTTTCAAATCTGGTGTCTTACCTACGTCACTGGATAATAGCAGATGCCTAGAAGAAATGTGAGAGTATAAGCATACTTTCCAAGATGCACCTTCTTTCTTCTACCTATGTGCTCTGATGGTTTCTTTTTTCTTTTATTAATTTCTCTTTTTTTACTCTTTTTTTTTTTTCAAAATATTACCTGAACATTCCACCTACGCTGCAGAAGTCCTCCTGAGTCCTAATAGTTGGTAGCTTAGAGCCCATTGCTATATGTGCAAAGCTGGCCATTGCTTGGGCATGGCATTACTCTACATATGCCAACATGTGCTGGTGTGGCCTCGCCTCAAGTATTGGGTGCAGTTTTGGGTCTCTGGACAATGCACTCAGTCCCATGCTCTGACCTGGCTGGCCCTGTGTTGAGCCAGGAGTTGGACTTGATGGTGCTTATGGGTCCCTTCCAACTCAGGATATTCTATGTTTCTATGGAATTAATTTCTTGTTATCACAAAGTCTTTATGCAGCTCTTCACATAGCCTTTTTATAAAGCAAAGTAAGTGAAATGGCAGCTGTATCTCCTCTTGCTATCAGACAACTAAATGACCAAAGAATCTGGAAGAAGATTTAACAAATACAGTAAACAGTCAGACCTTTTCCATGCCCTTTCTTTGATTACTAATTATATATATAAAGTTTTGTCTTAGAAGGATAGAAATATCAAAATAATTAATAGAGTTCATTAAGAAGATCAGATTCAAGAGTAGATAATATAATGCCTTTACCAAATAAGTATTTGAAAATGGCAGGAAGGAAGGAGGGAAGACAGAAAGAAGGGGAGGAAGAAAGGTGGGTGGTAGAATCAACGTGTGTGTTGGAAATTCAACTAGTGTTAGAGTTGATCTGGTGTGATATAGCTAGTGAAGACATGCCAGCTTGAATCAACTTAAAATCCATGAAGTGTGACACAAAGACAGTTGACTTGAAGAGGGCAATGCCGAGATAAATCAAAGCTATTTAATAATGTGCCTGTTTTGTTGACAACATTTACTTTTAGAAATGGCACCAAGAGGAGATTTGGGAAGTGCATGTGAGGGTGTCTCATGTTCTTCAAGTGCTGTGATCGTAATGTGGCTATACTTATATATGTGACCTTTGATGTTCTTTTTCCTGGCACTAGTTGTTTTAATAGCCTACAGAATCAACACTTTATAAATTGAAACATGGAAAAATACCTGCTATGTCAAATGGCAAGAATCACAAACAATATTTGCTTACATTTTTAATTATTTATAATAGATAATTTCCTTCATCACCAGATTATGGCTATAAACTATACAGTGCAGTGAATCACAGAATCACTAAGGTTGGAAAAGATCTCCAAGATCATCAAGTCCAAATGTCATCCCACCACCTATATTACTAACTAAATCATGTCCCATAAGTACCTCATCCAATCTTTCCTTGAACACCCCGAGGGACGGTGACTCTACCACCTCCCTGGGCAACCGATTCCAATGCCCAGCCGCTCTTTCTGAGAAGAAAATTCTTCTAATTTCTAACCTGAACCTCCCCTGGCGCATCTTGCAGCCATCCCCTCTTGTCCTGTCACTAGTTATTTGCAAGAAGAGGCTGACCCCCAGCGCACCACAACCTCGTTTCAGGCAGTTGTAGAGAGTGGTAAGGTCTCCCCTCAGCCTCCTCTTCTCCTGACTAAACAGTCCCAGTTCCCTCAGCCACTCCTCATAGGACTTGTGTTCCAGACCCTTCACCAACTTCGTTTCCCTTCTCTGGACATGCTCCAGGGCCTCAATGTCTTTCTTGTAGTGATGGACCAAAAACTGAATGTGGTATTCAAGGTGCAGCCTCACCAGAGCTGAGTACAGGGGGATGATCACCTCCCTGCTCCTGCTGACTACACTAATCCTCATGCAAGCCAGGATGCCCTTGGCCTTCTTGGCCAGCTGGGCACACTGCTGGCTCATGTTCAGGCAAGGTCAACCAACACCCCCAGATCCTTTTCCTCTGTACAGCTTTCCAGCCACCCTGCCCCAAGCCTGTAGCGTTGCCTAGGGTTGTTATGACCAAAGTGCAGGACCCAACACTTTGCCATGTTGAACTTCATCCTATTGGCCTCTGCCCATCAATTCAACCCGTCCAGGTCCCTCTGGTAGCCTTCCAGCAGATCAACATTGTCCCCAACTTGGTGTTGTCTACAGACTCACTGAGGGTGCACTCAATTCCCTCATCCAAACCATCAGCAAAGATATTAAAGAGGATGGACCCCAGTACTGACCCTGGGAAACACGACTTGTGAATGGTTGCGAGTTGGATTTAACTCCATTCACCACCACCCTCTGGGTCTGACTATTGAAGACAGATGTAAAGAAGGCATTGAGAATCTCTGCCTTTTTCTTAGTGAACCTTATATTTATTTTCAAAGTCTGTTAATACTTTCCTGTAATGTTGTAAGAACATTGTTTTCATGGACTGGATGACTCCAGCTGACAACCATACCATGAATTATAGAGGTTCTTCAAGTATCGGTTACAATGACACAAAGAAGCTATTATAGTCACTGTGTTATAGCTGAAGCATGAAACAGCATTTGGCTGTCTGTCCAGCAAGCCACTGTGGAAAATTTAATTTTATAGTTTCTGCCACAAGAGCCATATGTTCAGTATTTTTCATATACATATGATCATATTCCTCCCTGAATAAAGAAAGTTGTAGATAATAGGGTGAACTGGGAGTTAGGTATACTAAGAGTGTGATAGCAGTAAGTGCTTTCAGAATTTCTGCAGTCTAGTAACCAGTACAATGTTGATTGAATTAATAATTTATAGTTGGTTGTATAAAAAGTGTGGTGCTGGCAAGAATTTTTAATCCTAGGCACAATAATAATTTTAAACTAGTTAAAGCTTGTTGTATCATAACTGCTAATTGACTAGTCATCTAAACTCAAATAAACATGTTCTTTTCAAATCACCATTGTTTTCTTTTTTGGGTTTTGTAACAGAAACGTGCCTGTCAGATGGAAGATAAGACAGTGCTACATAATCACAGAATCACAGAA